>VWZW01002516.1:1133789-1179594 GCA_013397115.1 Edolisoma coerulescens | reverse complement strand
TAAAAAATTAAATAAATTGCTGGAAAAGAGAAGAGAGGAGAGGAGGAGAGGAGAGGAGAGGAGAGGAGTCCTTACCTTTCTCTTCAGGTTCCTTTGGGTCCGTGGCAGATGCCTCAGCACAGCATTTTCTCTTTGCAAAACAGGTGCAATCTCTGGCCAATACTTTAACCTCAGCAGGACTTGCCAAGACAGGCAGAAAAACGTTTACTTTAAGGGCAGACAGCATATTTTGGTAATCGAGCCTGACCTCCTCTATAAGCAGGGCAGGAGAGCAAATTTTTACATCAAACCCATTCCTTTTCCCTCAGCCAGACCATGCATTGCAAAATAATTCTCTCTTTTCTCCCAAGTTTTGCATTTCAACTACACCCCCCACCCTCACATTTTTGAGAAAATTTGCTCTGTTTGTTATTCACTCCCTGTGCTCATTTTGCTTTTAATTTTAATTTCCCTGACCTCATCTCCCTGCCAGTGGATTCTCTAATCCTTTGCCTGCTGAATGACAGAGTCCTGCTTCCCAGACCCCAAGAGGCTGGGATCAGTTGGAGCCTGTAAGACTCTCAGGAGTAGCACTGTGCCAGAGCAAAGATGATCATTTAGAGGCTGATAGGAGAAAGTGGGGACTGGAAAAGAAAGCTAAGTCACGTCTCCTGATAAATTAATCAGCAGGGCTGTGTTTATTCCTTTTCACAGCCAGTTTGTTGGCACAATTACTCATCTTTGCTCAGTTTGAAAAGCTGGAGGTGGGATAAATACCTGTTGTGCGACCAGAAATAGATGGCCAAGTCACAAAAATTGAAAAAAACCCGGTTTCTAATTCCTTGGGATCATGTTGAGAAGAATAAAGCCCTGTCCAACCTGGCCTTGGACACTTCCAGGGATCCAGGGGCAGCCACAGCTTCTTGGGAAATCTGTGCCAGGGCCTCACCACCCTCACAGGGAAGAATTTCTTCCTAATACTCAATCTAAACCTGCCCTCCTTCAGCTTAAGGCCATTCCCCCTTGTCCTGTTGCTATCTACTCATTAAAAAGTTGCTTTTCCTGTTTTTAACAAGCTCCCTAAAAAAGAGGTGAGAGCAAATACACGGAATGTGTACAGGATATGGAATTATGCAGCTCACAGGAGCCTCAGAAGCCTCGAACTGCAGCAGGATCCATCCCAAACTGAAATGCCACCCAAGACAAACATTTGCCAGGACTCCAGTGGTGGAGAATCCACATCCTCTCTGGGCAAACTGATTTCAGTAATGGAACATCAGACAGCTCATTTTCCATTTCTGCATCACCCATGTGGTGATTCAGCAGCTGCACTGAACATATGGAATTTTGGGTAGTCTGGGGAGGACATGGGACACAGTGCCATGAGAGCTTTGGCAAAGAGAGCACAAAGAGAGAGTTAGAAGCATAAATTCTACACGTATTTATCCGTGTTTATGTGCAGATCTGTGTAGACTTATCCATTAATACAAATACATGAATATGCACCTATATAAAAACACATTTACACACTGTCAACCTCCCTCCCCTGTCTCCTAAAGCTTTAAGAAGCAGCATTTAAGCTTGAAACAGTGAAACAGTTGAGAAATGAGAGCCCCAGAGCAATCAAAGAGAAATTTGATTTGCACCGTGAATCATCTGCTGAGGACTGGAGCAATAAACACCCATAAAACAATGGCAATTTACTCACATGTTAACAACTGTGCTGTCAAGGCAGCCAACCTTTTAAACCCACAAAACCACCTTGCTGTGAGAAAAACAGGGCTACCCAAGGGCACTCCCTTTTCCCAAGGACGTGTGGAGAAATTCCGATTTCCAACTCCCAAATGAGAAAGAGCTTTTGGAATAACTCAGCATAAGTAAAGTATGGCTTTTTGTTTTGGTTGGGGTATGCTGGGTTTAGGGCTTTTGGGGGTCCTTTCCTGTGTTCCTGTCAGTTTTCTGAATTTCAAACACCTCCTGCAAACTTTGGGAATGGAAAGTCTCCATCAACAAGGAGAAAGGACATGGTATTCCTCTCCTAATGATTCCAGCTGAAGCCTCCTGGCCACGGATGGGGCTAAGATTTGGGACCTTCTCTTTCCAAAAACACTCTCCTGCCGCAGCTGGAGATCTCAGATTTCTGGAACTCAAATTTCTGATCCATCAGTTGTTCTGTCAGGTTTTAAAGCAAACCATGGATCTGCCAGGGGAGAGCAGAGGGGTTTGAACAGGCAGTGCTGTGTCTCTCAGCAGTGCTGCTGCTGCTTAATTATGGTCACATTTCAGTGAGATTTATGAATCATCTATAGCCCTTAGGGAATTCCTTTTTTTTTTTTTTTCCCCATCCAGAAAGCAGCAGCTGTGGAGGAAAGAAGAGTAAATATTCAGCCCAGGAGCTGGATTTGGCCTTGATTTTTTGTGAAAATCCCAAATGCTTTCTTTGAGTGAGGTTTTTAGCCATGGTCAGCTGAACTAAAACAGGCTGAGTCCCTCCTTGCCTCAGTTTTTTTGAAGGCAGAGGAGAGAAGTGGAGAAAGTCCAGCAATCTCCAAACTGTGTGAAACGTCCTGCTTGAGACTGTATTATAAAAAGTTAAATTGGAGGTCTGGGCATAATAAATGCCAGGTAATGTTCTCAGAAAATGCATAAAACCTACTTTTGATGCCTGCACCCTTCCCTCAAACCCCAAGACATCTCTTATCCACCAGCATTGCACTCAGGAAATCTTTAAATTTGGGCAAGTTTGGTTTATTGAACTGAATAGAACTGAACATTTTTGCTATAAACCTTTTTTTAATGGCCTCCTGGGACTTCAGTGTAATTTACAATCTCTGATTTGTCCTTCCTGGTCCCTTGGCAGGACTCTGTGTCCCGGGATGTCACAGGGGCTGGGTGGTGTGGTCCATCCTGATCTGACTTTTGGTGATGAGTTCAACCACAGTAAATATCCTGCAGCCTCTTTTCCCGAGAGAAAAGGAGGAATCAGACTCAGTTTCTGTCTGTTCTTTGCCCAACATTTACTGCTGCTCCCAGCTCCCACCCAGGTCCTTCTGCCATGATCCCAAGCCAGTTTTGCACACCAGGTTTTCTGTCCTGTTTCCTGACATGTGCAGATGTCTTGGATAGCCTGGAATGGCTCAAATGGCCTGAAATGTCCATTCTCAATCCAGAATTAGTTATTTTTTTCTCGAATGGAATTTAAACATGACTCATACACCTCATTGGAGTGGAGATGTTTTAATCTATGAGCTGAATCCCACAGAAGGTACCAAAAAACCCCCAAACCTACTTATCAGTGACCTTAGTGTCACTCTGTGTGATGTGAGTCTCCAAGGAGGGACACGTAGAGGTCTGAAAGTGGAAAAAAAAAAGTATGGAAACCTTTTCATAGGATGGCTGAAGTTTCTTGGGAAACCTCCAGGCAACTCCCAGTCCCAGCTACGATCCCTGTCCTGTGAAAAGATTGTAAAAGTCAGTTTATTGAGGGGATGATTTTCAGTTTCTGGGTGGTGAAAGACATTTTCCAGCAGGAACTGGCACACAGGGATGGCAAAATCCTTTGACCTTGATGACTGAATGTGCATTTGGGACTAAACTTGAGTTTTCCATTTTTTTTTCCTCTTCCTTGCCTATGAGCAGGGAAATGCAGGATGCAACTGTGGCATGGAGGGAGGGGACACAGAGAGGGCTGGACCTTGCCAGAGCCTGGGTGGTTTTAGCTGAGTCCCCTCTCTGACCACGGGAAATTCAGAAGGAACAGAGGGAAAGAAAAAGCCAACAGTGAAATATCCTCCCAGCTGACAGCAACTGCTGCCTCAGGGATTTCTCAGCTCAGAGATTATATAAATCTATCCAACAGCCCTTGATGGGTTTATCTGTCACCAAGGCACCTAATTGCTGTTCTAACCCCTACAGACAGACGTGATATCTTGTGGTGATGAGTTCCACCATTCAAAAATGAGCCACGTGAAGAATTACCTCCCTCTGCTCATTTTGATAATTGGGTTTGATGTCGCTTAGTTCTTGCACTCTGAGAGGCCGTGAACACTCATTCACCACTCGTCTTCTCCCCAGCACTCCTGGTTTTACAGACCTGAATTCTCAGTCATCAGAGTGCCCTTTGATTTAAATGTTCTTTGGATGGAAACTATCCTGTAACTTTGGTCCCTTCTAAGTCCAGTCTATCCTTTTTGAGCTGATGAATCAGAAAAGCAAACAGCAGTCAAATTACGTGTACCTCACAGATGAATTCAGAGGTGCAAAGATATTTTCAAGGTCGTTCTCCATCTCTTCCATTCTCCATTTCTTCCCCCAAATTCCCCAAACTAATTTTCACCTCTGACTGCTATCAAATATTAATCCAGTGTTTTCACGTTATATCTCCTTTTGATTTTCTCTTTCGCCTTTCCCTTTCCTGTCTCAGATATGTGTCATAAATATAAGAATCCCAGAATGGTTTGGGTGGGAAAGGACCTTAAAGATCATCTCATTCCACCCCCTGCCATGGGCAGGGACAATTTCCACTGTCCCAGGCTGCTCCAAGCCCCATCCAGCCTGGCCTTGGACACTTCCAGGGATCCAGGGGCAGCCCCAGCTTCTCTGGGCACCTTGTGCCAGGGCCTCACCACCCTCATAGGGAAGGATTTCTTCTGAGATATCCAACTGAAACCTGCATTCTAGATGTGGCTGGTGCAAACCCTTCATCCCTGTGTGTCAAGAAACTGAAAGTGTCCTCTCCTGACTTGTTTTTATCATAAATTTTTCCATGGGGGAAAGATTATCCTTGTGAAACTGCAAAAAAAAAAAAATTGAGAAATAATCAAGAGTGGATAATTTTCAGGTTTTTCTTCCTCCCTCCTTCATCCTCTACAACACTTGTTTTAAAAATCAGACACAGCAACAATTCACAGCAACGTTTTAGACAGGTTTGTGCATGTATTTGGTACAAACAAACAAAAATATGTGCATTCTGTTTCATAGAGCTTACATCAATCTGGCAGAACCCGAAACACAAAACAGAAATACTCCGGCTAATAAATACATCTGGGGATGAAAAATAAAAATCTATACATAAAAAATTCTCATGTTCTGCTAAAGAAAATGTACACTTATATACACACTGTAAACAATAGTGATGCAACCCAGCTGCAGCCCAGCTCAGGCTGACGGGGACCTTCCTTCCCTCGTGGACTTGGGAGAGTCCAGTGACAGAAAAACTCATTTTCCACTCTCAACTCTTGGTTCCTTGAAGCAGCAAGGTCTGACAATGCAATTGTGACATGGAGCCAGTGCAGTGAGGTGGGATCTGATGGATAACTGAGGTGCAGGTGCTTTGGGAAATGGCCTGCCTGGCAAATTTGCAGGAACAGGGCAATTCCCTCAGCTGGTCACACCCTTCACCAGGGAAGTCTGGTGGGATTGGACTGAATTTACCTCCTGAAAGTCTGAGCCCATTTTTCCAAACTTGGGACAGCTTGGAAATTAGGGGATTCAAGGAGAAATGCTCAATTTCAGATACTCAGGTCATATTTCATACAAGATTTTCCTTCCTCGCTGCCAGCAAAGACAGCCGTGTCTCCTCTAAATGAAGCTCTGCATGAGCAGCCTTGGAGTCCAGTCCTGGCACTGCTTCTGGTGCAAGATGCCAAATGAAAGAGAGGTGAAAACCAAGTATTTTGCCTGAATGCAGCACAGCAGAGCTGAAGGCTTTCCTACAGCACCTTCCAGGGCCTCCCTTGAGACCAGATCAAATACAGTTAGTAACTGAGCCAGAATTTGGGCATTCTCTGTGTGTGTGTGTCGTGTGTGCTTAAAGAGACTTTATTTTCACCCTTGTAGGTCTGTAAAGACTTGGGATGGAGAGGAAGCAAACCTCCAGACTAATCCTTTTTTCCTTCTGGAAAAGCTTTCAAGGGGCTGGAGGCTGTAAATATAAATATTTCAATACTGGAAAAAAAAAAAAGAAAAAGTATATTGAAAAGATCAGGGAGAAGTGTAAACAACAATGCCAGCTGATTTATGGGAATGCACTGCTTGCCAGCATCTGCTAAATCTTCATTTATAGAGGGATGTTTGCCCATTTGTAGGAGAATGCCTGGTATTTTGGGAATGACACAGATCTATAAACACAGTGAAGTGTGTATGTCTGTCTGTCTGGTCATGGATGCACTCATGGACTGTCCTCTCCCTGGTCCCTTCTCTGTTACACCCCAGTGCCTCCCATCAGGATCCCAAAAATGCCCAGGAAACCAGTGGCAGCTGCAGTCCTTACACCACAAAATGACTTTTCGTGTCACCCCATCATCACTGTAAGGCCTCACTTCCCTTAAAAGCCAAAGAAACGGGTAAAAAAAGATGTGTTTTCCCACAGAAGTTCCCACGGGGTGTTGGGAAGTTCCCTGCTTTGGTAGGGCAGAGCTGGCAGCCTCAGGCTGGTTTTGCAGATGCTGGAGAACATGCAGGTAGTTGTGAGTCTGAGCTCAGTGTAAGTGCTGGGATTTGCTGCTGGGAGGAAAATATCTGGACAAAATCTGCTGGTATTTGTGCAACAATTGGTCCAGTTTGGAGTCCTGCATCAAGTAAAGGGTGTTGAGACAGGGTCAACTCCAGATATCTCATCTCAATAAGCATTGCACAAAAGAGTAAAAAATAAAAAAGTCCAGCTCCCCTCCTGTTTTGTTTTCCTTTAAAGCAAATCAGAACATAACAAAGAAAGGTGATATTCTCCCTGCTGTGCCTGGTCGCTTTTCATCTTCCTTTGGCAGCCACCCTTAGTGGGATGAGCCGGATATGCTGCAGGCACTTTCACGAAAGACTCCTCATGGGGTCGAGGGGCAGTGCTGATGTGGAGCAGTTTCCACCCAGGACATGTTCAGTGCCATGTTTCCACCCCTCAGGATTTCACATTCCTGTTCTTTAGTTCCCTGGCTTGAGGCACCTCACCTCAGATCCGTCCTCTGCCTCCATCACCTGTGTGTCTCCTGCTCACAGCTTAACCTGATGGTTGCTCCTTGGGGCTCACTATCTGAAATTTGATCAAACCACTCTGAATTTTGAAACCAGTGCCTGCAATCTGTGGCCAAGTAGAGTCTGGGTGACCATTTTGTGTGCTGACTGGCCAAGGTGGGCTTGTCATGGCTTCTAGCCCCTTGAGTTTCCTGGAGGAGGCCGTGGTGCCCTCCTGAGGGGTGCTCACACTCTGTGCGCAGGGAAAAACCCACCTTTATTGTCATTACTTTTGACCATGTTAGTGGACACAACCAAGGCAACTTTTGGCAGCCACCAAAGGTTTGATGTATCAGGCGTGTGGGAAGTCCCTTGGGAGAATGATCAGGAGTGCGACCCTGCCTGGGGAGAAGATCCCTCTACTCGAGGGAGCTCAGACTGCACCTCAGCTCCACTTTAGCTTGGACTCCACGGACAGTAGAAATGCAAACCTCCAAACTCAGCCACCCCACCTTTCCTGAGCTGTAGCACAGGCTGGCTGAGGACCTGCACCACAGAATCACAGAATCATTAATGTTGGGAAAGACCTCTTGGATCATCGAATCCAACCATTAACGCAGCACCACCACATTCACAACTAAACCATGTCCCCAAGTGCCACATCCGCATGTCTCTTGAACACTTCCAGGGATGGTGACTCCGCCACTGCCCTGGGAAGCCTGGTCCAGTGCCTGACCACCCTTTGAGTGAAGCAATTCTTCCTAATATCCAGCCTAAACCTTCCCTGGCAAAACTTGAGGCCATTTCCTCTTGTCCTGAGCGAAGCCCCTGGGATGCATTTTTATCCTGCGGTTTTTGAGAGAAACAACGAGAGCAAAAAGGGGACAGGAAAGGTTGGGGATGACTGACACCAAAAGGAGCTGGTTTCTCTCTGTGTCACAGATGGATGTTCACTAAAGCAAGGTGGGTTGCAAGTGTTACACTGGAAAGTGAAGTGGGGAACGCTTCACAGGATGGAATGAGAGGAGAGAGACCTGCACACCCCTCGGCAGCAGTGTACACATCTGGAATTCTCCTCTGGCCTAAAACCAGGTGATGTGGAAGGGGCAAAGCTGTGGCCACTGCAGAGATGATGACTGAGAGCCAGGATTCCTCCACCCTGCTTGGGAATACCCCAGTCTGCCCTCCCTCCAAAGCCAAGGCCTCATCTGGAGGTCCTGTTCAGGACCTACAAGCTCCCAACCCACTGCATAAAGGATCAGCTGCCAGCTACTGCTGGGCAGTGTCCTTGCTGGATGCTGCCTCTGGATGGAAATGTGACCACATGTACTAAGGCAGGGTTGGCAACTTTTGGGATTCAATCTTTCCATTAGATTTCACGGTGGTGTTTTTAAGGCAAAGGAGACGTCCTGGTTTCCCTTAATTGCACAGCTTCTTCCAAAGCCAAAGACAACCATCTGCCGGAGGAGACAGCTCTTGCCTTGGCAGGTCTTGACAGACCTTCCCCTCCTGCTGTGGCTCGTTAGAATGGGATATGCCATTGGCTCTAATTTGAGGAACCCACAATCCCACAGAAGGGGCTGAGCTCCACGTGGGGGATGCTTGGATAACCTTTGGGCAACTGCATTTAATACCTGATTGCTGCTTCCAGCCTGCCTGACAGACCCACAGGTGGTATCCCTCCATGTTTCTGCTGGATACCTCTAAAAAAAACATCAACAGCTGCCCCAGAGGCTTCAAATATCTGTTTCTCTCAGCCCACAGCAGTCTGTTAAGTCATGGGTTTGGTAGTCGATGGTTTCTGTGAAATCTTGAGGGATCCCAATCGAGACAGACTCCACCTCTGTCTTGTAGGTGGCTGTAACCCCCCCTTTGCTGGAGCCACCCCGGATTTTGTTAGAAAGGCTGTTCATCTTCTCCTTCAGCTGGGTGGATGCTGGTTTCTGGAAAGGGGTGAGCATTTTCCAGCCCTTGAAGCTGAGCGTTCGCCTCTTAGTGGCTCTCTCCTGGAAGGAGGAGTTAAATATGAAGGAGCTGTTCAGGGTGTTAATCCTGGGCCTTAGGTCTGTCTCTGAGTCCTGCACCGAGCTGTTGATGGAGGCCCCTCTCCAGTGGTGGTCGTAGACCCTCCAGATGGGCCGTCTCCGCCGGTGGCACTGGCACTTGAGCAGCCGGATGAACGCGCGCTTGAACTCCTTGCTGGAGCACGGGTAGATGATGGGGTTCACGCAGCTGTTGAAGTATCCCAGCCAGAAGATGATCTTGAAGACGATTTCAGAGGGCTTCAGAGACGGGAAAAAAGAACCTTGGAAGAGATTAAAAGAAATTCGGTTAGAGGAAGGGGAAGGGTGTGGTGGAGTAAGGTGGTAAGGGTGGTAGTCGATCCAGTCTGGAAGAGGTGAGATGTGTAGAAAAGGCTGAAGATGTAGTGGTGGTGAGACCCTGGAACATGTTTCTCAGAGAAATTGTATCTCCTTACCCGTGGAAGTGTCCAAGGCCAGGTTGGATGGCGCTTGGAGCAACCTGGCCTAGTGGAATGTGACTTTCAGGTAATTTATCACCTCCGGACTTATGAACTTCAGCATAAAAGTATTGATAGTGCCCTGTCACCTGCACTGAGAGAAGAACAACACCCCTTCACCTCCTCCTCATGTGTTTTGGGTCATCAGTGTCACACGCCCTCTGTTCAGATTTTGTGGTGATGCTAAGGGGGGCTGTTAAACTGGGCTCAGATAATATCCACTTCCCCAAAGCTTGTCCTTGATACTTTAAAACACTTTTCTCCACTCAGCCCCTCCTTAGGTTTTTACAGAGTTTACTGGTGGTTTTCTTGGTGAAAAAGCTGGAGATTTGTTTTCAAGCCAGAAGATGTCAGTGTTGCTCCCACATGGCACCGACACAGCATTCCCCACTCGGATCTGAAATAACTTTCTGACTCAGCCTTAATTTCTTTTAATTTTAGCTCTGGATGACAAGTCATGCCACCATGTGACTGAGCGTTAATTTGTATTTTAGTAAATAACATTAACTCCAGATATCATTACTATTTTCCCCTGTGCTCCTAAGCCTGGTGTCAAAACACTAAAACAGGTGCCAGGAGCCAAAAATTCGTGACTGACACTACATAAAAGCTCCCCAGGCTGTTTGCTGGAGGAACACCATCCTCCAGGAAGCTCAGAGGACTGGTTCCAGCAAAGCTTTCTTACACCCATCCCTAAGAAGTGAAGAAATTTCAGCCAGACTCAACATTAGGTGTGTGGGCAGCTCCATCACAGGGATGTGGGAGAAGGCAGACAGATCCCAGCATTTTATGGTGGTTGGGCAAGGAAAGCAGCTTAAATATTTGCTGAAGGCCCACCCAAGGCAGGCAGGAGCTCAGGCTGGCTGTCAGTACGTGCTGAAGGGGGCATGGAACAAGGACAGTGATCTGGACTGACATCTCTGTGTTGGGAAGACTCAGGGCCTTCCTGGAAGTGAAGGGCATTTGCAGCTGAATGAGCAGCCGCTGGTGGTGCAGTCAGTGGCTTAGAATGGAGCAATAATCATGGAACCATGGAATGGTTTGGGCTGGAAGGGATCTTAAAGATCATCTCATCCGAAATCCCCTGCCAAGGGCAGGGACACCTTCCACTATTCAAGGTTGCTCCAAGCCCCTCCAACTTGGCCTTGGACACTTTTAGGGATGGGGCAGCTACAGCTTCTCTGGGCAACCTGTGCCAGGATCTCCCCACCCTCACAGGGAAGAATTTCTTCCCAATATCCCATCTAACCCTGCCCTCTGCCAGTTTGAAGCCATTCCCCTTTGCCCTGTCACTCCAGGCCCTCATAATTAGTCTCTCTTCCATCTTCCCTGTCAGCTCCCTTAACACAGGGGTCAGATTTGTAGAGGAGACGACCCCACCTTGTTTGTTTTAGATCAAAGGAGTTTCTTCTCTTGGGGACAGTGCTGAGATTTACAGGTTGGCTCTGGGCTGCTGAAATCACCAGATTTGAGTCTCACCCCAGCTGTCACACCTCCTTGAATGACAGCTGGGAGCTCTGAACACCCCAGTGGTCGTGGGGCCATCCCCCCTTGCCTTCCATACAGCATCTCCTCCATTCTCTATCCCACCATGACTTTGACCTTTTCTCAGTGCCCCCAACCCACCCCGCTGGACCTACAGGAACCGTGGATGCATCAGGGATTGGGACCAAGGCAGGTGAAGGACTTCACTGAACATATAATCCTGCTCATTCCCTTGTCAGGGAGAGGTTTCCTGCCTCAGTTTCCCCAGTGGAGAAAGGGTTAATTACCATGAACTCTTCACAGTGCTGCTGTGAACCCTGTTTGCAGCATGCTCTGGGTTCTCAGAGGAGCTGCAGCTCTATGGAGCATTTTTTTTAGCTTCAAGAGAAAGGAAAAGAAAACAAAAAACTATGGTAACAAAGCAAATAAAAGAAGGGTCTCTTTTTAAATTCAACTGGTAATTACTGCTTGAGCCAGGCTACTTAAGAGATTGGTGCTTGCCTAAACAGCCTGATGGTTGCTAAAATAACAACTTCTATCTGGTGCCTAGCAGTTCAGTGCACAACGCAGTTTCTGTACTACGTGCTTTGTCTTTTGCATCCAGATAGAAAACACAAGTTGAAAAGGAAAAGAAAGCTATGAATCCTCTGAATTTCAACTTTGGCTGGTTTTCACCCAGCGAGAACCTTGTGTACATATGAACACAAGGGGCCCATTACCATCCTCATTACCATGCAAATAAGCGTGCCCCTTGGAAGGGACGTGTCCTGAGTGCATCCAGAGTTTCCTCATTTCCTCGCCCTGGGATGAACAGAACGAGGCAGGGAGTCCCCAGAACAGCTCCTCTGCACATGCTGGAGCATCAGAATCTTCTGATGGGCACTGGGAGGCTGCACATAAGAGGATTTGAGGGGTCTTTTTTAGGGAATGTGTAAAACATTGAAGAAATCAGCTTTTGCTTTCATACACACGAAATATGCAACAACACTTTGAGGGTTTTTGGGCTGGGCTTTGTAACATTTCCTATATGAATAAGTCGAAGTCAGTACTGAATGATGGACACTTGAAGAGCTCAGGAAACACAGAAGGATGTGTCCAAGGTCCAGAAATAGAGAATGTGAGTAAAAGATCAGGAACAACAACACAGAGTGATGCACCAGCACTTCAGTCTCTTATCTCGGTGTAAGAGCAATTTTTGGTGATCTGGCCCCAAAAGCATCAAAGCCAGGACAGGGCAACATCAAAGAACAGGAAGAACAATTTCTGTGTCACAATCCAACAGGGAAACCTGGTCTTGTTTAAAGAGGAGTTTTTGCTATGCACTCAAAAGCAGTCCTCTGGGCACCTCTCCTGGACATCCAGCTCAACACCTCATGGGGGGAGGGAGGAGGAGATGGTGACACCCACCTTGGAGATATCCATCAAAATTTATAATAATAATAATAATAATAATAATGCAGGGGTCTTAACAGTCCATTTGGGGGCTTTATTCCTTTCATCATTTTATACAAGATCATCCCACATCTTGCAAAATCTGAATCTGACAGAGCTGGGTCAGGGCAAGGGCTGTATGTCCCATTGTAACCCTAAATAATTATCTTCAGGACCATTCAGAAATTAAGAAAGCTGCAGGTGAGCTCAGGAAAAGCCTGTTTGCACCTTGCAAAGTGACTGAAGCTACAAACTAAACATGATCTGAAGATTGAACTTCATTTTGTTTGGTGGTGCAAAAGCTGAGCCAATAAAGTGTGTGCTCATACTTTTTTTTTTTTTTTTTCCCTAGGTAATGTCACCCTGCTCCTATTTGAGGAAAACCAGGCAGGTAAAAATCTCTGGAGTCATGGGGATGCTTCCCAAAACTGTGATGCTCTGTGGTGGGTGGCAGTGGATGCAATCTCCTCTCCACATATCCAAACACATATCCTATTTTTTTTTAAGTTGTTTGAGCTAACACAATCTCATGATCTCTCCCTGCCTGCCCTTCTCCACCCTGCCCTCCCCATGACTCACTGGAAGGTGATATCACTTGGATTGTTCGGAGAGTTGCTGGTCCCAGCGTTCAGTGCTCAAAAAAATAAAGCAAAACAAGAAAAAAAGACAAATGCACCAATGCAAATGGAGCCGGTCCAATCTAAATTCTGGCCCTGGCTCCCACTGCACAGCCAGAATCCATGAGCAGGCTTAGTTGGCAAGGGAATCTTTGTTCTAAAAGGTCCCTTCTTTGCAGCATGTCCTGAATAGTCCATGGCACAGAAACGCTGCAGACACAAAAGCAGGTGGGAAACACAAAGGGACAAAGTCATGCCCCAGTGCTGTCCCACCATGAAATTTGAAATGCAAGGAGCAGCAGGACCATTCAACGCTGATAAAGGTGTTGCTGTTGCTTGGCGTGGGCTTTGTATCAGGAATAGACTTGCAAAAAAATAGCTTTTGGAGAGCTGGATCTTACAGGTGTCATCACAGGGGAGAGAAGGTGAAACCTTCCACAAGAGGTGGCAGGTGAACAGCTAAGAAGAGGACATGGTTCATCTCAGAGCAGGCTGCTCAGCTGTGGATGTCCCTACAAGCAGGAGGGAAAAATTGATTGGCCAAACTCATGGAAATAATAATAAAAAAATCTACCAGTGTGCAAACCACTCTGTTCTTGGGTTAGGAAACTCCAGAAATCCATAGATAGGATTAGGACTGTGGTGGGGACAGGTGTGCCACCACCTGAGCTTCTCCTGGATGTGGCCTCAAAGGTTCAGGAGGGGATTGAGGACTCCCTGGGGATGTATCAGAGCAGCAAGTCCAGAGAATTGCAGCTGCTAGAGAAAAAGCCCTGGCACAGGAGGTACCACAGCTGCTCACTGTGGGTTCTCCTGGCCAAAGGAAGTCAGAGAATCATGGAATGGTTTGGGTTGGGAGTGATCATAAAGCCCATTTCATTCCACACCTTCCACTGTCCCAGGCTGCTCCAAGCCCTGTCCAACCTGGCCTTGGACACTTCCAGGGACGGGGCAGCCGCAGCTTCTCTGGACACCCTGTGCCAGGGCCTCAGCACCCTCATATTCAAAAACCTTTTCCTTGTATCCAACCTAAATCAACCCTCACTCTCTTCTTTTTTTTCTGACTCTCATGAAGTAAATTAATTAAATCTGGTCCAAAGTAATCACGAACTGCCCCTTTTTGCTCAATACCCAGCTTGCATCTCTCCTTGCCAGCTCCTTCCCAGGCCCCCATGATGGACAATCTCCCTGATGCAGTTGCCAAGCTACAGGAGAACAGGTTGGATTTCAGCAAGGATTTCTCCCAATGTGTGGGACTTTCAGATTCTGACTGGTTTTTCCTGACCTTCTCCTCCTCCTCTGTTAACCACTTCCACTGGGTATTTTTAGGCATAACAGAGTCCCTAGAGGGTTAACACCTCCTTGGTGTGTCTTGGAGTGATGAGGGAGTTCACTGCCCTCCTAGGATGGATCCAAGAGCTGCTTGGCCTGGGGAGGAGGACAGCATGTTCACAGCCACTCAAGCATTTTCCCTGGAGGACGATGGCATTGGGATATCGGGCGGAATTCCTCAGGCCTGTCAGCCCTCCAGCCGACCCCATAAACAATGTCACAGATAAGCAGCAGCTTCCCAATGAACGCCCCAATGAGCTGCCTGCACGTCTCTCTGCTGCCTCTGCGTCCAACTTCTGGATCCTGGTCTGGCCCAAAGAGAAGCAGGGAGAAGCCACCACTCTCCTGACCATTGCTGACCTTCTAGGCAGTGTTGTGTCCCAGGTCATGGCTGGAGAGATGCTCCTGGAGAGCTCCTGGCCATGCCAAAGCCCATGGTGGGGTGTGCAAACCTTGTGTGGGGTCCCTGTGAGGAGGGAGGGAAGCTTTTGGTGTGATGGAGATCAGGAAAACTTTTGTCTGGCAGTGGTGGGGAGATTTCAAAGGGAGGAGAAACCAGTCAAGGGCTCTGAAAAACACCAGCACTCTCAAGCGGGATCTCAAATTTGAGGTTTGAGTGTGGTTTGTGTGTCAGCAAGAGGAGGATAATGCAGCAGAGCCTTGTTCTGGTCCTTCACTGTCAAATTCATGGCCCCCAAACCTGTCTCCCAACATTTAGGAGTATGGTCCTAGTGATGTCCCCAAAATTTTCTCTAAGGTGCTGTACTTTAGTAGGACTTTGACCAAAATTGTCCTTTATTCCCGTCAAATATTGGAGATTTTCTCTGACTAATCATGGGAATTTGGACTACTGGTGGGAGTAATTGCTGTGAGGATGTTTCTGAGGCATCAAATTTCTGGAAAAGCGTGGCTCTTGTGTGAATCACCTGAGTTCAGGCATCTGAGCAGGTCCTGGGGCTCCTCATACAGTCAATAGCTGAGAGGGCAGATTTTGTGATGAGAGTGGAGTGATCCATCTCATCCTGAGTGTACCAGGCAGATGGATCACACCCGGTTTCAGATGATTGGACTCAGACTCCTGGCTCATGGACATCACGGGCACCCAAGGTTATTCCTGATGGATTTCACCCTAATATCATGATCACCTGGTGGTCTGATCCTCTCTGAGAAGTTGCCAAAGCTTTTCATGCACCAGTTTCTCCCCTGTGCAGGACAGGGCTTTGATCACTGGAAGGATTTCACCAGTGGAAGGTGAAGAGCCACCCAGGTTTATCTACACTGTTCCCTGACAGAAACCTCACAAGTAATTTCAAGGATTGTGAACAGTGCTAATTTGCTTAGCATGGTCCATCCAGACCCCTCCAGATGAATTTGGTCCAGGGAACAATTCACTCCAGAGCCCATCCTCGAAAGAACATAAGGCATTGACTTTGCAGCCCCCCAGAATTGCCCCAGCAGACTCTGCTCCCTTAACCATCTCCAGATGCCCTGGTGCCACATCACAGGGCATGGAACGCAAAGCTTCTGCTCCGCACTGCAGATCCAGGCTGGTGGGCTGCCACACAGCACCCCCCGCTCTGCCCGAGATCCCGAACTTCACAAGACATGAATTATGTGGTAGGACCATGGGAGCACTGCATGGGGCACAAGACAGGCTTCGGGCAAGATCCTATTAAGTACTTACTCTGCTCTGCTCTGCTCTACAGCTCTTGCTCCAGAGGCTTGAGATCATAAACTGGCGCGTTTTTTTTTTTCTTTTTTTTTCTTTTTTTTTTTGACAGTATAGCTGCTCTTAGTTAGTTTGATTCCTGAGCAAGTTGTAACTAAACTTGTAATTTGCTGGATATCATTGGGAATGTGCTTTTGTGATATGATTAGAGACAGGTGAGGGGGCTCAAAGAAGGTTCAATCATACGATCAGGGAATGGTTTGGGTTGGAAGGGACCTTAAAGATCATTCAAGTTCCATCCCCTGCCATGAGCAGGAACACCTTCCACTATCCCAGGTTGCTCCAAGCCCTATCCAACCCGGCCTTGGACACTTCCAGGGATGGGGCAGCCACAGCTTCTCTGGGCAGCCTGTGCCAGGGCCTCTCTACCCTCACAGGGAAGAATTTTTTTTAATATCTAATCTAAACCTACTCTTTTTCAATGTGAATCCATCTCCCTTTTCCTGTCACTCCATGATCTTGTAAATAGTCTCTGTCCATCTTTCTCATATACTGCCTTCAGGTGCTGGAAGGCCACAATCAGGTCGCTCCAAAGCCTTCTCTTTTCCAGGCTTAATAATCCAAATTCTCTTATATGCCATCTTTCCTGGGAGGGAACTGACCATTCTTCTGGGGACTAACAGCTGAAATCATCATCAGCAAATCCCCAGAAGGTCATTTCATCCACTACATCTTCCTTCCAAGGACCTGGATGTCCCATGCACGAAACTTCCTTGCCCTGAAAGGAATACACCACAATCCATCTTTCATGAGGGATCTCTAAAGAAGAAAGTAATGCTTTAAACAAAGGAATAACTCAGGAATTGTGGCCTGCTACTGCAAAAGGGTTGATACCAAGGTCTGCAAGGAGGAATTGTACCTCACAAAGCAGCACACAGTGCATACCAGCAAAAGAAGCTCTGAGTGGTTCATCTTGTCTGACTGGATTTCTCCAAGATTTCCCATATGGTTTTCCATGGTCTCCTGGAGAAACTGATGCATATTGTCTGGAGAAGTGGTCTGTGCAGTGGGTGGGGAGAGGTGGTGAAAAGCTTCTTCCCAAAGAGGCAACCTGTCACCAGTGGGATCAATATCGCTCCCAATGCTGTTTAGGATCTCCTTAAGTGACCTGGATGATGGGATCAGGTGTATCCTGATAAATTTTCCCAATGATACCAAACAGAATGAGGAAGTGAACACTTCAGAAGAGAGGGCCACCCTGCAGGAAGACCTGCATCAACACAGGCATCACCAGCAGAGATGAAGAAAGAATTGTGCCACTCCACTCACTGTATTCAGTTTTGACCCCCACCAGGCAAAAGAGATGTTGGCAGACTGGAGAGGGTCCAGAGAGTGGCCAGGGAGATGATCCAAGTTATGGGAAGCTGCCATGTGAGGAAAGGCTGAGAGAACTGAGCTTGCTAAGTTCTTAAGAAAAGAAGGTTGAAGAGAAGGTTTTATCACTGGGTAGCTACAAAGGATTTGTGACTGTTTTTTTACAAGGAGTCACCTGGAAAAGGTGAGGGCTCATGGGTACAAGTCACTCCTGGGGATATTCCCATTGCACATAATTTTTCACCGTGATGACTATCAGCCATTGGAACAATTTCCCCCGGGAAGTGGTGGATTTCACTTTTAAGATTCAGCTGGACATGGTGCTGGACCATCTTGTCTAGATTGTGCTTTTGCCAAGAAAAGCTGGACCAGATGGTCCTTCAGGTGCCTTCTAATCCGGTATTCTGTGATTCCATGAGTTTTTCCTGCTTCTTGATTTTTAAAAGGAGCTCTGTAGACTCTACTCAGGCAGGACTGGGTGGAGAAGAGGGAGAGAAATTCTGAAACCAGACCTGGGCTTGGATACTGCAAACCAAACTCTGTAATAAATCTTTTAAATGGTTAAGCCAATGCTTTTGTGAGAGAATCCCAGAACATTTTGGTTTGGAAAGGACCTTGAAGACCATCTAATTCCAACCCATACCCTCAAACCAAGCTGCCCATTAACTCACTTCAACACTGCTCTGCCCTGGAATAGCCTTTTAAGCTGTTGGTTCATCCTCCAAGAAGAAGGGCTGGTGGCAGATTCAGGGCACAGAGAGTGCTCAATAAAGCATGGTCAACAGGAAGATGAACTTCGAAATTAATCACAAAATTAAAAGGAAGACAAAGATGTAGGCGTTTGACATCTGACTTTTAGTACAGACTCCCTTAAAGGTAATATTTTTGCAGTGTTCCTTATGCTTGGGAAAGATATATGTGTGTCCAACTGCTTGTTCCTTGATTCACAAATAATAGCCTGACTCCAGCCCCAAAGGGGACTTTAAAACAAATCTTAGAATCATGAGACTCAGCAAAAGGACATAAATAAAATTAGGAAAAAAAAAAAAAAAGCCAAGATTGACCAGTCTGGCAAATCCAAAGGGAGATATCAGGAAGGCTCTTATACACCAGATGGAAATGAAGAAAAAAAAAAGAGTCTCCTGAGAGAAGGAAAAAGTCAGGGCAACCGAGCCGCATGTCAAGAGCTCTTGTCCTGCTGTCTGAGCAGGAAGGAGACTGGAATCCATGTGCTGATGTTGGAGCAAGCATGGCTGAGATCCGTGCCTGCATGGTTCACCAGAGGAAACACGCTTGGGGCAGCCTTTAAAAAGAAAATTTCCATCTGGCTTGGGATCTGAATGAACACAATGGCCTTGTGGGGTTGCTAAGCTCCCTCCAGAGCAGTGCAGAGCCCGCTCAGAGAGGAGCATTCCTGGGGCTCTCTGTTCTGGAAATGGGAGCATCCTGAGCATGACATTCGTGCTGTGTCCAAGCCTGGGAATCTCTTCCCTGCATGATGGCATCAGAGCATACCTCTGGGATGCACAGCCAGGATGACCAGCTCAGGGAAGGGAAACTTCTTGCTGCCATCTCAGCAGGAATAAGTCACAGGTAGAATGTCTCATGGGCAAAAATCCAACCATAGGCATTGATTTTACATGGGCAGTGATAAGACAAGGGGAATTGTTCTTGAACTGAAAGAGGAGGGATTTAGATGAGTTGCCAGGAAGAAATTCTTTGCTCAGAGGGTGGGGAGGCTCTGGAACCACTTGCTCAGTGAAGCTGTGGCTTCCCATCCCTGAAAGTCTTCACGGCCAGGGTGGACAGGGTTGGAGCAACCTGGGATAGTGGAAGGTGTCCCTGCCCATGGCCAGGATAGAATGAGATCTTTAAGGTTGCTTCCAACCCAACCCATTCCATGATTCTATGAAAAACTGTCAATCCTCAAATTTTTTTGCTGGCTGGCTCCCTTATACTCCGGTTTTCCATGAACCATTTACCAAGCCTTCATGGACTGTCAAGATCTGGAGAATTACTTTTCCAGACCACTTCTTGCATTTATTGACAGTGGTACTTTGTGGTGAGCCCTTCAGCTGCCTTCTGCTGCTCAACTCCTTTTAACACTTTCCTTAAACTTCCCTGTGCAAAGAACTGTTGTTCTTTGGTGGCTTCTGGCTTCCACTCACCTCCAAGATAAAATATCCCTTTTCTATCAAGCTGCCTCCTCCATTCTGCTCAGAAACATTGGGAACGTGCATTTTTTCCTCAAATGAAAAGGTAGGCTTGGGAAATCCTGTAGAAAAGGAATGGAGGGGAAGGATTCTCAAGCAAGCCATCCAAGTCTTGGAAAAACCACTGTGTTTGCTGGGTCGGGCCCAAGACTACTCTTTGTTTTTCCAACTCAGAAGTTCTTTTCTCTGCACTTGGTTTTCTAAGAATGTGAACTCACCCGCCCCGTCCTGTTTACAAGCTCGTAAATATGTAGATCAGATTTGGCTGCAGGGTAGGCCTTGGAAGGGCTGAATCCTGCTGGGAACACATGGCATTTTATGTAAAGCGAGGCCAGATCTGAGCTGCCCAGAGGAAAAAGGCAATTTTTCTTTGGGACCAACCCAACCTGGGAAAAGAAATTCATACCCAGAGCAAAACGAACAAGTTCCGTTTGCAGCTCAGGGTGAGCAGAGCTCACCTGGGGCAGGTGAGTGTTGCCAGGACCCCAACACAGGTGACACCACTGGTCTGGAAGGATCCTACAGTGAGAGGGTCACTGTGGTGGCTGATGGCTGGGAATGCTGAGGAGAACTCTCCAGGACTGGGATGTCAGCGTTGGGAAAACACGGTACCGAGGGGAAGTGTGGGAGCTTCCTCGGCGCATTTCCACCATGCCAGCCCTGAGGGCTTTTCTGTTTGTATCAGAACTGGGCAGACAGGATGTCACTCGCCTGGAGCCTGGCACTGCAGCCCATGTCCCCTCCCAGCACTGCCAGCTCTGATGGATGCTGGATAGCATCCTCCAGAGAGCCGCACCGCTGGGCCCGGTGCCGTGGCGTCACGGAGGAAAGGGTGGGGGGAAAAAAAGGATGGGGGAGGTGGATATTTTCAGCTCTAATGAAAAATTGTGACCAGTTTTGCAGGCTCAGGAGAGGTTATTCAAGACCAGCCAGCCAGCTTCTTGTTTCTTTCAGGCTTGGAGGGGAAAATCCTCCAACGCCTGCCCTGTTTCCGCACTCGGCTCCAAGGCACGGCCCTTTGGCTTTAGCTTGCATGGAAAAATCCAGTTTCTCATTGCTCACTTTCTCTTTCTTTATGTTTTTTCCTGAGATAAGAAGGGAAACTTAAAGCCCCAAACCATATTTCCGTCTTTTCCCCCAAACTGGAAATATTCAGGGGAGATAGCAAAGAGTTGGTCTGTCTGTCCCCAGCCCTGAAAGCCATTTTTCAGCTGATATGAAGCACTGCACATCAAAAGGAGACATTTTCCCCTCTCTCTTCGAAAACAATGGGTCAGTGGAACTGAGCTCCAAAAATATATCAGGAGTGGTGAGATAACAACATCCTCATGACTCCCAACAGTTCCTGAAGCCCTTAGCTTGAAGGGATAAATTCTCCTGTTAAATGCTGCACTGATTGACTGTGAAAGACCCCTCTTAGTCCTTTCCCTTGTCTCCACAGGGAAGGTCGTGTCTGTCTGATGCGACCACAGAATCGTGGAATGGTTTGGGTTGGAAGGGACCTTAAAGATCATCTCATTCCAACCCCCTGCCATGGGCAGGGATGCCACCACCAGAGCAGGCTGCTCTTATCTGGTTATTCAGCAGTGATACACTTAAGCCATTTATTTTGACACAAGAGGCAAAATTTGGCTGCCTGGTTGTCTTATCCACAGAGCTGAGCCTGGGACAGGCACAGAGATCAAGCTGGGAAAAACCAAGAAATGTGGGAGCAGACCAGCCATCACACAATGGTGGTTTTGTTTAAGCTTTACAGCCACAAGGAGTTTTAAGGAGGTATTTCAGGAGAGGGAATGCAAAAAACATGCTGCATTTGCCTGGTTTAAATGCCTGAAGAGGGCAGTGGGATCTCTGCTGAGGAGAGATGAGTGTCTTAAAGTGTCTCATTATGGTAATGAGGCTCTCTGTCCACCGACGTGCTTCCTGCTCCATCTCAGCCCTATCCCTAATAATTTTTTAATTTCTGAACCTGAAGGGAAAGGATGAAGATTTGCATTCCATTTTTGTGGCGCTCTGAGTACCTTCCACGAGATTCTGTCTTCCTGTCTTCCACCTTTTTGTGGGATAAACAGGTCTCTTTGCCTCCCATGCTCTTCACTCACTGCTCAGAAATATCAGACAAGGCACATGGGGTACTCTGCCTGCCTTGGCATGGCCTTGGACTCCTAATTAGCTCTTGGATATGCTAATTTTGCATATTTACTTCTCATTCCAGGGAAGTGACTCTAGGCAGGCTTTCAACCCCTCCTTGAGAAAGTGCTGCTTTTGTAGACAACCCTTATCAAGAAAGGAATCATCCCAGGAAATTATTATCCTCTCTTTTTTCCATCATCACCAACTAGCTCCTGACTTGCCACCTCCCTCTGAAGAGACTTTGACAGGTTTTTATTTCAAGTGAAAAAAATAACATCACATACAAATGGCTCTGCTTGTGTACTTCCACCAGCAGAGCTGTCTAAAGTCTGGGGAGATTCTGGGGGACACTGGGGGGTCTGTGGGGATCCCAGTGGGTCCCCAGGGTGTCTTGATCAGAAGATCTTTGAGCAGAGCTCAAAGTCCTGTCTTTGTGCGATGAATTTAGGGCTGGGTAAGGAGACTCTACTCTTGCTTGCCTTAATGCAGACCCCCTAAAAATTGCCTCCAGATACCCAAAACACTGAAAAGAGAAAATTCCCTGGCAACTGAAGCTGTCTGTCTCAGACAACACCAGTGACCTGCTTCTTTGATATTATCAACCTGTTTGTAATTAAATATCCTGAACTACTGTGTGAAGCTGAGCCATGGGACCATCCCTAACATAAAGGTTGTGGCACAGATTTTAAAGGTAGCTACACACTGAACTCTCATCAAATTCATGGGCATTAAGCATGAAAATATCTTCTGAACATGAGAGTTCCCAGCATCAACCCCAGTATTGCATATATCAGCAGTAATGGGAGTTCTGGATCAGTATTTGTGGTCACCCTGAGCAGTAGCACGTGGGAATATTTTGGCTAAATGATTCATTGGAGGAATGTTTTTCCTTCCAGGAACAAGCTGATGACTTGCTCTTACAGTCACCTCGCTCAAAGAACGGCTGTCAGGGCTGCTGGCAAAAAGACAGGTGTGATTCACCTAGGAGCAACATGTCACAGAGAATTAACCATAATAACTCATACTCAGATCACAGAAAAAGCCAAGAACGGGAGCAGATGAACCAGACCAAGAAATACTGAAAAGTGGAGGTTACTCATATAGAAAATCACATCCCTTTTCTGTGCTAACAGAGCAGAAAAGAAGCCAGGGAGACAGAAAATGCTCTAAGGAACTCTACAAGGCAACACAAAGGTCTGGAAAACTCAACTCAGACAATTAAATTAAAGGGTCTTGATGTATTTGAATTATCCAGGAGAAACTGAAGTGATTTGCTCACACTTTGTGGTGAAGTACAGGAGAAGCTGTTTCTGACAGTAAACAGAAAAGTATCTTTAATCTAGCCAAGAATGGTAGAAAAATTTAATGGCTTGAAGTTCTAGCTGGATAAATTTACTCTGGGAAGAAAGCAGCCATTTGTAATAGCAAGGATATAAAACAACTGGGAAAAGCGTAACTGGAGGCAGGGATTCTCCATTATTTGCAGTCCTGAGTAAATGCTGAGTGTCTCTCCAGGGAGAAAACTTTTCTTTGAGTTGTGGGGGAGCTGAAAAAATTATTGAATGAGGTGCTTAGGGCTGCAGGTGTCTGTGAATCACCACAGACAGTTGGAGCAGTCCCTTCAAACCTTGCAAACTCCATCCCAAAATGCACTAAGTCTTGAATACAAAAGAGTTGTAAAAATTATCCTGACACAGAGAACTTCAGGCATGATAAGGGCAAGAAATATTTAAGAAACTGCTTGTCTGCTCCAGAAACTGCTTTAATTAGGAATAGCAGTGACCTTTATTCCCTGCTGCAAGGTCCTTCCCCGTGTTCCACACGTGTGCTGTGATGTCTGCATTTCTATGCATTTGATTGCACTTGGAGGCGCTGACAGTGAGTCAAGCATCTGTGTCAGGGGGTTTAATTTGAGTATAATGAAGGTTTTGCTTGTTGGGGATCATGTCAGCATTTAATTAATTACAATGAACTACACTGTTGATATCTGGGAGCAGTCAGTCTCTCCGCGCTCTCACGCCCAGAGCTAATATCCTTTGGTGTGCCAATAATTACCCAGAGCAAACAAAGCTGGGAAGAAACAAGCACTGCAGAGGCCTTTCTGGGCCCTTCCTCTCAAAGAAAGCTGCTGCCACTTGCTGACACAGATGTTAAGGTCTGCAAGGACCTTGTGAATGCCATGAGCAGAGTCCCGAGCCAGCTGTGAGAAGCCATTCAGGTCCCAGCAACATTAAAACTCCATATTTTTTGTGCTGCTGAGGAAATCAATGTGTCACATTGAGGGTAGATTGGATATATGGAAGAAATTCTTCCCTGTGAGGGTGGTGAGGCCCTGGCACAGGTTGCCCAGGGAAGATGTGGCTGTCCCTGGATCCCTGGAAGTGCCCAAGGCCAGGTTGGATGGGACTTGGAGCAAGCTGGGATCGTGGAAGGCATCCCTGCCCATGGCAGGGGGTGGAACTGGATGATGTTTGAGGTCCTTTCCAACCCAAACCATTCTGTGGTGATTCCATGAGATGCTAAAACTGCCCTGCAGCTCTGTGGGGAGCAGCCTGGGCTGTCCTTGTGGTGTTGGATATCTGACTGCTGATACCGCCTTGTATCTGTGGGGCACAAAGCTCACCTGGGAGTGGTTCTATGGACCCCCCAAGGAGCTGGAAAAGCAGATGTATTAGTGGAAAACATCATGGAAAAGAGCTTTTCTAATAACATGCCTTTCTCCTGATCTGTGAGCTTTCCCCTCTCAGTCCAGCAGAATATGGATAACCAAGATCAAGAGAAGAAAAAACCCTCAAAAAACCAAAAGGCTTATTATAAATGGAGATCTCCCTTCTTCTTACACCTAATGGGTGTAAGAAGGGCTTTCTCTGGGGACGCTGTTTGAAGATTCCCATCAAAATATTCCCTGTTCCCTGTTGGGGCAAGCAAACAGCATCTGCCAGTGGCTCTCTCCTGTGCTTTCCTCCCTGTGGTGATGTCTCACTCTCACGGGGACAGGTGCCAAAGGACACACACTCATCCCTGGCCATGTCCCAAAGAGGAAAATCAAACCCAGGGCAGCCCTGCCTGCAAGCAGTTGGCAAACTGCCAGTGGCATTGGAGTCCTGCAAGTACCAGCACTGGGAGCTGGGATGTTTTCCATCCCAGTGCTCCCATCACCAGCATTGCTTCTCCAGCTGGTGGGTAGGGGATCACCTTGTTTCTCCATTCCCTCCACAAGATTTCTCTCCCGGAGATGTTCCCCTCAGGTGAATGTCCCCTGGACCCCTTGCTGCAAGGTGCTGAGGGAAACCCCTGAGGGATGGTTCTTGCAAAACCTGGCTGCTCTCCTCGCTCAGACTGGAGAGCAAGAGCTGCTCCACTTTCCAAAATAAAATTATTATTCAGAAAATAATAAAATAAAATAAAAACATTTCTCTGATGAACTGGCCAGGATGCCAATTACAGGATAGAGAAGAGATGGGCTAAAAGCCTGAATGTGAAGGTGGAAAAGCAGTGCCTGGGACCTGAGACTGATGTCCTTGGGAAGCACGTCAGCACAAGGCTAGGAGAGAAAGAGATGGCTCTTGTTCAGGAAATATCTTCACAAGCACTGCAGGCCAGCAAGCACTCCTCAGTGCCAGCTCTCCAGCTGGAGCTGCAGTGCCAGGCTCATCCCGGATGGCTGGAAAGGGGACACACGAGGCACTGAGAAACCACACACAGACTGTGGAGCTCTGACAGCTGCAGCTCTGAGGGGCTTTGCAAAGCCTGGCCTGGCCATGTGTCCCTGCTGTCCCCAAGCCACCACTGGTGGGGAGTGCCTTAATAAATGCAGTTTATTCCCAGTGTACCTGGGTGTTGGGCCAAGCCTGATGACACACACAGTGACTTTCTGCCATCTCTAGAGGAGAGCACATAAGTCCCCTGATCCTCTTCCACTTGTACATGCCAGTGGATGCTATTTCCAATTATTTATCAGGCCACACAGCATCAGTGGGATGCTGTGGTTTGAATTCCAGAGTGCATGACCCAAGGTAGCCAGGAACAGGGCAGTAATTACTGCTTGCAGCCACACAACTCTTCTGCTGTTTAAAAAATGTTGCTTTTTTAACTGAACCAAGCTCTTAAAACCTGGATGTGCCTCTGTGCATGTTGGGGTGAAAAAAAAAGGTGTCTGGGCTCCTATTCCTGTATATGGGCCCCAAATCAGAGAGTATTCGAGGCTTGGCACCTCTGCCCTTAACCTTGGATATCTGGAGGTGACGCTTTCCCTTGCTGGAGTGTTTTTGGATCCTCTCATTGCACTTGGAAGTCCCAAATCACTCCACTCCACAGATGAATTTTCCATGGACGTGGGGCTTATTTAGTTCCAAACTGCACACAGCCGTGTGGCTGCCCAATGATGAATTTCTAGGGATGAGTTTTTCCAGGTGGATTTTTTCTTCTACTGTCCTCTCAATTTGAAGGCTCAGATTAGCTGAGTTGTCCTTGGCCATGTCTGATAACATCTTTAATACCTCTTAAAAGTAGATAATAAAATATTGATAACAAAATATCAATACCCTGCCTAATACCTTCAAGTCCACGTCTGAGCAGAAAAGGAGATGCTCCTTTCCAGGCATGAAATTGAACCTGGAGTGATCCTGGATCCAAATAAAATCTCTTCTGGAAAGCAAAGCTGCAAGCTGTTGAACAGACATGGCCTTATCCATGTGTAGGGAACAATATGGACAAAGGAAAAGACTGGCATGTCAATCCTGGTCTGGTAAAGAAATGGGAATGTCAGCTCAGAGTCCTTCCTTGATAGTAGCACACCCATTTAAAACAGGGACAGGCTCCAGGGATCCCAGTTACATTCTTAGACAGCTGGAAGGGTGAGGATGTGTGTGTTGTGTGTTTGGGAGTCTGGGATGAAGAAAGTCGCTTACGAGACTGGGGCTGTGGGGCTGTTGGGGAAGAGGAGGCAGCAAAGGCTGAAGTATTAATCAGGAATTGGATTTTGGGTGAATTCATCTCACACACTCTATACTTACATTGCTGTAGGGTGGAAGAGCTTTTCCCTGAGTGGTAACCCGTTAAGAACTGACTTGTAGTGATGCAGATTCTGCCTGGATTGCATGAAGCAGCAAAAGCAGCTTTGCACACTGGAACCAGTTTCATAACACCAGGACAGCCAGAAATTCCCATGGAACAGAAATACTCCACCACATGCTCATTTTATCCATCTATTTTCTCTGACCAGAGGTCAAGGGAAGGACAAGATCATCTTTTAAGACATTTCCCATCCCAAATCGTCTACAATTCCACAAAGACAGTGGCCCAAATCGCCGTGATTTTAATGTGATGAGATGGAATTGTTAAGACTTGGTTCTTTTGCAGAAGGTGTCAATCCAGGCTCAGGAACAGAGCTACCTGGAAATCCAGATACGTGGTTTGGGGGAAATTTCAGTGTTTGATATTTGTTTTGTTTCAAAAAAATCCCCAACAACAATAAAAAGTTAATGAACATTTCTGAGGAGCTATGAATTAAAAAAAAAATGAATTCATAAAACCTCCAGTGCACACCGTTGTCTAAAAGGGACTCCTGGGAACCTGACAGTACCAGCTGACATGGAAACTCTTGTTAATCCATGGAGACAACCATGGCAACTGTCAACCACCACTAGATGGATCTGCACTGTGGGACAGCCTCCTCTCTCCTCTTTCCCAAGCTTCCACAGCCACAGGGCACAGAAAACGCAAAGTCCTTAGCTAAGTGCATTCCCTGGGTTTTCCCTGGACTGAGCCACACAAGAATTCAGGCAATAGAAATCCTGCAATTCTTGGAATTTATGAATCTGGGTATCTGGAGTGTCTTAAAGTCCTCCAAATTAACATACTTGCAGCAGGAAAGCCTTGAAGCACAAGAAAATCCTTTCTGGAGCCAGGATGCTCAGGGCTTCCATGTTACTGGCATTGGATCCAGGAGTCAATCCCAGGTTAGCCCGGAGCTGCCAAGGTTTCACTCTGATGGCTGCATGGTAAGAAAGCCA
This sequence comes from Edolisoma coerulescens, assembly GCA_013397115.1. NCBI lineage: Eukaryota > Metazoa > Chordata > Aves > Passeriformes > Campephagidae > Edolisoma > Edolisoma coerulescens. Next base: position 1,151,881 of record VWZW01002516.1, on the reverse strand, counting down.
TGGAAACTTGGCATGGAAGGGCTGCCCTGGAGCTATGAGGAGTGATTGAAGTGGAGGCTGTTAAACCTGGGACGTTTCCGCTTGGGTTTCCAACTGGCGTTTCCCAACGAAATCCTCCTTCGCTGGCCGGCATCCAGACCAGCTACTTGGGAATCTCGTAAATTCTGCGTGAATGTTTCACTCACTTTGGGCCACTGCACCCAGGAGAGTGGCAAGTGCTTTGCAGATGTGCAGGAGGCTGAGTCCATGCCCCAAATATTACAGCAAGAAGATCAAACGTGACCGGTTTGCATTTATTGCTGACTCTGGATTGACACTGGGGAGCACTGGACCTTCTGGAATGATTACATTAGTGAAGGATAAAGGGAGAGGCTGCACAGATGGATCTGTTCTCCATTCCCACTTTAACCTCTGCTTAATGGTCTTTTCTTTTTTCTAGCTCCTTCCTCACATATATAATGCATCATTTCCCAGCAATTTAACGCAAGAGATGCAATCAATCACCTGCAGGCAGCTAAACTGCCAATTTTGGATCTGGAATAGCCATTTCCAGGGTTTGAAAATGAAAATAGAGGCAGGTTTGTGCTTTGCAGAGGCGTGGATGCCACCAGACATTTCAGCCCTGCACTCCTGGCTGCTGGAAAAGCCAACACTTCCCTCCCAAGCCGTGCTGGATGGAGCACCAAGTTGGCTGCTGATTTGGAAGAACAGAAGTGCTGCAAGCAATGGCAAATTGAGTCTCTTATTCTTTTGGTCTCTGATGAGAGTGGAGGACAAAATGCTTCTCCCCAGACAATTTCATTTTCTGTTGGAAAGAAGTTCTTCCAGTTATTGGAGAAGGTCAAATCATACCTTGACAAATGGACACTTCCAGGAATGGGGCAGCCACAGCTTCTCTGGGCCACCTGTGCCAGGGTCTCACCACCCTCATTGTAAAAATATCTGCCCTTAAATCCAATCTCAGCCTACTCTCTTTTAGTTTAAAACTGTTGCCCCTTGTCCCATCATTACAGGCCCTGGTAAAAAGCCTCTCTCCATATCTCTTAAAAGCCCCCTTTAGGTGCTGGAAGGGGCTCTGAGGTCTCCCCAGAGCCTTCTCTTCTCCAGGTGAGCATCCCCAGCTCTCCCAGCCTGGCTCCAGAGCAGAGGGGCTCCAGCCCTTGGAGCAGCTCCGTGGCCTCCTCTGGACTCTCTCTAGCAGCTCCACATCCCTCTGATGTTGGATCCCAGAGCTGGAGGCAGCTCTGCAGGTGGGGTCTCACCTGAGCAGGGCAGAGGGGCAGAATCCCCCCTCCCCTGCTGCCCACGCTGTGGGATCAGCCCAGGACACTGTTGGATTTCCAGGCTGTGGACACACATTGCTGGGTCATGTCCAGTTGTTCATCCACCAGTACCCCAAGGGCTGCTGTCCCCTCATCCCCCAGCCTGTACTGACATCCTGCCCTGCCCTAGAACTGGGCTACATAAACAAGATGAAGAAGTTGGGTGGCATAAAATATTCCTCTGGGTGACAAATCAATCCAGAGTCCACTGATGGACTCTGCCCTCAGGGAAGGAAGAAGGGCTGGACCAGCTGGGAGATTGCTCCCTGGAGGAGACCCTGGGGTGAAGGTGATCTCTGCCCTCCTCACAGCCTGGAACATCCATGATCGTTTGTTCATTCCTTTTGACCTCCCTTGGCTTCCCTCAGAGACCTCCTTGTGGAACAGAGGGCTGCTATCAATTAGGCCTGGGAGACAGCTGGTTATGATCTCCTCTTTGATGTCCTGGCACTGAGAAATCCCTGGATGCTCCCACTGAGAGAGAGGAAACCGCCCAAGCTATGGGCTGGCCCTGCAGACTGTCCTCAGCCTGGGAATCTCCCAGGTCATGAACCTGCCCTTGTTCCTGCTCTCCTGGGGCATGGCTGTCCCAGCTCTGGCCATCTTGAGGAGGTTTGGGTGATACCATCCATGCTCAGAGCACCAGAGAGGGATTTGTCCCTGTGCCTGATCCTGACCCAGTGCCATAAATGTATTGGTTGCCTCTTTAATTCAAAGATTGGAGGACACAAAACCAAATTTTCATGTGGAGAGAACTCATCAAATTATTTTTGCCAAAGCAGATGAGAGAGAAGAAAGAATTTAGAAAATAAAGGTGAAGTTTCAATATTGAAACTTTTCTAAGCAAAACTTTTTTTTTGGGGGGTAGGGAGGAACACACATGTCAAAGTACTTAAAATTTGCTTACATTTAAGTTTACAAACCCAACCAAACCAAACCTAATCAAAACTCAAGAGGAAATAGGACATTATGGGTCATTTTGAAAAAGAGAGTTTAATTTTCTTTTGGCCCAACTCTTCCCTCATTAGGTTCTAAATCTGTTGATAAAGGACCATTATCAGCCTTCTGGATCTCCTCTGGGTGATTCCACAGCCTCATTATCCAACTTTTCATTGAAAACATACACATTTTGATGCTTGATATTCTTCTGTGCATCTGCTGTGGACCACTCGTGGTAGCCCCACAACCTAACAGTGCCCAGAGATCAACGATTTGCACAGTTAAACTCACAAAAACAAGGCAGTGAAGTCTTTGGAGTGAGGAATCACCATTTTACAATAGGAATTCCAGCTCCTACACTCATGTTCCTGGATGCAACTGCAGTCCAAATAGATTTTATTAGTAGGAATAACAAATAACGAATTGTTCCCAAATGATCACATTCTTGCATTCTCTGTTGTTTTGCTGTTTGTTTGGGTTGGTTGTTTTTTTTTTTTTTCCTGTTTGTTAATGGCAATAAACAGCTCAGTTTGCTTTTCATTTGTGAGCCTTTTCTGAGTGGTTTTGTGGACATTCCCAAATTTAATGGAAACATCTGTCTAGTGGAGTGGGTTTTACTCCGTGCCAGTATTTGGGAGAATGGATGGCTTAGCACTGATGTCAGCCTTGGTGGTTTCTGCTGAAATCTGCAGGGCCCAAACTCCAGTTTACCTGTCAAAACCTGCCATAGTGTTTCTGTTTCCTGCAGGGAAGGAAAGGGAGCAACAAGCAATCAGGATAACCAGGGAGAGGATGAAAACAAGGGAAAACTTGCTAGTGCTGAAACTTTTCTGCATGACCAGCCTAGTACCAGTGGAATTGGGACAAAAAAAAGAGACATTCAGAGTGGGGTGGAGACCAACAGCCACTCAAGGAGGAAGGATTTAACCTTGTGAAGGAAGAAAACAATCTCTGGGTACAAAGATCTCTACAGGTATCAGGGTGACAACAGTGGTGACCCCAATGCAGACACCTAAATTCAGTGTCTTGCTTTGCAAAGCCCTTAAGAGTGCCCACAGCATTGCCTGGCTGCCTGCCAGACCCCTGGAAAGGGTTTCCTCACATATGGCTGCCTCAGTCCCTCTCTCTTCACAAGCAAAGTGATTTCCCATGGACTCTGATACTCTGACACCTCTTTAAAACGTGTGGTAGAACTGCCTCCTTGGTGATGCAGTTTGGAATAAAAACTTGGTCCCCTATGAACCTGAAATGCAGTCACTCCTGGGCTGGAGGAGAAGACTGAAAGGAAGGTGTTTAGAAGTGTCAAGAAATAAGAAGGGAGATAAAAAAATGGACTTTCCCAGACCATTTTCCTGAGGTGGTTGACCTGGTCCCCATGGTGACCAGCAGGCAGTGTTGGAGGGGGAGGATGACTCACTCTGGCAGGGGAGCAGCATTTCTCCATCCACATTTCAGCACTGACAGATGGTGACCTCGGGGCTTTGAGGTGTGATCCCTCCAGTGACCTGGGGAGATGTTTCCAGCTGAGTTTGGAAGGAGGGTCCTTTGGAAAGCCCCTTGTGGAACAAAACAGGAGTGAAAAAGACGGGCTTATCAAATGAACCTTGTGGTACAACCCCGAGCACGAGCATGGGCATGGCAGGGAGCAACCATTTATTGTTTAGACACTTTTCCTTGGAGTCTCAAGCTGCACCAAGGGAAATTTAGGTTGGACGTTAGGAATAAATTTTTTACTGAGAGAGTGATAAAGTTCTGGAATCGTCTGCCCGGGGAGGTGGTGGAGTCATCATCCCTGGATGTGTTTAAAAAAAGATTTGATGTGGCACTCAGTGCAATGGTTTAGTTGAGGTTGTGTTAGGGCATGGGTTGGACTTGGTGATCTTGAAGATCTCTTCCAACCTGGTGATTCTGTGATTCTGTGATCTCTGTGGTATGACCCAGAATTGTCCAAACCCGGTGCCAGCTTCACAGGCAGAGCACCAAAGCTGCATGGCCTGCACAGAAGCCACCACAGGGAACATCCACCAACACAGCCCAGGTGGTTCTTTTCTCCATCTCTTCTCCAGGTGGGAAGTGTGATCTGTCAGGATCACTGCTAACAGGGACATCAGAACTGCTTGCCCAGACACCCATTTTCCTGGTGTATCTTCAAGAGTTTGAGTATAAAGTATAAGGATGGTCTTCCAAAGCACTCAACTGTCAGTGATGTAAAGGGGGGTAAATCCAGATGGGTGGGGGAATATGGATGGTAAAGGCAGGAGCAGTTCATTAGGTGGGATGGATTTTAGCTTGTTCAATTCAACAAAAAGAGGCTACAGGGGGAGAAGACCTCTAAGAAGTTGTTTGCCAGAAGGGTGAAATCCAAGTGAAGAATCTAATTACTTAAGGAAGGTAACATGGACACAAAACTAATGAATTTGCAAGGAGACACAGATATGTTCTCACTGTGAACAATAAAATTTCCAAGAACTGGATGCAGTAAGATCCAGAATGGCCTCTCCAAAGGCACAGCAGCAGAAGTTCAGTGACTGGGACACACATCCCAAGTGATTTTGAATGGCATCATGGCTGATCCATGGGGATCTGCAGTGGCAGTCGATCCCTTCTCCAAATGTGACAACTGCCTGTGGTGTTTGCCACCAGAGCCACAGAGGGGTACAGACAGGAGGAGAATCAGGAAAAGGGGGAAGAAGATGAAGAGCTACGAAGGAAGAAGGCACCTGAGGGACTGCCAGTGCACTTGGTGGGAAGGCAGACGTGATCACATTTCTGCAGTGTTGCTCTCCAATGGCTGATCTGAATTCTGCTGTGAGTCACCCAGCTCTGCTTTGAGCAGTAAATGCTTGGTTTTGGAGCAAATTATTTTTGTTCCATACATTAGGCTGTTAATTAAATCACCTGTGGTTTCTCTGAGTGCATGCTGAGGGGCGTGCAGCGAGAGTACACAGGGAAGGAACAGACCTTTTCCAGCTGAACGTGTGGAATTCATCCTGACAGGCTGCTGGCCCCATTTAATGTAAACACTCTCCTCTCAGCCCCCTTCCCTCCCTGCCTTCGACTCAAGCAGCCACAGACACTGGGAAAGTTCTGTTTTGAATGCAAATACTTTCCCTTGCCCCGTCCTTGCAGCAGGAAAATGAAACCGCCCACGTCCTCATTCCCCTGACCTTTGGGGGAAGTTCATGGATCCTTCCTGTAGGACAGCAGCAGCCATGCTGCCCACTGGGGTCCTTAAGGGATGCTGATGAATCCCAGGAAGAGTCTGAGCATCACATGTGTTATAAAATCATGGAATTGCAGGGTGGTTTGGGTTGGACGGACTTTAAGATCACCCAGCTCCAACCCCCTGCCATGGACAGGGACACCTCCTAGGTTGCTCTGAGCCCCATCCAACCTGGCCTTGTGCGTTTCTGGTTCTCACATCTCAGCACTAGCAGGGGGGAAAACACCTAAAGCTGTGATGGGACAAGCTTTGTGTGCACCACCACCCTGTCCAACACCTTACTGTTACTACCTCTCCTAAATGGAGAGGCCAAACTGGCAGACAAATCCATGTTTTCTATCCATGGAGAAAGTCAGTGGAGAGTTGTTTATGAGAAGGTGGATGTCTCATCTCCCATTATTGTCCATGCTTTCCTGCAGCACAGGCCAAGTGATGGAGAGGTCTGAGCAGTAAAATCGCACAAATGACTTTTCTTCTCTATCTCTGCCCGTCAGCAAAAATTAAGCCCTTCCTTCAGAGATTCTCATATGTATTTCCTACTATGCCTGCACTTGAAGCAGAGGAGTGCCCTTCAACGCTTGGCAGCGATGTGAAGGAAGCCAGGCTGGCTCCTCTCAGGCCATCTGAGCAGGCAGCAGTGACCCCTTTATTTTAATTTTCAGGACACAGCTTCAGAATCTGTTTCTGAGGGAAAGGCATTGACATGGCCAAGATACCAAGCTGCAGGGCACACTCTAAACTCCAGATTATGGGATAGAGAAAGAAATGTTAGTGTGGGGAGGTTACTGGATGTATTTCACTCAAGGGTGTCTGGTTTTCTTTTTAATTTCTTGGGAAAGCAACCCAAGGTGCAATCCAGGTCATCTGAAAGCAGACACTGAGGTTGCCTACATGTCCTGTACCACTGGAGATAAATGCCCTGGGATGTCCCTCCTGGATTCTGGATGTCCTTCTAGAAGAGCATGGAGCTTCTCTAGGTCCTGTTTTGCAACCAAAACCTCACGTGGTTTCCTCATCTACCTTAGGGATGGCACTGGGCATATTTTAGAGAAGTAAATTGCAATCCAAACCTGGTGAGCAGTCAAGGATCTGTAGGCATGGACAATAATGGGAGATGAGACATCCACCTGCTCATAGACAACTCCCCACAGAAATCTTCACCTGGGAGTCTGGTCCAAATTTCTTTGTTTAAATAATTCTGCACACCAGAAATTATTACATTCCTTGTCTATCAGAGAGCCATGGTGAGAAGGGAAGCACTGATTAAGGAGGTGTTCAGGGAACGGGACCCAGGGAGGGAGGGTGGTGACAAGGGAGCTGATCAGATGCAATGGGAATTGTTCCCTTCTCCTGGGTGGCTTTCCCAGGAGAGCAGAAGTTATCTGCCACTATCTGCACCACTATTCCCTACTGCTTTGCCTAAATGCTGGCAAAACTGCAGTCTGCCTGCATGCAGATACTACGGGGTGCTGTCCTGCCTCCCACATCCATCTGGATCCACTACTTTGAGCTGCTCCAGTCTAGAAATAACACTACTGTTGGTACAGCCCCTGACACAGAAGAGGCTGAAGCACGTGACCATGGGCTTGTGCATCATGATCTCGGACAGATCAGTCTGCAAAGAGCCCAGGAGTGCTGCAGCTGTGTGGTGTCACTGGAAGTGAAGCACAACATGATTTAATCCAAAATAATCTGGCTTTTGCAGCGCAGAAGAAAGGAGAGATGCAATATTTGGAAAATGCTGCTCTTGCTCCTTCTTTCTCATTACTGAGAAGGTGGTGAGGCCCTGGCACAGGTTGCACAGAGAAGCTGTGGCTGCCCCATCCCTGGAAGTGCTCAAGGACGGACTGGATGCGGTTTAGAGCAACCTGGGACAGTGGAAGGTGTCCCTGGCCATGGCAAGGGGTTGGAATTGGATGGTATTTGGGGTCCAACCCAAACCATTCCACGATTCTATGATAATCTCAGGTGAGGAATGCACAGAAAACAAACCCTGTGAAGTAAAGTCACTCTGCTTTGTTTCCCCAAATCCCCACAAGCCCATGGCTGGCTGCCAGCTGGACTTCACACCCCATCCTCACAGCTTTCCAGACAATTCCTATGGAAGGGACCCTGGGAACAGAAAGAGCCCATGGCTGAAAAACCTTTCTGGTGTAGTTTGGCAAGTGTGTCTGAGAGAACTTGGCTTCAAAGGCTGAGGTTCAAGAGCTGGAAGCTGCTCTGAACCCAAATCCTCTGCTCTCTATGCTCAAACCAGGACAAGGAGCAGCTGATGGTGCCACCACTGCTGTGTTTGTGTGTGCCCCGTGCCCTTCCAAATTGCATTTCTGAGAACACAACCAGGGGGGAATACAGGAGTCAGGTCCCCTGCCGGGCACTCAGGTGAGAGGGCAAGAAATAACACCACTGCCAGCTCCGTCTGGTGACCTAGGGACTCAAGGCTGAGTCCCTGGATTTTGGGGTCAGTGCCCTCCATGATCCCTGTCAATACTCATGAGCTGTTTCTCACTGATTTGTGGAGCTGGTCTGAGGAAACTTGAGCTGGAAAACAGCCAGGGATGAGATGTGACACAAGCCCACTGTGCTGGTCACATCCTCCCCTCAGCAATGCCTGGCTCCACATCATCCTCCTGCTGCAGGGGAGATTCCTGTCCCTTTCCTGATCCTGCTTCCCTAACCCTCTTTGCCTCATTGCCACAAAGATACTCCCATTCCTCACTGTCTCTATGCTACAAACCATCAGTTTTAGGCTTGGGATATGACTTCCCCTAATTCCAAACAAGTTCCTTTTTTATCTTTTCCCCACCTAAATGCTTTCTCCAAGGTCTTGCCCCTGCCTTCTGGACTGAGTTCTGGCATAGCCCATCTAGCAAAGTCTGGGGCAGGATTCTTGTGCAGTGGGGGCTGTTCCCTGCTCAGTGTTTGCATAATTGATCCCTTAATTGGACATCTCTTGCAGGGCTTCCTTATGGCTATTTTTTTTTTCCTCCCATAGACATTTTTTGGAAGGTTTGCAGCTTCGTTCTTGCAGCCTTGCGTCCAACCCACCTTGCAGGGGAACACAGCTGGGAGCTCTTTAATTCAGGAGATCAGGCAGGAAAACCCCTGTGATTTGCTCCAGCCTCTGACTCACTGGGGGAAATACGGATCCCATTAACCATGACAAATAAACAAACTCCTGGACACAAGAGGAGCAGGTTTGATTCTGGGTCCTGAGACCAAGTGGCACCAACAATCCTGTGTTCCTACAGCTCCAGGCACACTTCTTGGGCAGATTTGTATTGGAGAGAGCTGTCTGGGGCCAGTCCTGCATTCCCTATCTCCTGCTGATCTTCCTGAACTGAATGCCATCAATGTGCTCACTGTGAACAACGGGAAAGGCGGCTTGGACTCCTGGGGCAGGGATTTCTCCCAGCAGGAATCCCTTGTAAGCGTTTCTTTTTAATTTTTTTTCCCCCAGTTACTGGAGGGGGTGAAGTTGCATTTCAGGGGCCTTAATGACTGAGCTGTGAATTGCCTCAAGTTGGAAGCTGCCCAGGAGGAGGAAATGCCCTCTCTTACTGGAGCTGGCAGTTGGTTTTCTGCCACCTGATCTGGTGGTTCTTGGGCTTGGCTCCAAACGCATCAGCTACGAGCCCTCTTGGAGAAAGCCTATTCATTAGGAGCAGCTAAAAAAACATCTCCTGTTCCAGCCACTCCAGTTAATCCATCCCTGGGCTGATCTCACCCATAAATTATGGTGCAGGGAGAAGTGCAGTCTTCTGTTTCCATGTGACAGTTTCATAGAGCACCAAATCAGAGAACGCAGGGCAGGCAGAAGTAGAAATCACGGAATCACAGAACCATTAAGGTTGGAAAACCCTCTAAGATCACAGAATCCAACCATTCCAAGTGCCACATCCATATGGCTTTTAAATTCCTCCAGGGGTGGGAACTCCCTTTGCCAGTGTTTGACAACCTTTTCCATGAAGAAATTCTTCCTAAACATCATCCTCATCAGTGAACAAAGCTGAGTCACTGGAATCACGGAATCAGTAGAGCAAGGGGCAAGTTATTCCCTCATGAATGATGGAAATAAACCTCCTGCTTTGTACCTGCAAGCATAGAGACCCCAGGAACCAAACTCTGTGTTTTGCCTGTCATCTTTCTCAGGTTTGTCCATCTCATGTTGTCTCACATTTGGCAGAACAAACTCAGCTCGTTACAGAGACACAGAATGGAAATCTTTACCTGAGAGATGATATTTGACACCAGAAACTGGGACTTTATTCCAGAAGGGTCCCATAAATGTTAAAAGGGGCTATCAGCCCTACCTAGAATACAGCAGAGTAATCACAGCAGGAAAAACTCCTATTGATCAACCAGAAGATAATTCATGTTTCTTTCCCAAGGAAATACATTTGTTTTGTTAAATATAATAAAGCCATCAGACCCAGCTTAATATAGATGAATTTAATGTTATGTGGTGTATTCTGGTATTGGTTACGAAACTCCTGTTGAGAGATTTTGTAACATTTTGCTCACTGAATCCCAGTAGTTTCAAGTTTTTCAAGATCTATTTTTTCCCTGTTTGTGGTACACCCCTTATAGCAACTGCCTCGAGATGCGTCAGGACTCTGCCATATAAAAATGGACATTTGGCTTTAAATAGTTTTATTTAGTGGTGTGGTGGATGGACTGGAAGCAGAATAATCCCACACACAAATCATGGAATATGTGGGTCCTATTCCCAAGCACTGCATTTCTTTGGCCAGGCAGAAGCAGAGCAGATGTTCAAATTTGGGTGCCCAAATAATTAATTGAGGTCCAGAATGAGGCATCTGTTGTAACAGCAAAAACTGCACTGAGCCCCTCTGTCCACCTCTGGCTTCCCACACAGGTAATGGGTAGGAAACAGTTTGGCTCCAAATAATTGTTTTTGGCTGATTATTTCCAAACAAACATAGAGTGTTTCCCTGTTTTTCTGCGCCCTGGTGTCTTCTGCACTTGGGAACATGGAGGGAATCCGCACTGTCTAATGCTTTGGCTGCATAATTCACTCACAGGCTCGTTATCCATGTGCCTACTTGTAATTCTCTCCTGTGCCCTCCTGCAGGATGGGAACGTGTTTTCCCTGGAGGGAAACCCAGCTCCCAGGTTGTTTTTCTGCAGAGTTTCTCTAGACAGACACAACCCCTGCAGGTGAATCCATTGTTCCCCTTCCCCCAGTGCTATCCCAGTGGGCTGCACACGCCCACACGTCCCTGTGCTGTTCCCACTGCACACATCCCTGGAATCCCCAGGAATGACACTCTGGCAGGCTGCAACACAGCCCTGATGCTATTGCAGGCACTCTGAGTGGGGAAAAAGAGAAGCAGAAATCACATTTGAGGGCTGCTCTGAAGGAAAAGCAAAATTTCTCAGGCAAAGCAATGGATTCCCCGTCGCTTTAAGGCTTTAAGAATAGGCTTTAAGAATAGGCTTTAAGAATAGCCTTGAATTCTCTTTAAGAATAGTCTTGAAGTCAGGAACGGTTTGGGGCCAAGTGTTCTCTTCTTGAGAAAGGGAGATGGGCTGGAAGATCCATCCATCCATCCATCCATCCATCCATCCATCCATCCATCCATCCCCTATAATTTAATGAATTCATGGTAATTTGGCATGAGCCCATTTGGTGGAAACATCCCGTGGTGCCTCTTGCTTGGATGATGTTCAGTAAATCCAACCAGAGCTGGGTACCAGCAGCTTCTGAGGCTCTGTGTCTTTGTTGGTGTTTTTAATCAATGTACGGTTCCTGTGAACCAGGGACAACTGGGGACGTGTGGCAGATGGAATGGTTCATCCCAATTGCTCTTGTTCCAGTTTGATCTGAAGCTCTGAGCCATAGATAACTATTTCAGAGCAATTTGCATTCCTTTTTCCATGTCAGTTCTGCCACTTCCACCATAACTCAGAAAATTCCAGGAGATAAAAGGAACTGCCCTGACAATCAAAGTAATTAAGTGTTCTATCTTTTATCCTCCTACTTTTAAATCACCTTTTTTTTATCAGGTCCTCCTCTGCACAACAACACTAAAGAAGTTTGGGTTTTTTCTGGGATTGTGTCTTGTGGTGGATTTTTAGTATTTTCTGATATCTAATTAGGGGCTGAGCTTGCTCTGAACCTTCCTTCTGTGAGGGAGGGTATAAAAGTTTCCAGTCCTTTACCGTCTGTCCATTTTTATAGGAACTTGGGATATTAGAGCACTTTTAACACTTTTTCAAATGCAACCGGGGTTGATGATGGGCTGCATCCAGAGCAGCATGACCACGTCAGGAGAGGGGATGGGGCTTGGAGCCACCTGCTCTAGTGGAAGGCGTCCCTGCCCATGGCAGGGGATGGAATGAGATGAAATTCAGGTCCCTCCCAACACAAACCATTCTGTGATTCTAGCATGAAAGAGTTCATGCAGTGGTGAGTTCATCACAGGCACAGAGTGATAACATAAGCCCTTTTTCTATTAGGAAACCACTCTAAATGCTCTTTTATCAGAGTAGAATTAGGTTCTCCATTTCTACCAGAACAGATTTGGTCTCACATGAAATGTGCTTTCACAGTGTTTTCCCCATCATTTATTTTACAAGTGGCACTTCCTGAAGTTGAGCACTGCTACAGCTCTGCAAAACACTTTGTGAAAGGGCTCCTGCCTTAGGTCAAACAGCATCTACAAATATATTTATGTTTTGGCTTGAAAGAGACCTTTCAGAACCTGGCTGGTGTAGCAGCTGCCTTTCCTTTGGGGTGCAGGTGGAAAAGCCAGTTCACTGTTCTTCTGAATCATGCCTGGAAATGAGCAGCAGCTTCCACTGCAAACACAGCAAGTCCCCAACCCAAGGCAAACATTGCACTGTCAGTCTGGAGGGTTTTATCCCTGCTCAGGGATCTCTTCAGTCATTCCTGGTCTGGGTAACCTGCTGCTTGTGGATGGACAGAGTGAAGGGAGCGTTGGGTTGTGGCCTTCACCCTTGTGTGGCACTAACTGTGGTGCTTTCTCATTTCTCACTACGTGTCTTTCTTTCTCCCACCAGTCTTGATTTCTGACCAAACCCAAAGAATAACAAACATGGGAGCCCACCATGGGAGCCCAGACTAGACCATGCTTAAAAAACACAGGTCCCTGAGATACATAAATCACCATCCTGGGTACCAGCTGGTCCAACCTTGATCCCAAGGGATGGTTGTTTCCTCCTAGATGCTTCTGGGGTGCTGATGGAGAAGGCCTTGACCTCCACTCCTGGGATGGTCCTGTCTGAGCACTCACGCTGACTTCACGTTCTCCCCAGCTGAAGAGTGATGGGAATCAGGTCTCCATCCCTCCTCCTATCCTTATTTACTTCCTTTTGGATCAGCTTTGAGAAAGCAGGTGACTAGCTATAGGGGGTTCTGGTTCTGTAACCACCTGGCACAGGTGTCTACTGCAAGGACAAACCCAGCACTTAACTTCTAACATGATTTTCCATCAGCAGAAGAGAAATCTCTACAGAATCACAGAATTTGTTAAAGTTGAAAAAACCCCCCGAGATCATCGAGTAAAAAATCCAGACTAGGATATATCCCAATTTTCTGCAAATACCTGCAGTGCAGACACCATCAGCTCATTATGTTGTGCCTGGATGTTTTCGTAGTCGTAGAATCACAGAATGGTTTGGGTTGGAAGGGACCTTAAAGCTCATCCAGTTCCAACTCCAGCCACGGGCAGGGACACCTTCCACTATCCCAGGTTGCTCCAAGCCCTGTCCAGCGTGGCCTTGGACACTTCCAGGGATCCAGGGGCAGCCACAGCTTCTGTGCCAGGGCCTCACCACCCTCTGAGTAAAGAATTTCTTCCTAAGATCTAATCTAACCCCGTCCTCTATCAATTTAAAACATTGCCCCTTGTCCTATCACTTTTTGCCCATATAAGTCATTCTGCCTCCTTTTTATAAGCCTCCTTTAGGCTCTGGAAGGGGGTCTAAGGCCTCCCTGGAGCCTTCTCCTCTCCAGCTGAGCACCCCCAGCTTCCCCAGCCTGGCTCCAGAGCAGAGGGGCTCCAGCCCTTGGAGCATCTCCATGACCTGAGACAACCAAAGGGAGATAAACCCTAAGCTACAAATCAGCCTTAAACTCCTGGCCCCACATCTCTGAAAAGTCTCCAGTTAAATTTTCTTGACAGCTGTTTGTTCAGGGAAGAGGAACCCCGCCACAAACCCCAAAACCACCTCCCAGCACCCCCCAGACAGCAGCCTGGGAGAGCTCCACTGCTCTCCACACTCGGCAAAGACACAACCTAAACACGAGCTACAAGCTAGGATTTCATCTTGGGTTGAACAACCCGCTGCTTAAAGATCCTCATTAGCCACAGAAGCTGTTAATTGTTAATTGTAAACTCCCGGTGATCCCGTGCTCAGGGACTGTGATCACACATCCAAGAGGGAGTTAAATTACTCAGCTGATAAACAGACTGTGGCGGTATGGGGGAGTTTGAGCTGATTTAAAGAAAAATCACTGTGGATCATTCGAGCACGGAAAAACAGGTGACAGCATTTAGCACATACATAGCTCCTGTTATTTAAAATTTTGGGTTGTTTCAGCTTTTCAGCACTGATGGGATGAATATTACTCCTGTGTAACTAATGTGGGAACTACTCAGCAGAGAGTGGAAATGATGTGTGCAGCCTCAGGGACACCGAGGACGGTGTGGGTACGGAAGTTTCCGAGCGCTGAGGGACTTTTAAGTGGAGCTGAGAGTCCTTTGTCACTTGAAAAATTTACTTTTACTAAAAATTTTAGTCAGACATCAGTGAACAGTGTGACTCAACGATGGCTTTTGCAAGTTTGTGTCAAGGAGAGAAAAAAAAAGCCAAATCATTTGGATGTTTTCAGAAGGAAATAGATCACTTATTCATGTCACTTCGATGCGATTTGAAGGCTCAATTTGAAACGTCTCTGAATGCTCATTTTTAAAATAAATTCCCATTTACTCTTAGGTTGAAACAATACATTTCTCCTCAATTGAAAGTTATTTTGTTTTTCATGGGAGTTTCACTTTCATTTAAAATGTCTATCAATATCATTTTCAGTTGGTCCCAAATTCTTTCACCTAATTTTGTCTAGTGAAATAAATAAAACCCATTCTACTTTACCACTTACAACCTTCTTTTCTAGCAAAGTTGGACCCAGCATGTTTCAGTTTGTGGATTTACAGTAAAATTTACCAATTTCTGCAAGTTTCAGGCCTGTCTCCCTGAGATGTAAAATCCAAGATTAGAAGTTTCTTTTCCCCACCTTGGCAGCACTGAACGATTCTCAGATTTGAATAGGAAATTGCAATTAATAAAAGGGGGACAATCAGAGGCAGCACATTTTGTAGTCATAAAATAAATGAACTTTTGCTGTGTTTATATTATACATATAATACGGCAGGAAGTAAAGATCAAAGCCGTGTTTATAAAGGACTTGGCTAGCTGTGTGCTCGGAGGAAGCAAACGGGTTCATGGGAGGTACCTAAAGGATGAAGTTTGGATTTTTAGCTGGTGCAAATCAGTGTGCCTCCTTTGACTTCTCTGATTTACATCACCAGAGAAGCTGGCTCAAGGGTTTCAGGGCAGAACAGATACAGTAAAACAAAATAAAATGATTTTTTTTCTACTGAAAATTATTTGCCTGAGGTTTCTTCTCTATTTCAAAGTACTGAGAGTAACTCAGAGGAACAGGATCCTGATTTCCAGCTTCATTAGCTGGAAGGTTGTCAGGTGGCTGGAACTGGATGATCTTTAAGGTCCCTTCCATCCCAAACCATTCTGTGATTCCACGATTTTAAGGTGTAAAGGTGCAAATGAGGTTTGGAGCTGGTTCCTGCCCTGGCTGGCCAAGGAGGGGAGTTTCAGAATGGGGCTGCCCAGAGAGCTCAGCCTTCAAGTACTGGCATCTCCCTGAGCCCCACAATTCCCAGACTGTTTATGTGCAGGTTCCACCATCTCCCCCTCACCCCTGAAACACCTGATCACTGAGAGGGAAACTGAGGCATGGTCAGAAGGGATAATTCATCCCGGGTCTTGCAGGGAGAGGAGTTGAGCGCAGCCTTCCTGCTCCCTGCCTGAGTTATGCCATCAACTGCAACGCTCCCACAGGGTGAAAATTCCTCACAGCAGTGATTTCACCCCCGTGGAGAGCTGAGCCAAACTCCCCAAACACCACCCTCACCCTGGGGGAGACACTGGAGCAAAGAGGCACCAGACAGCAGCTTGGGGAGAGCAGACACGCACAGCCCTGATTCACCACTCCAGGGACGCCTCAGCTCCCGAGGCACCATCGATCCCAGGGAATTATCCCACTGGAGGGTGTCTCACAGCCCTGGGCTCCAGCTGTCCCTGGGGACACAGCCCAGGGAAACAGCGCCAGTGCTGGAGGGAGCTCAAAACCTCAGCAGGTCAAAATCTGTCCTGTAATCACGACGCTGTTCCCACTGATTGAGAGGCAGCCCCGAGCGAGAGGGTTTGAAAAGCCCTGAGAAAAAGTGCAGCCCCAGCTGTAATGAATGTTCCCCCGGCCGCAGGGGGAGTGGGACACGAGTCCCCGTGGGCTGTGGGACACGGGGGTCCCAGCTGGCAGATGGAGTGACAGACCTCTCTGCTTTGCTGAGCTCCGGGCAGAGGCTGCTGCTGATACTCAGGAGTTATTTTAATCCCTTTCTTCCCCGCTCCAGGTTTAGCTACAGCGTTCCAGAGGGTTAATCAGTCCCCTGAGCTGGGTGCCCGCTGTCAGGATGAGGAGCACTGGCTTCCCTGCACATCCTGGGCCACTGGTGCTGGAAGGGGACGTTGCTTTGGACATCACAAGTCCCTGGTGGGCTCTGTGCCTGCTCAGCCTCCCCTGCACGCAGCGGGGAGCATCCTTTTCACAAACAACTTGTCAAAACTTCAGGGCACAACTCGTGAGATAACCCTAAATGAGCACACGGGCACTACAGCAGGGCCACAGCTCCTGGGGGAGGTGGATCAGTCCTGGAAAATCTCACGGGATCTTTACCCATCACCCTTATGGATAACACTTCGTCCTGCTCCAGGTCCCTGCACAACAACAGCATCCCGGGAAGTCAAGATTTGTGCATCAGGCTCTGACACACTCCTTGCAGGGATAAAACCTCACTCATCTCCAACAGAGGTGGGAGCCCTGGGTCCGCAGAGGCATATCCAGGTGCAGTTCCCAAACTGGGAGAAAGAGAAGACAGCAAAACTGTTTGGAGACCACTGTGCCATAAAACCAGCCCGTTTGAAACAGCTGCTTCCTCCTTAGCCTGAACTTCATTAGTTAAAATGCTGAATGCAGAATGAATTAATTAAAGCAATTTTTATGCTGCTATTTTATTCATTTGCTATCTGCTTTGATTGATTATATGACTTTGGTTAATAAATATTGAATAAGTGTTAATTAATTGAATTAATTCATCGCTGGTTTATTCACCTATCAGTCACCCATCCCTCATTTCCATGCATGAGTTGTGTCCCGAAAAGTTTGTCCCAAGGAGCAGGTCTCCATGGATTCAGCCCCAGGCAGCGGGGCTGGGATGGGGTCACTTACCAAAAGGCAGGATGAAGAAGAAGGGGAACCAGCAGAGGATGAAAACACCCACGACGATGGCGAGAGTCTTGGCTGCTTTTTTCTCCCGGGAGAACTTGAGGAGCCGCACGGAGAGGGAGCTCCTGAAGTTGTGCCCCTTGCTCCGGGTGCTGGAGAGCGGCTCCTCCAGCACGCTGCGGCAATGGATGCGCAGCACCACCTCCATGGACTTGTTCCTCTCCTTCTTGACCCCTGCCTCCAGGCTCCGGGTGGTCCGCCTGGCCACCACGTAAATCCTGAAGTACATCACCAGGATGACCATGAGGGGCAGGTAGAAGGAGAAGAGCGAGGAGAACAGAGCATAGCCCGGCTCCTCCGTGATGCTGCAGATGCTCTCATCTGGCGGCGGCGGCTCCTTCCAGCCCAGCAGTGGCCCGATGGAGATGACCATGGAGGAGAGCCAGACCACCACGAGGATGACCCCCGCCTTCCTCTCGGTCATGATGGTGGGGTACTTGAGGGAGTACTTGACGCCGATGTACCTGTCCACGGAGATGATGCACAGGCTCATGATGGAGGCAGAGCAGCACAGCACGTCCACCGCTGCCCAGATGTTGCAGAAGATGCGCCCGAACACCCAGAAGCCCAACACCTCCAGGGTGGCCGAGAAGGGCAGCACGGTGGTGCTGAGCAACAGGTCGGCGATGGCCAGGTTGACGATGAAGTAGTTGGTGACCGTCTGCAGGTGCCGGTTGCAAGCCACCGAGAGGATGACCAGGATGTTCCCCACGATGGCCGAGAGGATGAAGACGGCCAGGAAGACCCCGACGCCCACCGCCTGCACATCCAAGGCGAAAGTCAGCGTGGTGCCGTTGCCCTCGGGGGTCTCCTCCCCTTGCAGCCCCCAGGACCGGTTGGCAGCGCTCTGGCCGCCTTGTCCCGTCCGGTTCCCACTCAAGCTGCCATTGCTCAGCTCGGGGAAAGTCATTGTAGAAAAAGTCCGGACTCCATGGAGGGCGAGGAGAAAGCGGTGCCGAGGCGCAGCTCCCCC
>VWZW01002516.1:994304-1132758 GCA_013397115.1 Edolisoma coerulescens | reverse complement strand
TGTAGCCCCCGGGGAGATCACTCAGCAGTGGGGTGCAGCCCCAGGAGGAACACTCAGCACCGGGGTGCAGCTCCTTGTGGGGGGGTCTCGCAGCCCCGGGGGTGCAGCCCCTTGCGGGGGGGTCTCGCAGCCCCGGGGGTGCAGCGCTCCCGCCCGCCACCGCCGGAGGGCAGCAGAGCGCAGCGTTTGCCCGGCGGGTCCGTGTCCCGCCCCCGGCGCGGGGTCCCGGAGCGGCGGGGTCAGGGCTGATCCCACCGGACCCCGCCCGCGCCGCGACCCCCGGTACAGGAGAACGCCCTGCCAGTCTGACATGTCCCCCCCCAGCCTCACCATCCCACCAGGAGGATGCCCTGCACAGCTATCCCGTCCCCCCAAGCCCAGCATCCCGCCAGAAGGGTGCCCTGTCAGGCTGGCAGGTTTCCTTTTTTGTCCCGCATCCAGGGCTTCCATCAAGCATCCTTCCCATGCCAAACCCTGGTTCTCCCATCCTGACCCCGCAGCCCAGGCACCCTGCTCGGGGTGCGGGCATCCCCTCATGAGCTCCTTCCCAAAGCAGAAGGGACGGTCAGGGTCTTGCGTTCAGGGACAGCTCCATGCCCGTGACTGAACCCTGCAGCAAGGCTTGGACACGGCAGCTTGTGGCTATAACGTATAGGCACATATTTCTGGCTGATTTAAACAGGGCTGGGGTTTTTTTCCCACTGATAAAAGCAGATCCTGTTTACACTGGTTTCCTCCCAGTGACCTGCCTCCATACATTGCGATGGGGACTGACCCCAATGGTGAACCGGGGCTCCCCCTCAGCTTCTTTCTACTGTACACAGGAAATATTTCCTTGGAGTGTGTTTATCCATGATTTTTCAACTTTTCTTTCTTAAAAAAGTAGTTATTTTAAAGGGAAGTCCAAGTGGACAGTGGGGTGATTTGACTGTGCTGTCAGAGCATGTGAGATCTGTGGATTCACTGGGTATGAGAGTGGCTAAAAAATATTATGGCTTATTTATTCCTTTATTTCCCTTGATAATCATTGCAGGAAATGACACATTTTTGATTTTCCTCATTTCTTTCATGCACTTTTTTCTTCCTTAAGATTTCACCCAACTTCCTTGAGCTGGGTTTTTGGCCCTGCTGAGAACAAGAAAACTGGAAAATACAAGAAGATAGGAACAAATACTGCACAAGGAAAATGTTCATAAGGATGGTTTTGCTTAAAATAACCCATCCAAAAAAATCTTAACAGCTTTTTAAATGTGAATTAAAAAAAAAAAAAAAAAGCCCAAACACCCAACACTTGAGGTCAAATCATTCATTTTCCTTATGTTTTGATGAAAACACATCAGCCACCAAAATGAAGGATCGTTTCTTACTGGGATGATAAACCCAGCATGGGAAGATCTGATCCCATGGAATTTTGTAGCCCTCTCTTTGCAGCAATGCAGATTGCTGTGGAGATAAATATATCTCATCTAATCTATCCAGTGACACCCAGAGATAAAGAAAACATGTGCCTCTCTCCAAAGTGAAGGCTGGGCTGAAGCTTCTCATGTACAGGGGGATTTTAACCACGTAGGAAGAAAAGAGAGGTTCATTAGGATGAAGATTTTGCATCTGCCCTGGTCCTGCCCTCCCTGTGTGAGCTCTCCTCCTCTCCTGATCTCTCCAAAGACAACTTGTCCCTGCTGCTGAGAGGTTTGAGCTGGCATGGACTGCAGGGTTTGAATAGGATGCAAGGATGAGATGGGACAACTAAAGGGGCCATTTTTTGGGGGGGGTTAAGAACCTTGGGGGCTGCCACGTCTGCCCCAACCACACAGGAAACCCTTGAGGTGGCACTGATGGCTTTGCCCTCCCCAACAGGGCAGGGAGAGATCAAGTCCTGTGCTCTCACTGCAGCTCACTGCCATCCCATTACCTCCTTGCTTCTCATCTGTCTCCTTGTTTCTCTCCAAATCAGGGCCATTATGGTTAATTTAAGCTAACGAGGAACAGGTTTGTAGTGATGCACTTAAACCCAAATAAAAGTGTTGGGGTAGCTCTGTGTGGAGGAATTTGAAGCAAACACACACAGGGACCTGTGAGTGCCTGGGATCTTGCCAGTCAGGAGGTACAGCTCTTCCCTCTTGATGTCTTACATCCTTTTCCTCCCTCTTTTTCACCCTTTTGGGGCAGGGGTTATCCTGGGATTTAGGTAGTGCCATTTGGTGATGTGAACAGGGCTGTTTAGGTAGATAAAAAGACACACATGCTCCTGGTGAACAGTGTTTGTCATGCTGTAATTACATGTTCTGCCCGAGTCTTGGAAAAGAAAGGCAATTTTTTGGTTCAAAACACCAGAGCTTAAAGGATTTTGATCAACATTTGCACACACTCTGGGGTTTATAACAAGGAGAGTGGTGCCCTGGGTGGAAGGTGTCCCTGCCCATCGCAGGGGGTTGGAAATAAATGATCTTTAAGGTCCTTTCCAACCCAAACCATTCCATGATTCTGTGATCCTGCCCTTGCTCTGCAAAGGAAGATTGTCCATGGTGCATCTGCCTGCAGCATCTCCTGGATGCAGAGCTGGGACAAACAGATCCTGCTCACAGCCAATGCAGAAGAGTGGCAAATTCACAATATTGAAGTGTTTTTAAAGGTGGGTTTGCCTTGCCTTGGGCAGGGCATCCAAAAATCCCCTGGGAAGCCAGGATCAGTCTTCACTGCTTGTCCCTCTGAGGTCACATCCAGCTCTGCTGGCTCCTGTGTCCAGCTGATCCCAGGTCTTCAAGAATGTTGAAAATGGGCTGAAAGGGATTGCAAAGGATGGTTCAAACCTGTTCTGCTGCACCTTTTGTTTCCAAATATGGGGGGTCTGGAGAAACTGGAGATCAGGACAGTAATTGGGAGAGGTAATGGGCAAAACCTGGACTGGGCAATTGCTGCAGAGCATTAGAATTGAGAGAGGAATTTTGATTTTGAGTGAGGGGTGGAGTGTCTGTAGATTTTCCACCTTTGTTGGTGTTGTGATGTTATTCTTTTTCAACCTAAATGATTCTCTGATGTTATTTTGACTTTGTTGTGGTGAATTCTTTTTGTTGATGTAAGTGAAGTTTTTGTGATGAATGGTATTTTTGTATTCTTGCAATTTTATTTAAGTCTTGGAAAAATCAGGCTATGCTTTGAATGTTTATGGCTTAATTAATGAGGTGGGAAGGAGAAGGAAATAGCTTTTCTTAACTGAATGATAAAGGTGGGGGAAAAAAAACTTTGAGCATCCTCTTATGCTATCTCCCTCAAATTGCTCAGACATGGATTACAATTCCCTTTGCCTTTGCCTTCCTGCTCCCACAAACCATCCCAGCCCCTATCACATCAATGCCATTGCTGCATTTACTATTTTTTCCCAGTTTTCTCCTTTTCATCTGAATGTGGCTGCTCTGGGTATGGTTTGGTTCTGGACTGTTTGCTCCCCTACTCAGTGCTGTGATCCCAGAGCACCCATGGGAAGGACAATGGAGATCTGGTCCAAGCCCCTTTCCTCAAGATGGATTTGTCTATTCCCAAGACTCCCTTCATGGTGGCTTTCTCCTCTTTCAATGGACTCTCTGCCCTCTTGGTTAGAGGGTTTCTGGTCTAGTCTAAACTTTCTTTGCTTCTTACTAGCTGATGCAGAGAGCAATTTATTACCTTCCTCTTATTGGTTTTTAATTTAATTTTGGAGCAACTGAATAGAAAAAAAAAAATTGAGAAAGAATTAAAGAATGGTTTGAGTTGGAAGAGACATCAAAGACCATCTCTTTCCAACCCCCTGTCATGGGCAGGGACATCTTCCACTCTCCCAGGGTTGCTCTAAGCCCCATCCAGCCTGGCCTTGGACACTGCCCGGGATCCAGGGGCAGCCCCAGCTTCTCTGGGCAACCTGTGCCAGGGCCTCACCACCCTCACAGGGATGAATTTCTTCCTAGTATCCCATCTAACTCTGTCCTCTGTCAGTGTGAAGCCATTCCCTTTGTCCTGTCATTCCAGGCCCTTGTCCAAAGTCACTCTCCACCTCTCTTGGAGCCCCTTGAGGTACTGGAAGGGGCTCTAGGCCTCTCCAGACTGAATAATCCCAAATCTCTCAGGCTGTTTCCATAGCAGGGTTAGTCCAGCCCTTGGAGAATCTCCATGGCCTCCTTTGGACCCTCTCCAACAAGTCCACATCTTTCCTGTGCAGAGGAACCCAGAGCTGGACACAGCAGTGCAGGTGGGGTCTCAATGCCCTCCCTTGGGACAGGAATTATCAAACTCATTAACTCCTTTCTGACCATGCTCTTAGTGCAGGGAAGGTGCAGATCCCTGCTGTGATTTACAGTAAACTCCCTGAGAACCAGAAATTATTTTGCCTTCCTGGATGCAAGAGCTGACATGGCAAGTGGAGGAGTGAGGCTGAGGCAAACCGGAGCCCCTCCAAACTCCAAGAAAAAGGGGGATAAAACGAAGTGGCAGAGCACCTCCCAGGGTATAAAGTGAGGTGGTAAAGCATCTTCCAGGCCATCAGCGCCTAGGGGCACACAAGGAATGTGGGCATTTAGGAGGTGCAGGCCTCCACCCCACGCCTCAGTCCCAGCCTGACCCAGTGGGCAGGAGCCAAGGAGAGAGGCTGGATTTTTTGCGTGGAAGGGGAAGAGCTCTGAGTGCCCTGCTGCTGTCTGGGAGGCTGAGGCAGGTGGGATGGGTAGATAGAAGAAGGAGATAAGTGTGGTTTACAGGGCTGGTGGGATATGTTTGTTATTTCAGTGGGAATGTTGATGTGCTCAAAATGAAGCATTCCTCAGGGATGTTATTTTTTTTTTCCTTTTGCTCTGTTAAAAGCCATATAATAAAACACTCCAATACCAAGCAGAACATTTTAGATCTGCATTTCAAAACACTTTTTTTTTTTTTTTCAGGGAGGAATGAACAAAACATAAGGCCAATTACTTCAGAATTACTAAAAGAATTAGCAATTAGCAGAACAATTGCTAATGACAATGTAAAAAGAGCAGTCGCTGATGTATAGAATGAAATAAATAACAGCATAAAAGATAAATCACAGCAGAACCAAATATATAAATAAAAATGCTACAAAAGGTCAAAATTGCAACAAAGAATTGCTCTGTTATCACAGAAAAATATTTCTGTTGGCAGTTTTGTTTCTTTGCGAAATTTCGCTTCACTGAAATGTCAGTGTTTATTTGCCATTACCGTATGTTTTCCTACCAGCTAGAAATCCAGACCATCAGCTGCCTCAAATGGCAGGTATGGAATGAGCCCTGAACCAAAGCCCCTCTGACTTGTCATGCTCTGCCCGTCATGGTTGATTCTTTGGCTCATAAATAAAAGCCCGAGACGCGGTTTTTGGAAGAGGACACCAAACTAGGCCTTCATAGAATCATGGAATATCCTGAGCTAGAAGGGACAGACCAGGATCATCCAAGTCAACTCCTGGCACTGCACAGACACCCCAACAATCCACCCTGTGCCTGAGAGTGTTGTCCAAATGCTCTGGCAGCATCGGGGCTGTGTCCATTCCCTGGGGACCCTGGTCAGTGCCCCAGCACCCTGTGGGGGAAGAACCTTTCCCTGATATCCAAGTTAGACCTCCCCTGGGACAGCTCCAGCCATTCCCTTGGGTCCTGGCATTGTCACAGAGAGCAGAGATCAGTGCCTGACCCTCCACTTTCCCTCAGGAGGAGGTTAAGACCCTGAGATCAGATCTCAGCCTCCTCTTCTCCAGCTGAACAAGCCATGGGACTTCAGCCACTCTTTGTATGGCTCCTCCAGACCCTTCACCATCTTCATGCCTCTCCTTTGGACATTCTCTAACAGCTTTATATCCTTCTTGTATGACCCACAAAGAAGTTGTCCTGACACTGTTCCATCCCGTCAATCACAAGATAACCAGAAAACTCAAAAAACTCATTGTCCTAACAGCTGATCTTTCAATGGACAGGGAGACGGGGAGATAAATGGAGATGTTGGAAGGAGAAAAGGAGTTGCAAAGAGGATCCTGAGTGTTTGGCTTGAGGATTCGCCTGCAGCAATCAGGAGCAGGGGACAATTGCAGCCCAGGAGGGTGACACTGGGTGGCTGTGGGGTTGTTGTGTTGGCAGAGGTGGGGCAAAAAGGTGAGTTGACCACATGTGTTAGTCTAGGCCAGGAGGGTGCTTTAGAAGCAAGGTAATGATCTTGACTCTGCTAAAGCCCAACAGACTCAAGCCTTTTTGTAATTCTCTTTTTATGATGCATAAATATAAAGATAAATAAATATGTACTATTTCTCTAAGTTTCAAGTTACATTGTAATTTTTCCCAGGAGCTTGTTTGCTTTCTTAAGGGAACACAGGGACCTTGCAGGCTTCCACACTTCAATTTAACAAAAGTAAGTACAAGCAAATTTTAAAACATGGCACAAAAATGAGTGGCACAGGCTCAGACTAAAATTAGACTCTGCAAACTGGGTGGTGTTCCTCAACTTTGCCTTCAGTTGGAATTAACCAGAGTTACTTTAGCAGTTACCTTGTGACAGACTAAAAAGATCTGGGTTCAATGTGTATGAGGCCTTAGGTTGTTTTTAATAAACCACCTAAAATATGAAAGCATGAGGAATAAATTTCAGACTCATTTATTTCTGTGGCATTAAGGAAGTTCAGCCCCTGACTGGGCTCCTCACCTCATGTCCACCTTGGGATAGGAGTCAATAAAATGTGTGCTTGAAGCTGATGACCTGTGGGCAAGGACACGTGGTGGAGGTGCAGCCATGACATGAGGGTGGCTCCCTGTGAAAACTTCACCTGGAAGACAATTTCTCTTGCACTGACGTCTTCAGTCAACGGTTTTGTCCATCTCCTGCTTCCTGGTGGTGGTTTCTCTGTTTTCTTTTCAAAGCACGTGCTGGACTGAGCTCAGCCATCTCTCTGCATGAGAATCTTCAAGACCTCTTTGACTCTATAGCATGGGCAAGTAGGGGCTGAGAGAGTTACATCTGTTCTGCAATGCCTGGCTTTTTTCTTCAGATCAAATGTAATCCATTGCAAAGTGGAATCCTATGGCAGCACTGACAGCAGGAGGACAGCATCTCCTTGTCCCTCTTTCAGCACCTTGTTGATCAGCTCAGCCTCCCCTGACATTCCCATGAAAGTCAGAAATGCATTTTTGGGTCTTTTTACTTGAACGCTCATGTTCTGCAATCTCCGTATTAATCCAAAAAGAAATGTCCCCTTGAGTGGAGTTAATGTTGCTTAGTCTGGGAATATTATTTCCAATAAAGAGATTGCACCTGAGTAAATACCCAGATTTGAGATGTATTTGAATAATGTCTCTAGCTGCTGGTCTGAATATTGAATCTGCTGCAACCCACAGAGCTAAAAGGGTAATGAATTTAGCAGCAGGAGTAGCAATGGCCATGTGAAGGCATTAGCCAGATGTTTGCTTTTCGCAGGGCACATGGGGGATTGCCTTGTTCTCTTCCCCCTGGCTCTTGAGTGACTGCAAGGCTGCGTTTCTGATTCAGAAGTCAGAAGGGAGCAACAGATTTATCCTGGCCAGTAAAAGCAAAACCACACTACTGAGAGCTCTCCAGTCTGGAGGTGAACGGATCAGAGGAGGTGAACGTGTCAGAGAAGGCCCATTAAGAGACGTTTTGCTAAAGGAATGACCTTATTGCAATGGCTCTGGTATTTGGATGGCAGCATCAGTTTCTTACAAGCTGTTCCCAAGTGATCCTGGGCTGCTCTGTCATTGCAGCCAGTGAACTTGGCCTTCCAGGGCAGGGCTTTCTGCTGGCAAGAGAAGAATGGGCAGTGGATAGAGAAAAACATGCCTGGGGCTCCAGAGCTTGGAAGAGCAGCTGCTTTGGGAGCCAGGGGCCATATGCAGATGTATTTTCCAGGTGAGTGCCCATCCAGGGATGCAGCAAGGATGCCCTTGCAAAGCTTAAATGAGATACCTTGAATCAGACTTCCCACTGGAAGGATGGCTCTTCAGGTGGGAAATGTTACGGAGCTGCAGCTTCCAAATTTCTTCACTAGTGGTTTTGCATTTTGGTGCAAGTCCTCTATCTGAAAATGAACTTTGACGGGGTTTGGGAATCTTCCATGTGGTTCCCAAATCCCATGGAAGTTCAGCAGACTTACCAATGGCTGCTGAGAAGGGGAGATGGTCACCTCCTTCTCCTCTGTGCTGCTCCAAGGGACCTTGGGCAGCACTGTTGGGTGAACTTCTAAACACAAAGCTGAAACTTTTCAAGCAACCACCTGGTGATTGTAGCATACACCTTATTTTCTGACCTGCCAGGGGGGAGGGTGGTAGATCCGAACCCCAAAAGTGGGATCAGATCTCCCACTGGTGTGGAGGTTACCTCATTTTCTGAGTATGCCTTTCAAATTATACATTCCACATGGAAGGAAGAGGTTGGAAAGAAATTTCAGAAATATTTTGTGTATTATCCTGCAGTTGAAGACAAAGAAACAAAGGTATTAACCAAGATCCTTCAGCGAAAGGAGCCAAATTTCCTGTCTCAGCACTTAGATTTCCTGGGTCACTGTGGTCCCTGGCGAGCCAGGCTCAGTTGCCCCTCAAGGCTGCAGGTTGTGGAGTCTGAGAGAGTTTAATTTTGGTCTGAGGTTCTTTTGACAACACCAATGTGCAAAGAGCCACCATTTAACAGAAAGCATCTTTGCCTGGGGGTATCCCATGTACCTTCCTCTTTCTCCTTTTCAGGGATTTCCTTGGAAGTCATAGAGGCTTGGAACCATGGTTTGGGTTGGAAGGGACCTTAAAAATCATCTCAGGGCATTTGGTAGGGTCATGGTTTCTTCTGGTGATTAATCCATAGGGTTGATCTGTGTTAGTACTTCCCAAGAGAAATTCAGGTTTGACATATAAATCAGGAGCAAACTCCCAGAAGGAACTATCCAAATGAATCTTTCTGATCTTGGTGATTCAGGGATCTTGAGATCTAATGAGTAAATCAGACAAAAGATGTGACTCCCAAAGACTCACGGAAAATGCTTTGGAGAAGACAATGAATAATCTGCTTGCGTCAGCTACGTAAAGAGCTGAACCAGGTCAAAGAATCAGTCATCATTAAAACTATCATCATTATTTTTAGTAGGGACTGGAATAAAAATATACAGAGAGGAAAAGAATTGAAATGCATTTCTGGAAAAGTGTGTGTTATCAGCAGCTTGACAGCCAGTGGGAGAAAATGGTAGAGATTAGAGGCAGAAATCTGGGAAGTGAGGCAGAGAGGAATTAGTAAGAAGACATTGAAAAACAGTAGGAACCAAACACTTTTTTTTCCAGCTTCTGGGTTGGAGCAGCAGCTGATTGTGGGCCACGATGCAGGAGCGAACAGGGAAGTGCAGTAATCTGATACAGATGTTCCAGCAGCGAGTGAATCCTTGGTTTTGACAGCAGTTCTCTGGAATTCAGGAAATTACTGTGGTTAGATGCTAATGCTTTCTCCTGCTTTGCTTTGCTTCCAGGATGAGGGAAAATAAAACATGAAAAATGAACACAGAAGTTATGGAAAGCTGAGAGGCCGGTGATGGAGTTTGTTTTTCCCCCCGATGTTTGAAGCTGTGTTTGCTGGAGAAAGTGTGAGGAGCAATGTTTGCCTTAGGTTGTATTTGTTTATGGAGAATATCACAGCCAATTCCCAGAGCAAACACGGACCAGAACTCAGGTCCTCACCATCCAGGAATGCTTCCTCATTCCAAATAATTCCATGTATTGGGGTTACCTTAGCAGAGTGCTGAGGGGTCAGGAGAGAGGGTGAATGTGAGCAAAATTAGCATGAAAGTTAACAGCTTGTTGAATCCTAGGAAAATAATTTGTTTAGGAGAGTTCTTAGCACCCACTTGTGTATTTTCAGCACAACAATGTATGAAAATCTCTTTGCAGAACAGTGCCCCACCTCTGATCACTTCTTATTTTATGGAACAGTTGGGTGCAGTACTGTACTAGTGAGAAATTCTGGATTTTTCTGCACAGTAGACACATCTTGACAGTGATGGCTGTGGCACAGCTGCCAAATTATGATTATCTGAGGTTGGATATTCTTTCGGCTGCAGATTAGCTGTAAAAGCAAAATTCAGCCAAAATTGCCAAGAAATGCATTAAGGGAGAGAAAAAGGGCTGGTGAGGATACCAAAGACAGAGATAAATAACAGGAGAAGTTGTGGGTGATCCATCCTTGGAAGTGTTCTAGGCCAGGCTGGGCTTTGGAGCAAACTGGTCTAGTGGAAGGTTTCCCTGCCCATGGCAGGGGTGTGGAATGAGATGGTCTTTTAAGGATCCTTCCAATCCGAACTTTTCTGCAATTTTATGATTCTGTGATTCCATGATATCAACTCTGCCTCCAGCTGCAGGAGGAGAATGCACCTGGATACTCTGGGGAGAGTACAGGTGGTGAGTACTCAGCAGAGGATACAGGTGTGTGACCACCTGCCTGCTCTGCTCTTAGGCTCTTTCCTAGGCTGTTGCCACTGCCCGAGAAAATTCTCTGGACTTTTTTCTCATCCCAGCAAGGCCACTCTTCCTGTTCATACTGGGGAAAGTGGAGGAGTGAGGCCGTTGCATGGGATGATTCACTAATCTCTTCCCCACAGAATTTCCTGTGAAAATGGAATCAGGAAATTGTTGGAGGAAAACCAGACACACAACAACTTGCTACAGGCCAAGCAACAGGACTCTGCTGACGTGTAGAGGAGACTTAGGGTCTTCTGAGTTTACACCAGGCTTCAGAGAATCCTAAGGGTTGGAAAAAATCCCCATAATTGAGTCCAACCTTTGACCCAACACCACCTTGCCAACCAGACCAGAGCACTGAGTGCCACTTCTCATTTCTTGAACCCTTCCAGGGATGTTGGAAGTGGTCGCCACCTCCCTGGGCAGCCTGTCCCAATGCTTAACCACACTTTCTGGGAAGAAATTCTTCTTGAATTCATCTTCTTTTCATGGTACTGATGCAATGAAACCTAAAAACCTATGGAACTGACAAAGAAGGGGGTTGATGGCACAATTTAGTGTAAAAAAACCCCTTCACGTTCATAGTCCATGTAATTGTTTTTGAATAGTTCTGTGGCATTGGCTAATTCTCTAAAAGTAATGAGCTGAATTAACAAAGGAAAAACTAATTTGGGTTTTTTTACAGCAGCTTGAAGAGCTGAAGCTGAATGTGGTGAGAACAGAGTAATACATCCAGCTAGAGCAATGCCTTCAGGTGTGTCAGTTGAGGGACTGAAGGAATTATCTCCTTTCACACAAGACACCTCAAAATGCCACGAGCTCTTGGCTCTATAGTAGGTAATTCCATAAATACCTTGGATTTCTATAAACCAGCCCAGATCTCAATAGGGTAAAACAACAAGCACCAAGAAAGTTAGCACTGGAAAAGAAAACACAGACTGTTGTGGCACCCCATAAATCAGGAAATTCTGAGCCGAAAGCAATGGTAGGCTGAGGGAACGGGCTGGAGGATGTGTCATGTTTTCCTGCCATGTTCTGGCTCTCCCTGACTCTGTACAAGGCTGACAATTTCAAAGTCAGCCCCAGGAACATCACCAATGGAGAGCTCTTCTCAACAAAACACACACTTTTCATGCCTCTCTGTCACGTGGGTGAACCACATTGTTACCTCAGCAGAACCCTGCTAGGGCTGATGTGCCTCACTGACTTGTGCTGCTGCTTCCACCCACTGATCTACTCCAAACAATAGTCTAGGACAAGGGTGATGGGCTCAGTGGATGCCAGGACCAGCAGGAAGGGAGGTGGCCCTGCCATCCTCCTGGTTGCACTCCTGACCCCATGGCAGGCTCAGTGGGTGCTCAGCTCTATAGACCAGGCTGAAGGAGGGGAGGGGAATCTGGGACAGTCTTCTGGGAAGCAGACTGACAGATCTATCCCAAGACTAAGGGTCTAAAGCTCTTATCTGAAGTCTGCCTTGGTCCTCTTCGCTTTTCTGGCCGTAAGCGTTGTATTTTCCCATAGTGACTGGTTCAGGATCACCAGACTGGTTAATGACCTGGAATAATTTCATAAGAGATGAACCCAGACTGGGATTCAGCCAAGACACATAAACGGTTCAATTACCTGATTAGGGGATGAGCTTAAGCCAATTTGCAAGCAAAAACAAGGTCTGTGGGATTTAAGTCAGTTCTTATCGTGGTCATCATCTCAGGACATGAAACGTAAGAGGGATGAATCTCCCTGCGGTTGGCAAAGATTACAAAATGTGTTGTTTCCTTCTCATATGACATGCTTAATTCCTAAGTATCTGCTGGACAGCTTGGGTGGATTCTTGCAGTGCTGACTTTCCCAAAGCAAGGCTATATCCTTCCAAACAACGTGCTCAAAGCAGTGTTCCTTTTAGGAAAGACTGCACAGCTGAGAAATTTGCTTAATTGGAGCTTCTCTCCAGAAACTGGGTTGGCTCCACAGTGGCAAATCCTGGCGATGGCCATGGAATTGAGATGTGTAGCCAAACCAGGACCTGCCAGGGTGTGATACTCAGATTACTGGGATGTTCATCCAAATGGTCTTACACAAGCTGACCAGTGCTGGCTTATTAATTTTGTACATTTGTATTGTATTCTTGCCTCTAAGTCTTGGCAATCACAGTGAATCATTGCGGACACTCCACTCAAAGTACTTTCTTTTAGCTGGATGTGTTCAAATCAAGGAGAAGAGTGGAGCATGGATCACCTAAAAAACTCAGAAAGCTGCAGAATTTTATCAAAATTCACAGGCAGTGACTCTTTGCTTAACAAAAGCTGGTGGTGAGGCCACAGGCTACCCAGAGAAGCTGTGGCTGCCCCTGGATCCCTGGAAGTGTCCAAGGCCAGGTTGGACGCGGCTTGGAGCAAGCTGGGCTAGTGGAAGGTGTCCCTGCCCATGGCAGGGAGTGGGAACTGGATGGGCTTTAAGTCCCTCCAACCCAAACCTTTCTGTGTTTCTCTGACATCTTCATCAAGTGCCAAAACCATCTTCCAGCTCTCAGTGTGAAATACAGCTTTGAATCCATTTCTGGAAAATTAGCTGAATTAATCACAGTGATACCTATTGGTAGCAACTGGGGGATAAATGAAAGGAATTCTCTGGCATGTCTGGAAAGGAGAGTACAGCAGGGTGTACAAAGAACCTGGAAAATTCTGGACATTAATAAGCCCTAATTTTTGATGGGCAGCTAAAAGAATAAAGCCAACCAAACAAACACATCTAAGCAAAGAAAAAAGAGATGTTATGACTTTTAATATAATAGGTAGAAACAGACTAAGAACATGAAGAAAGAGGAGTGTCTGGATGAGACTAAATCAGCATGGATGAGCCTTAGGAAAAAAGGGCAAGATATTGATGATGGTCTTCAGAAAAATGCATTTGCTCCAATGGAAGAAGTTAAGACCCAGAAGGGAACTTTTTAAGCTGAAAAATTGTGGAGAACTGGCAATGCCTTAGGAAATTTCTGTTAAAGGAAGACATAGAGACTATTGCAACATGGAAAATGGCTCAAGGAAGTAGTAAAAAACTCACTTGTCAGAATTAACATTACTGAATAGAAACAAAAGTCAGACTAATATAGGAAGAAAAAAATTATTTTTAAAAGGAAGGTGTCAAAGGTTGGACTTGACAATATTCACCTGTGTGTGTTATGGGAGGTAGCTGGAATAACCCACAGAGTTATGGTAATGACCTTTGGGAACACGGGGTGGGGCTGAGGTGGGAAAAGACTTACACGGAGCCAATCTTTGGAAAGAAGGATACAGTGAATCAGCATCATTCCAGTTTTCCGAATAATGTTGAAATAAATCCTCAGTCTGTAAGCATGAAGAAGACAACAGAGGGATGAATAACAGCCAAAACTTTTAAATCTTTTTTAAGGACAACCTATGCTGAAGAATTTTAATTTCATTTTTTTGACAAAACAGTAGGCCTGGAGGATTGGAAAAAAACCCCATAGATATTAGATATGACTTAAGGTCTGGACATTATTTACGAAATAGTGTCCTAAGCAATTTTGAGAATTAAAGATTAGATAATGCTGCTATTTATTGTTCTGGAATTTGACTGAAAAATAGCAAAACATGAATAACTATTCTCTGAGAAGGATCAGATCACCATGATGTATTAAGAAACAAAAGCATAAATCTCCATAGGGCAGGTACCAGTCAACAATTTTTATTAATGCGTTTGAAATTCTACAGACTGATCACATCTGCAATCTGTGCGTGCATGCAGAAGGACAAGACTGAAATGCAAAGTTGCCTGGATTGGGAAAATCATCTGGAAAAAAATAAAGTCAAATTCAACAAGGTCAAATGTAAAATTCTAGCCCCAGAAAGAATAATCAGCTGGGCGATACAGGAGAATGGATGAATGGCAGCAGCACACGAGGAACATTTGTCAGGAATTCCCGCTGCTGTGAAGGAGGAAAGTGCCCTGCAGAGATGGGAATGCACCAGGCTGTAAATAAAAATCAATCAAATCCATAACAACTATTTTTCTCTCTTAAACCATTTTAATATGACGTAACACTCTTAAAATGTGTGTATTCATATTGCTGTGAATCTACTGGAAATTAATTTAATATTTCCACATTCTATGATTTTTCAGCATTTGGTGTATTCTTATTAACGCTCATTAAACTTTTAATTTGGATAGCAACCAAAAAAGGAGCCAAGAGAGACAATGGGAAGGTTGGCTAATGAGATGGTTGATTTTGGCACAGAAATCCTGGTGACTTTGGTCCACAGAAAATTTCTGGTGTATGATGAGCTCTGCTGTTAATTCAGAAAGGAGATGACAGAGGACTGTTGATGGTAACGGGTAACACGAGCAATTTTTGGCTGGTCAGCTGCTCTCCCAAATTCTGGGTGGTGCCACCTTTCTACGAAGGGGATCACAAACAGCTCAAGGTGAACAAGGATTTAGAATTTAGGCACTGTGCCACATTCATTTGACCAGATTTCTTAGGTCCCAGTCACTTCACTGGGAATGAGGATGTCTGGTCAACACACTGGTATTGGCTGTGAGGGGAAATGTGGTTCAACTGGAATTTCATAGAACAATTACATCAAATTTTAGGTTGGAAGGGGCCTCCAGAGACCACCCAATCCAACACAATGCTCAAAACAGGTTTCACTAGACCAGGTTGCTCAGGGCCAGTCCCAAATGACTCTGGAACACCTCCATGGAGAGATTATTGCTTTTATCACCTCTGGTTTTTCAGCGTTTCCTAGAGGGGGTGAAGGGGTGAATATTAAGGTCATTTCAATCCTTTGATAATCCCCAAAGCCAAAAATTCAAATGATACAAGCTAAAGATGCTGAAAAGAATGAATTGCAAGCACAGAATAATTAAAGAAAATTTAAAAAAAAGGGATGGGAAGGAAGAGGGAAAGAGTTAATTCCCTTTTTGTACGGATTGCAATATGTACAGACAAAGAGATAACAGGGTGCTAATGTCCCAAGTCCTTGACTATTTTGATTGGCATGAACAGCAGAACTGAGGCAGCTATAGTTAGATCTTGTTCCTACATGTCCAGACAGCTCCGTAAAAACACAGGAATTTAAGGAGGGGTGAATCCTGCCAGCGCTCACCCAGACATGTGAAACTGCTGAGTCCAGCACCGCTACCTCAGTGAGGAAAAGTTTTCAAGACGCTGTGCCAGGCGTGTCCCTTAAAGAGATTTGTCTGTGATCCTTGCTCAGCAGCCTTTCCAAGGCGTATCCTATTCCCAGGCCCTTTGGAAACCTCACCTGGCATTGATTCCATTTGTATTTACAAATGCTGTAAATTATAGGTGTCACACGGACCGATAGCTGCAAAAAGGGCTGTTATTTTTCATACTCTATGGTCAGAAATAACGAGTCTGCTCATGGGCCAGAAAGCATGATTTCCCATTTGGAAGAATTTAAAGAATTAATTGTTTGGCAGAACAAATGTGCTTGTAAAATTAAGCGTCAGAACACATCTTGCCCTTTGATTCCCTCCAAAATTCTCAGATAAACCAACTTAACTCAGATACACAAATCACACACATCAGCTGTCTAGCAGGGAAAAAGGAATGCTATGCCTAAAGGAATAAATACTCTGGATTTTAAAGGAGATGAAGCAACCTGAGTTGTCTGAAATGTTTTTTGATCCACAAACAATTTAAAAATAGTTTAAACAAATTTTTTTTGGTTATTTTTTAACAGGCTTCTCCATAATATTGAAAATTTTTTGCCCGGGATTCAGAGGGAGTTGGTCAAGAACCACATATGTACATCCACTTCTAATCCAGGAATCCAGAAAATATCACAAAAACTTAGCAGAACCTGAATTCAATAAGAATCTCCACCACTGTGCTGAAAATCCCATCAAAGCATATAAGGCAGATTTATGTACATACCTATATATATTTATGTATGCATTGAAAAGAAAAAAAATTGGTTTGGGTTGATTCATTTACAATAGATTTTATGAAGCAAAATAATTTTTTGAGGAACTCAGAACAAAAAAGGCAGAAGAGAAACTGGAACTCACTGAGATCAAGAACTCTGGCAGTCATATCACATTTTGGGAACACTAAATATTCCCAAGACAAAGAGCAGCTAATTTCTGGGATGTGTCACCCAGGTTACAGTTGCAGCAAATATATCTATATATATATATATGGAGAGGGATTTTTTACAAGAGCATGGAGTGACAGGACAAGGGGGAATGGATTCACACTGAAAGAGAGTAGGTTTAGATGGGATATTGGGAAGAAATTATTCCCTGTGAGGGTGGTGAAGCCCTGGCACAGGGTGCCCAGAGAAGCTGTGGCTGCCCCTGGATCCCTGGAAGTGTCCAAGGCCAGGTTGGACGGGGCTTGGAGCAAGCTGGGCTAGTGGAAGGTGTCCCTGCCCATGGCAGATGGTTGGAATTGGATGATCTTTAAGGTCCTTTCCAACCTAAACCATTCCATAATTCTTTGATTCTATGGTATCTAATAGTAGAGACAGTTTCCCAATGTGGCAGTGATAAAAAAAGCTCTCCCAGGCTGTTTATTTGCTGATGTGTCTCCAACCTGGCTAATGGAGCAGGAGGTGACATGCTGCCTTCTGCTTTTACTTAAGAAATAATTGCTTGATCCATGTGGCTCCAACATGGAACCACCAAAATGATGTCTGTATTTAGATACAGATCAGAGGGTTTTCTCACAGCTCACACTGCTCAGAGTGGTTAATAAGGTACTGATGGATGAATCAGGTGCTAACAGCACTCGAACTGTGATTGCAACTTGGTAATTCGGGATTTTATTTGCATAATCACCCAGTGCCAGCCCCGCTGCACTGACACTGACAGAACTTGCAGTAGCAGCACCAGGAGAAACCTGATGGAGTTACTGCAGCAAAACATTTGTGTTGGGTAAAATGCCTTCCAGACATGGGGCATGCTGAAAACTTCACAGCATTGAGTCAGGACACACAAAAAAGTGAAGCACATGCCTTTGAGGGCTTTCTGCTTTACCCGAGTTGGTCATGGGGGGCATTTTCAGTGCTGATGGAGATGTGTTTGTAGCCTGCTGAAAGCAAACTGAGGGACAGTGGAGAAAGCGGAGCCAAGGAAAAATAAAAGGTGATAGTCTGGGTTTCTGTAGTGGCAACGAGGCTTTTAAGAACACGGGGAGTTAAAAAACCACTCTGAAAGCATCCAGAAATCTCCGCAGCTCTTAGCTCCTAGAGCTGGATAGAGAGAGACAGGGAAAGGCAGAGGGTATGGAAAACAAACACAAAACAATTCTGTGCTTGCAGTGGCGTAGCTGAAGACATGGGAGGAGGGAGAAGATGAGACCAACTTCTTGTTTGGCTGGTGAAGAACAAGGTGAGAACAGTCAGAGTGTCTCTCTTACACTTGACCTCCCATTTTTGCACAATTTAGGATGTTTTCTGTGAGGGGAAGGAAAAAAATGTCTTTGTACATGTCAAAGGAGTTATAGTGGAGTTTTTTACAAAGAAGTTACAAAGCTCACTCAGAAAATACAATTGTGGGCAGTTAACAGTCTGGAAAATTCAAAAGAGCTGCAAAAACATGTTTGATTGTGCAGCAAACAAAAGGGTGGAGAATAAAAAGTGAGAACAAGCTGCTTCTTTTAGTGCAGTCTGCCTCGCATTGTTGGGTCCCTTCTAAGCTATAAATAAACTGCACATCTTTGTAGAGATCATTATGTGTCACTGAAAACCAAGAGAGATGGTAAAAATACACATAATTGGAATTACAGGAACAGGAATGGGACTTGTGATGGTCAGGACACAGATGGTGTGGAGCACTGGGGCTGTGATTCATGAACCTGACCAGCAGAAGCTCCAAGGCTGTGTGTGGCAGAGGTGCCTCTGAAGTGCCAACACTCTGGATTATGTTCACAAATTCCTCTCAGTTCCTAAACTGGGGTCGATCCAAGTGGAAACTGAGGCACAGGATGCTGCAAAGGCTTTTTCTGAGAATCAAATCATGGAATCACAGACTCATAAAACCTTTAAGGCTGTAAAAACCTGAAGATCATCAAGCCCAGTCTTCAAACCAGCACCATCACCTTGTTCACCCCTAAGCCGTATCCTCAAGAGGCAAATCCACACTTTTTCCAACAATTTCGGGGATGGTGATTCCATCAAATTTGTGACCATTTCTTATATTGCCACTATGCTTTGTTGCCAATTTGTCTGGCAAATAGAATAGAACAGGAATATTATTAATAAAAATAAAATCTTAAATTTATTTAGCTTTGTTTTGTGGTTTGTTTTTTTTTTTAGAAGAATGACACTGCAGAGGACATCTGGATCCACCAGAGCTGGTGAGGTTTCACCCAACATGTGGCACCCTGAGAGCACTTCTGGCATCCTACAGCTTCCAGAGAGGGATGAATTCCTGTGCTGATGTTGTGGCTTCGGCACGGACCAACAGGAGAGATGTCAACACCACTTACCTATTAAACCTCACCAAAACTACATGATCTGGAGGCATACAGGCTGCAGCAGGCAGAAGGAAGTCACCAAGCTTTCTTACATCCCTCCTGCTTGCAAAGAACTTCTGTGGATCTGTTCCTCCACGGGCACATCGTTTAATCTGGCAAACTGTAATCACACCAATATTAATTATACATAACAATTCAGTCAGGCAAAGTAAAACCTGGCCACTGGGGAGGTATTAGAGGTGATGTACTTATTTTTGATGTGCATATTAATCTGCTAACTTTAAATCTAAGGAACATTGTTTGACTGGAAAAACACTTATTACTAAAATTAGGCTGAAAGTTATAAGGCAGAAGAGATGCTGAATGATCTCATGTGGCAACAGTGATTTACAAACATTCATTATTAAAAACAGAGAGAGAGGTTGCGTTTCAAGACTTTAATTATTCTGCGAGCAGTATCTGATTCAGTTGTATTAATCTTCTGTTTGCTTGTTTTCTTGACCTGTGTAAATGGCACAGGAATTTATTAGCATTCGTCATTTATGCCCGTTTATCAAAG
This sequence comes from Edolisoma coerulescens, assembly GCA_013397115.1. Lineage (NCBI taxonomy): Eukaryota > Metazoa > Chordata > Aves > Passeriformes > Campephagidae > Edolisoma > Edolisoma coerulescens. The sequence continues at coordinate 1,113,266 of VWZW01002516.1, read as the reverse complement.
ATATCAAGGTGAGAGAGCAACTGAGGTAACAGTGCTGGGAGGGGAAGAGAATAATCAGTGCCTAATTTAGCAGAGTCTACTTAAGCAAGTGACAGAACCACAGCACTCCAAAGTTTCTCAATTGTGTTAAACTTGACCAAAACTGCAGCATTTCCCAGTCTTCAGTGTGACACCAAGCCAATGACTGTCCTAGTACTGAAAACAGGTTTATGTTAATGAGAAATCAAGCAAAATAAACCATATATTTGCTGACTTCAAGTAATGCAAAGTTCCCCCAAAGACAAATAAGAAAAGGGTGTAATCCTAAGTATTTTAGGAATCCTGTGGCAGCGTGCTTGGCTTAGTCCAAAGGGATAGAACCATGCTCCTTATCTGAGCATCCTTTCCTGGGCAGATTTGAGATAACCCTCGTGGCTCTGTTCTCCAAGGAGAGAGCTGTGTCAAATCCACTGCAAAATCTGTGCCTTCTGCTAATAATCTAATAGGCTGAGCCAGGTCTGAAACTTGGAGTGCCATTAATATTCAACCATGGATTTAGGGCTTTTAACAGAAGATGAAATAGTGCCATGTCACAGAGACCATGGAGTCCGAGGGCAGAGAGTGTCACAGTCCAGCAGAGAACAATTGAGGTCTTATCTGAGCACTTCAGTGTCACCCAATCATTATTAAATAGCCAAATCCATGGGAGCAATTTGCAGAAAAACCCCTGCATTTTATATAATGATAGCCTCGAGATGAGGCTGAAGATGCAAAAGATGTTGGGTCACAGATCATTTAGGGAGCCCAATGTCAACACTGAGATGCCTTCAAAAAAGCATAATTTATTAATCACATTGACAGAGAAAAACTGTAAGGAAAAGGGCACATGGGCAGGGCAGAGCAGCACGATGCCAGCCAGCATAATAGTTACAGCATTTTAATAAAACTTTTGCTCAAAAACTTGAAAGACAATGAAAGTTAAAAAGATCCAAAGGGCTTCTGGCAAGAGCCACATGCCTGGGAGGTGGGTTCCTGACTTTTAACTCCCTCTGTGTCAGCCAATTCTTCAAACAGCTCTTTAAAGGGCACAGCAGAAGGAATTCAGTGGAGTGTGCAGTGACCTGTTTATAGAATCACGGAATGACAGAATGGTTTGGGTTGGAAGGGAACCTAAATATCATCTCATTCCAACCCCCTGTCATGGGCAGGGACACCTTCCACTAGCCCAGCTTGCTCCAAGCCCTGTCCAGCCTGGCCTTGGACACTTGCAGGGATGGGGCAGCCACAGCTCCCCTGGACAACCTGTGCCAGGGCCTCAGCACTCTCTCAGGGAACACCTTCTTCCTGCTATCTAATCTAAACCCACTCTCTTTCAGTGTGAAGCCATTTAAAACACAGGCTGGAGTTGCAGAACCTCTCATGACCTCTCGTACTAAATCCAGACTTAATTAAAAAGTGAGAATTCTCCTACCCACTGTGGAGTGGAAGGAGGAGTCAGGGCTCTTGCTGGGCTCCCAGCTGGGAAGACACACACAAGTCTCATATTCCCCATAAGGTGGGACCCATGGAAGAAATACAATGACTCAGGCTTGCTGTACTCTGTTTTCAAGTTATCCTCTTGATGCTGATGAGCCTGGCAACAATTTTCATTAGCAGCCGTGCAGATGAGCTTTGAATAAATCAGGTTCACTTCCCTGAGGAGCTCCAGGGTAAATATTGGAAGCAGTATCATGGAGCAGCTGAGCACCAGGACGTGTTATTCACACTGGAATCTGTTTTGGAGAAGTTTGCCCGTGCTGCACTTCCAGAAGAGTCCAGAGCAGTGAGATTTGATCCAACTGTCTGGGCTGCAACAGCCCTGAGCAGACCCCTGTGGGGTCAATGACTGGTGACATTAAAAAGCTGGGAAGATGACAGTGTGCCACAAAGCACTGAGCTGTACCTAGCAGCTCTTTTCCTCTGGGAAATGAGGCTAATTATTCAGATACACTGATAATCAATACCCCTGGATACTCCTAAGCAGTTTCTATCAACCAGTCCTATGAAAGCTTTGACATGGATCCAAAGGTTTTGTCCCCTCCCTCAGCCATCCCAGTTAATCATCACAACTGTCCCTCCAGCAGTTCAAACTTCCACAACAAAATGGGGAAATGGTCAGGCAACAAAAATGCCCCCAGAAAAGTCCCTGAGCCACACATGAACTCGGAAAGTCGTCATGTTATATTTGATTTAAGCAAAATCATAACAGTCTTTTAGTATGCATTTGGGTAAATTCTGAAAGGGATAAATAAAGAGTAAAACCTAAAGGAAACCAATTTGACATCTGTGTTTCACCATTCCAGAGGAAGCAGGTAGTAGGTTAATGCAAGTCCATGCTGGGATTCTTACACACGACGGGACTGACACTTTCAGGGGTCAGTGCTTGTCCCTAAGTTCAGTTTCAGCCTTTCCTGCTGGACAAGACCCTCCTCACTCCTAAAGGAGAAAAATAAAGAGGCAAAAACCTCAAACAGGTCAAGGAACTTAATTGCTCCTGGTCTTCAATATCTTCTGTTTTGCAGGAAGGCGGCACTCTGAGATGTGCATTATCTCACCTGGGCTGAGGGGGCTGAGGATGGCGCTGAGCTGGCTGCTTTGACAGGGTCTGGAAGATGTGGTGGGATTTCAGACTCCATGACCCCAGAGGTCCCTTCGTTCCTGGAGTTCCTAAGAGACCATCCTGACCTCCTTCTCCCTCTTCTCCCCCACCACCTTCCTCCTCCATCACAGTCTGCACAGGCAGAATTGCCCAAAATTCAGCCCATCCCAGGTTTGCTGTCACCTGAACATGCAGAAATGGGATCCACCAAGGTTCTTGAAAGGCTGTGCTTCACCTTCTGCCTCCAGCACCTCTCTCCTTCAGTTCAAAAGTGGAGACAGATAGTTTTTCACTTATTTTTTTTTGTTTGATTCTCTGCAAAAGTCTTGTGTTTGCTTCTCCAAAAGTCAGAATCATTCCCAACCCTGGTTTCAAACAAATATGTCTGATCGTGGGCGAAGTCACACTTGGGCGTTTTCTCTGGGAAAAGCAGAAATTTAGGGAAGGACTGAGTAAGAAAAGCAGGACAAACGATAGAAATGGCATTTATGTATTTTTTAAAGTCATCACTGACTCTTTTGCTCTTTCTTGCTGCCTCTGAGTAACATTTGTCTGCAGAATGCTTTAAAGCAGCTTGTTTTAGTAATGCTGGGGTTTATTTTTTGATGCTGATCTGTTGTGGGGTATTTTTAATCAGTGGACCTCAAAACATTTTTTTTGTAAATAAGGCAAGTTTCCTTACCTCATTTAACAGTAGGTGAAGTGAATTGCCCCACTCCTGTATTTTAAGCCATTGTCAGAGCTGGAAATAGAACTGAGTCTGTTGTGCACTGCTCTGCCCACTCTGCTCCACTGTCTGAGAAAGGAAAAAATATACTTTAATCCCCCAGAATACTTTATAAATGAATTCTCCATAACACATTGGCTTTACAATGATTATTTTCCATGCTGGAAAAGCCCTTCTGGCACTTGGTGATTAAAAATGCCACAGTCCCATATATAAAACCTTTTCCCCATGCAATGGTCTCCACATTCTGCCGTGGCAGGGACTCATCCAGCAGAGCTGCAGCCCTGGAAGTGGCAGCAGAATTTGGGCAGGGCAGCTTGAAAATGAGCTTATTTTTGTAAATCTGCAGAGACCCCACGGGAGACAGCTGCTCCCCCGAAGTGGTCACGGGGAAGGTTTCATGGACCATAAAGATTGTGAGGGATCATTGCACATCTCCCCCATGAGTCCCTCTGCAGCACAGGGCGAGGAACAGTTTTTGGCATTGGGATGTTCGCTGCCCTTTGGCTGTGTGGCACAGCAGTCCAGGGGCCCAGTTCATTGTATTTTCAGCCTGCTGCTGACAGATGTCTGAGGGGGCCTTTTCTGCTGATTTCGCACTCGATAATGCTTGACCGACTCAACCGGCCATGCAGGAAGCAGCGAAGAAAATTTGGCATTAAAGGTGGCTTTGCTTCACTTCAGAGAAGGGCTCAGGCACAGTTAAAGCAGAGCGTGGGGCACAGCCCATCCCCATCCTAAACACCCTTGGGTTTGCTCTAAAACCCCAGTTGCCTCCCATTTAATCTGCCACCAACTCCAGCCCGTCAGTGGTTATAAATAGCTCGAACAAAACGACGCTTTCAACGCTTCCAGTTATCTGTCAACAGCCTCTTCCAAACACAACAGGATTTTCTCCCAGCAGAGCTATTGGGTTTATTGGTGTTTGCATTATTCCACCTCTCTTGGACCCGACGAGAAAATAAAGACAATGTGTGGTTTTGCTTCGCTTTCTTTCCTCTCTTGCTTCAGTGGTCTCCAGAGGCAGAAATGAGATGTGTAAAATCCCCAGGACAAGTTCTACTCTCTGCCAGCATCTCATCAATGCTAAATGGCAAATCCTGCCTTTGTGATTTGGGGCTGACCATGTTTGTACAACAGAGGTTTTGGGGACAAAGCTGGAGTTAATTAATAAAAAATCTCCTCATTGGAGGGTCCATTGCCTGCACAGGCTGCAGGCAGCCAGGGCTTGTTCCAGCCCCCAGGACATGGCTCATCCATGTCCGTGCATCCCTGAACTGGTTCAGGAGTGCCATCCTGCAGAATGATTCCTGTCTGATGTCCCCAAACAGCCCCAGGAAGAGCCTCCCGCCCAGGGTCACCATCCTGTACACCCTGGGTGTGATTTCACCCTGTGCTGGTGCTTTCCTAGACAGCACAGTTCCAGGGGATGCCATTTGCCAAGGATCATTCCCAAAAGGCAGGACAAGAGAAAAGGCAATCCTGTTTGGGGAGAAAAAAAGGTGTGAACACAATGTGTGCCTTGCAGCTAGAAAAGAGGCTCTGAGTCTTTTTATTCTTCACTGAATATGTCAAAAAGGAGAGAATTAATGTGTGAAATCTGTGTTTGTTCCTTCTTTACTACTGAGGCAGCAATTGGCACCCGTGGGCAAGTGGGGGCTCAGCACAGGCTGATCACATTTTCACTGGAGGTTTATTGGATTTCGTGGGTCTCAGCTCATCCTTTGGCATCTCCAAGCTGGGATGTGCAGGACAGAGGACAGAAAAGGTAGGAAGTCTCACAACTCAGATCTGGACAAGGGCAGAGCATCCACTGGGGCAGTTACAGCTGCGCTGACTATTTTAAGTGTATTGGCTTGTTCTGCAATAAATTCACAGGCTGCTTCTGCACCTCAGTTCACCCAGAAGCAAAACAGAGCTGATTCCAGGGTGCAAGGACTGTGCATGTTGACCAGAATTGTTCTGCTCTGGGACTTCTCCAAAATGGCATTATTGATTTTCTGCATGGTGTGGCAAATGTTTAGCCCAGCCCTTGAATGTTTGAAGTCCTTTCATGCTTGGAAGAAAGTGTGACTGCAGGAGTCCCATCCACAGCAGAACAGAAAGGGCTTGAAAACCATTCACAATAAAAAAAAAGAAGCACCAGTTTTGGAAATGAAACCTGTTATTTTATCTCCTTGTGCCTTTAATTTGCCAGACAAGTGGGAGAGAAGTGCTGAGAAAGACAGCAGCATGAATAACAAGGCAAAGATAAAAGTCACACTCTTTGCCCACTTGTGCTTTAATTTTTCTTAGCCTTTAGCTCACATTACAGCCTGCAGCATTTTGCCTTTCTGGGCTGAAAAGGATCAGCAGAAAATAAAAGCTCTTTTTTCCCTTTAGGAGCCATACTGCGGTTGGAGAGCATCTTGCTCAGAGGGCCGAGGGACACAAAGAGGGAGCCCAGATGTTGTCCCTGTCTTTTGAGTGGAGAATATCTGAAGTGTAACAAGCTGCAGACTCCCCCCAAGCTGCAGTTCTCATCACAGAGGCACTGGGGGTCATTCCCAACCAGTATTTTAATGTAAATTTTAGCTTTAATATGCCACAATATCTTCCAGGCTTTAACCTGCTTGTCAAATTTGGTTAATGCTCTAAAAAGGGCTGAAATTTCTTTAGGGCTGACACAGGACAGCAGGTAACACACACAGCATGACTGTACAGCCTGATTTCCTGAGCAGAAGAGGCTTAAAAGGAAGAGACCTGCTCAGAGTGCTTTATTCCTCAGTTTCCCTGCTCCACAGGGATGCTGTAAGTTTTCTATTTTCTAGAGCAGTGAACAGAAACTCCCTGGCCACTGCAAAACAATACCATTAAAACTGACTGGGTTTTATTTGTTCATTTGGCAGATGAGTGGTGTCCTCACTGGAGCTATTCTGCTTCATACGTCTGCGAGATGTTTTTATAATTACTGAACATCTGGCCTGCCACAGGTCTGGGGACTTCACAGAGCCCTGAAAAAGTTTTGTCTGAGGCTCCAAAATACCACTTCAAACACGTCATTTCTTTAACCCTCAGTGCTGTTTGTGAGAATTTGTTTTAATAATTTCTGTTTTAATAATTTTAATAATTTCTGGAATCATCACAGCTCAGTTTTAGCTGAGATCTGCCCAAGTCTTTCTTTCCCTTTCCTCTACAGAAAGTCCCTTACTCCTTGCATGCTGTCAGCCATGTGGGAAGCTTCAATTCCCTCCAAATACGAACAATTAATCACCTTTACTGGTGCTCTACAAGTGGTGAGAAACAGACCCAGTCAGATGTAGTGTCAGGACAAGGAAGAGCAGCTCCACACTGACACAGGGCAGGCTTGGATTCGATTTTGGGAAGAAATTCTTCCCTGAGGACAGCAAGACCCTGGCACAGGTTGCCAAGACAAGCTGTGGCTGCTGATGCACTGAGAGCACATCAAAAATTGCAGTTAAATGCCATGAGGGGAAGCTACTCACGCCCTCAAAGCAGTTTTCAAAACTAGAGCCTCACACAAGGGTGCAAACCAGCCCTGCTGGAGGTTAAAATAGAGGTAACCTGGGAAGTAGAACTCTTAGAAGAGCAAATTGGCTTTGTGCTGCTGAAACTCTTCTTAACTGGATGGGGAGAGAAATCCTCTCATCACGTTCAGAGCTGGGTGAGGAAAGCAGGAATGGGGAGAGGGAAGAGCCTGGCCTTTAGAAGAGGCAGAGAGAAATTGAAGGAGGTGTTTTTCCCAAGCCATTTGGGGAAAGATTGATAGAAAACCTGAGGCATCACCATCAAATACTGATCATCCTCTGAATGCACGTTGGGATGGCAGGAATGGTGGGGCCAGGCAGGCTGTGAAGTGGAAGTAGACAGGAAATCTGTCCATCTGTCCAGGTGGGGTGACTGACCCAGTCCTGGGGATCCCACACTGCCCAGCCCATTTGCTGGAAGCTTTACAGTTAGATTGGCTTCATCTCTAACCAAAATCACCTTTCCTGCAAAGGAAATTAATTAATTTCTGTCCTGCCCCAAGAGGTATTTCCTAGACACAAAGAAATTGTCTTTTATATCCAGTTTTGTTTTTTGGTTTTTTTAGCTGGGCAGACCATTATATCCTCCGTTCAATCTTCTTATTTTTAGAATAAAAAAGCTTTATTTTCTTTTTCAGCAATTCATTAAAGTCACTTTTTAACACACCTACCATTCTTGCTGAACCATGGTGTTCCTCCAATTCATTTCTGACTTGAAGAGAAGTCTCCTGGCTGGATGTGAGATTTCAGACAAAACTTCACTCATTTCTAAGAAATGAGAGTTAATTTCTTTTCATGTCTAACTCAAAGAATTTTTTTAAAAGCCCAAGAAGGTTTTTTTTTTTTTCTTTTTTTGGCAACAGTGTGTAAAGAAACGGAAAGGAGATGGAGAAAAGGAGAATTATTTTCACAAGTCATCCTGTCACCTGTGGCACCTCTCACTGCAAGGTGCTGTGGATGCCCGACATTTATATGGCTTCAGAAAGAAAGGGAATAGAATTATGGAAGAAAAAATTCACTGGAGCAATATTCACTCAGGGTTATCCAAGTATGACCCTTGTCCTGCCTGAGGAAGGTGTATCCTCACATGTTTGACCCATTCTCAGTCAGGCCCCTTCCTCCACTAATTGAGAAATTATGATTCCATGTTTTGGAGGTAAATTTAATGGTCCATCAGGGATTGTCCCCTTTGTGAGGGAGTTTATCTTGATGCAGAAGAACTCCAGGTATTCCTGTGGTTTATTTGGACTCTTTTCAGGGTAATGAAGCCAAGCTGGGAAGAGGGGTAGAATGAAAAGTAGGATATATGTCTGGTACCACAGAGTGTCTGCTGCTCTCTGCCCTGTGCCTGCAGCCCAACTTCTTTGTCACTTCAGGAATTTTCTTGCACAGAGGTGAGCGGGGACTATTAGCCCCCAAAAATCCACCCACCACAGGAATTCAGGTGGTGATGAATGCTCTCTTATTCCAGCTGCTTTCAGAGGAGCTGGGTTAGGCAGCATCCTCCACTGCTTGCCAGAAAGGCTCAGCTGTTTAGATTTGTCAGTCCAGCATGTGCAATGCTGTTCTTCTCACAAATTTCTCACTTTTCTGTCCCCAGGTACCTAAAGGGGTGGAAAGGGAGTTTTGAAAAACACATGGAGTGACAGGACAAGGGGGAATGGCTTCAAGCTGGGAGAGGGAAGATTTAGGTTAAAGAGAGAAATCCTTCCCTATGAGGGTGACGAGGCCCTGGCACAGGGTGCCCAGAGAAGCTGTGGCTGCCCCTGGATCCCTGGAAGTGTCCAAGGCCAGGCTGGACGGGGCTTGGAGCAAGCTGGGCTAGTGGAAGGTGTCCCTGCCCATGGCAGGGGTGGGACTGGATGGTCTTTAAAGTCCTTTCCAACCCAAACCATCCCATGATTCTGTGACCTTTAAGGTGGCTCCTCATCTGGGGTCTCTGCCTGTCTTGGGGTGCTGTGGCACAGGCAAAGGGCAACAAGCAGCAGCATTTTCCCCATTCTGAGTTTGAAATGTGCATTTTTTTCCCTACAGCCTCACACCCCAGCCCTGCTGGGTAGTGATCTCTCCTTTGCAGCTCAAATAAAAGTGGTTCCTCTCTGCCTTTTAGGAATGGGGATTATTTTTATACTTTACAGACGCTCCAACTTTACATTGAGTGGATGCAACTTATGGCAGGTAGCACTGGAGGGAAATTCACTGTTCCAGCAGCAAAATATCTGATGTAGAGCAAGAAAAGCACATCTTCATGAAAGGAGATGACATCTTGGTTACAAGGTAAAGACGAAACAGTGACGGGGAGAGCAAGAAGCAAACACACATCTGATAGCAGGCAGCCCGTGAAAATCAGCACAGGCTGTAAATGACAGTGAAAATCACTCAACAGAAATTGGCATCCGAGTCCCAGACCTGTCATTTCTGCTGGGGGCTTTTCACACCACCAGGGGAAAAGCGAAGCACTCGGTGTTTTTCACAAAAGGTCAGAGTGAGTAAAATCCAGAGCTTGTCCATTGATGGCAAGAGATGCAGGAGTGTAGCTGCTCCACGGGGGTTGTGGTGCTGCAGGGAGGAAGAAATGCATCTGCAATAATCTGGTTAAGTGAAGGTTTAAGAATTAACAGCTCAGCTGGGGGTTATGCTGATTTAGGTAATTCTCTTTCATAAGTTCTAATTCTTGTAAGTTCCACTTTCTGTAAGTTCTCAGCATTTTTTCTTGGTTTGCAGGCACCTCAGAGCTTTCTGCTGAGTAGCAGATCCCCAAACAGCAAACTTCAGCTCGCTGAGAATAGTTTTGATTTCTTAATTACTTTTCACGGGCTGTGAGGCAGTCCAAGGACCACGTTTCCCTCTGGGATTTGTAGACAACAGCCTGAAGGCAGCTGATAAGTTTATTAAAGATTCTGCTGTTACTTTGAAGCCCTGGAGCCTCTATTAATATCCCAACGACACCGCGTGTGTGCTCGGGGGGAGGAAATTGTCCCCCCCTGTCATCTACTCCCGAGTAAATCCAGTGGGACTCTGGCACTGCTCGTGTCCCTGTAGAGGATGGGGTATGGCAGCAGGAGCATCAGTTCATGCTGGGGCAGCTGGGCAGTTTTGGGATTACACGAATCCTCAGCCTCATCAGCCTGGCTGGAGGCAGAGGAAGAGTGTGATCATTCACCCCGAACATATAGCAGATTTTGCAGTGTTTAATCACAACAGGCAGCACCACATCCACCTTAACCTCCAGCTAACAGCAGAGAAAGGACTTCCTCTGCTGATTCTTGGACCAAATCCAGTCATTTGTTTTCTTAAATGAGTACTTTCAACCATGTCGCTCCGGCGGGATCACAAGACTGCAGGGATGAAGAGGATATTTGCCACAAAACTCACCTTTAACTCTATAAAAAAGAAACCAAACCTTAGCTCTCACTCCAAAGCTCTCACTCTAACTCCAGACCCTAATTATGCACCTTCAGAGAGTTAATGGATAGGGTTGGTGTCTTCTCTCTGCTAATGTAAGAGCACATTCAACGCTCTCATTTTGATCTCCATTTAGATTAAGGAGCACTTTCAGATCCAGGGGGTGAATTGTTCACTCCCTGCAATGAAGTGAATAATTTGCTCTGTTGCAAGGGAACTCTCTTCTCTCAGGAGCACCTGATCCTGGCTTTTCATCTTCAGCATTTTGTGGCTCATGGCATGAACCAGCAGAGACCATGGAGTTACCAACGTAACAAGGAGCACACACGGAAGAAGAAAGGGAATGGATGTCCCTGGCTCTGCTCTCTGTGCCTGATTCCCCAGTGCTTTGCACCTGCAGCAAATCCCAATCCTATTTGCACCACTGCCAACCAGTTGCACTTGTGGGGCTGATGTTGCTATGCCCTTTAATGAAGGAGCAGTTGGTCCAGTAAGAGATGCAGCAGCATCCTCTGCCTCTCGGGCACAAGCACAACTGGGAGGGAGATAAAAAACCAAACCTGGCTGTTTAGGATTTCAGGACCAACACCTCTTTGGGGAAGATCTTCAGCCTGTCCTAGTCAAGGCCAAAAAAAAAGTGTACTTGTGGATTTCTGCCCCAATAAGTTTGATAACAGAATTTAATAAATGAAGGGAACAGGGGCTGTGGTTGAAAGGAGGTCAGATTAGCAAGCCCTAAACAAAGAATCTTATTTCCGTAGGCTGCATCTCGTGTGAGAGATAACATCTTTCCTCAGCCTCAGCTATTACTGGATGGTTTAATGAGAAAGAAGCTTTCAGGACCTGGAAAAAGGACTATTATCCATAAACATGGGGGGTTTGTGTGTTTCTCTTTTAGCTGACCCAAAAAACCAAGCATAAACCTTATCTCTTCTATGCCCTGTGGCCACTGCCTGCACTTCTACCATCACTTTGCCAAATATACCATCCCCACCATCCTGTGCTCCCCCAGGCAGTGCCCAGCAGTGTGAAACTCCCAGTTTGGACTTTGTAAGCAGGTGGGAGAAGGAAAACAACTTCCCAGCCTTGTGCTAGTTCAGACTGTGCTCATTAAGAAGCCTTCTGCCCAAGGAGCAGGACGCTGTCTCTTCTCTCATCCATTCCCCCCTGTGCAGGCTGAGAGCACAAGCCTTTGTCTAACATGGAAATGGATTCAGGAAAATGTGTCACTGAGAGCAATTTGGCAGTGCTGGGGTGGGGGGGGGAATGCCAGTGAGAGACCAGCTCTTTGCTGTCTATATATTGTATTTTTCAGCATCACAGGCTTGATTTTTCTAAAGCTCTCAGCCAAACGCTCACCTGCTCGTCACCGACCATCAAAGCAAGGTTTTCAGAAGAGTTCATCTGCTATTTACAGCCTGAAACAAATTTCAGAAAAAAACCCCTCTTTGCCTCCCTGCTTCTAATCCAAATACTTTGCAAGCCAGCCATTAGTGCTGAGTGGGAGGCAAGGTGAGCTGGAGAGTTTTTGGAAGCCAAGGTGGGCATATTTTTGGGTGCATACCAGGAAATGTGCAGGGATGGTTTTCCGTGAGGTGCCTCAGCCACTCCCTTGCAGGCGGAGTTGCAGCACTTCTATCCCATCACCCCTCTTCTTTTCCCTCCAGGAATTACCACATCCCTGCACTTTTGGGGGGACAGCGGTGGGGAGAGGTGGGTTTCACTCAGGCTGAGCAGATCTCAGGTAGTGTAGGAATTCTGAGGTCTCCATCACCCAAACCCTTCCTCTGTCACCTCAGAATAAATTTCCACTTGTAAATTTTCCAACTGAATAGGAAAACCAGTCTATTACTCACCAAGCAGGAGCACAAGTGCTTGCTTTTCAAGGGAGTTGAAACAGTAGAAAGCACTGCTGGGGCACTGATAAGCCCACGTCTGCTCACACTTAACAGGTCCCAGAACATACGACAGCATCATTAATTGGTGAAAAAATAGAAGCCAAAAACCCACCAAGCCCCAAACCTTACTGCAATTACAGGCAGAACAGTGAACCACTTCAAAAGTGCTTCGTCCACACAGTGTCCTCCCACAGGCTGAGGGGGAAATGCACAATTTCTTGTATGTTTTCCAAGAAATATGTAGCAATTCCCAGAATCAGGACAGGGTTATGTTTTCTGGGGTAATTTTTGTTTTGCTGTACCTGGGATGAAATATCACCAGAGTTAACCTTCCCCCCTACATCTGCTGGTCTTTAATACACACTAGAATGTCAACAGACTCATCTTTCCATTTTTCAAAGAAATCCTTAATCATGCTTGGTGATCTGAATTTGGCCTGGATCCTTTGAGCATTAAACTTCAAGGCAGTTTTATTATTCAAAGGGAAGTTCCTGTGTATGGGCTGAAATTGCTGTGGCTGTCCTTCCTCTGCCATCACTTTGTTTTCTCTCATGCAAAATAAAAATGAGGAGCTGAGAATCATCCTGCGGTTTTTTGGGGGATGATACAGACTTTGAACTATTCTGTATCAAAACACTTTGGTTTATATAATAATGAATAATCTTTGTTTGGTGGCTTCAATACTCTTTTGTGTCCACAAAAACTGTTCCAGGTCCTCCCAGGAGCCATTATTCAGGTTCATCTCATTGCAATTCCTTGGTTTTCTGGCCTCACAATCAAACTGCATCTCCTGTGATACCCTTTGAACTCACAAGGCAAAAATTCTTTTGGAAGAGCTGGGCAGAGAAACAGAGGGAAAAGTTTTTGTTTTGGAAAGCAAAGGGCCACCAGGGATCATTGACTATGGAGAAAAATATTCATAAGAGGTGTTCAAATGCAAGACTTGGGTGCATTCGCCAAATGTTAAAAAATAAAATACAAAGATATTTCGCTTTAAAACTTGCCAGGCTTTTCTAGGTGGGATATTCGGCGTGTGATTATTAGGAGCTGGTTCAACCCAGAGCTGAAATCAAGCTGGCTTTTGCCTAACAGAGCATCTAATCACAAACCCACGTCACTCCTGTCTGCTGAAAGGCATTTTCCATTTGCTGCTTCCCTTTCCCTGAGCCAGTGGGGTTCCTGCTGCAATCCTTTCCTAAAACAGGGGCTGCAGTGATCCCTGCTCATCTGAGTGCATTCCTGATAAAGGCAGCTGACATTCGGCAAGAAACCCCTTTGTCACCTCTTGCTTTGGTTTCCATTTGAAGTGTTTTCCTGGTCACCTCTTCCATTTGTGCTGCTGGTTATACCCCAGGACTTCATAAATTAAATGTTTTATGTATTCCTTGTGAGATTGGGGCAGGTTTGGCTTTCAACAGAGAAAAGAAAAAAGCACAAATAACATACTAATTAAATCCTAAAGCCATCTGGATTTAAAGGCAAGGGCCAGACTAACTTTAGTACCTGCAGTACTGTCCCATGGGGACAAGGAATAGCTCTGATTTCCCCTCCACCCTTCCGAGGCCAGTCTGAAAACTCACCCTGAATCCTGGGGACATGGAAAACGAGGGAGGATGTGAAGAACACCCTTCCCACGAAGCCAGTCCTCTGCCCAGCCACGCTCACACTCCCATCCAGCCCCAGCACACACTGCTCCTGAGAGCTGTGATCCATCCCACAACGGGGTGGGAGGTAATTAGCAGAGGTAATTAGCCGAGGCAATTAGCAGAGATAATCCTCTGGCCAGGGTGGCCAGGATGCACAAACTGTGATACCCAGCAAGGGAGTGGGAGGGATGGGTCCAAATTCTCATCAATCATTGCAAATTCCCAGAGAGGATACGCAAGGCTGAAGGATCGATCTGAAGTTTTGATCTTTGCTGTAAAAGCTGGTCAGGTTTTGGGGTGTTTTTGGTGGTTTTATGCAGAGAAATGGGGATTATCTCACCCAAACCATTCTATGATTCTATGATGAACTATCCAAAACATCCTTTGATTCTGACAAAAATGACTGCAAAAAACCCCACTCCCTAAGCAGAATTTTCTACCTTGGTTTATGAATTACCTGCAGTGGCCTTACAAATACTTTTCCTTTTGATTTTAAGTATCAATTTTATTTTCACTCACATTCTGTATCCATGCCAGCACAGTGTATCTATTCTCTCTAGAACAGTTTTATAGCATTATTATTTTATTTACTTCCTGCCTTGTGAGGTGTGTTGATACCTCTTACTTCTTGGTGCAAAAGCCTGATCTCTTTGACGGATGTTTCTTGAACTCTCTTTGTTTGCAAACAGTGCCTGGGATTCAAAAAATTTGACCAACCAAGCCAATGGAACTGCAAAGAGCCTCACAGCACTGTCAGTCCTACATAGAGGGAGTTGTCATAAGTTTGTTTTCAGTTGGGTTTTGTTTTGTAAGCTCAGTTTTTCAGGACCTGCAGGTTGAGAAGATTTCAGTGCATTGTGGAGATAAACAAGTGATAACAACGAGAAAATGCTGCCACTTGGGAATGAATATGGATACATGTGGAGATAATCAGGAATCACTTTTAATCACACAATAGTTCATTTTGTGCTGATTTTCAAATCTGTGCAAGCCCACAGCTATTGGGGAACCAGGTGGATCTTGTCTGTGTTGGTTTCCTGTTCCTCTCTTTGACCTGTGCTGATCTTCTCTCTGTGGTCTGTGCTAAATTCTCTTGGTCATTTTACAGATTGAGCATTTTATTGAAGTTTTGCTGCTTCTTTGATTTTCATGTCATCAGTGAATTTCAGAGTGCTTAATCTTCACCAGAAAATAAAAAATCATTGAAAGGCAGGGCTGAAAACCTGTTGGTGTTTGGGGTGTGCTTAGTTAGGCAGCACCCCAGATCCTGAGGGTGGGATTACTGATTCTCTAATTACTGTAACTACTGATTTAGTAATCCCTAATTACTGGTTCTGTCCTGGACTGGGCTCTGGGTTGGAGAGCCACTGTTTTAACACCGATGGATCAGCTTCTGGTGTAATAAAAGCAGTTCTGCTACAACAAAAAGGACTTGTTGGACCACAGAGCATCCCTGGAACAACTCTGAGCAAGTGATGGTCTCTTTCATCCATCCAGCACTGAGGACACCCATGTTCATGGAGATCCTTCCACCTCTGGCATGCAGAAATGAGCTGCCATAAGAGCATTTTGGCAACCTTTTTTTGTTGCCAGAGAACAACCTGTTCCCCAAGCACGGGGGCAGAACAGGTATTCCTGCACAGAGTTTGATTTCTCCACCTGTGATAGACCCTGAGGGAGCGTGCCTTTGATTTTTTTCAGCCCTGATTGCACGGAGGAGGCTGCTTAAGGAGCAATTTCCTATTCAAAGTGGGAAGCAGGATGGAATCTGGCCATTTAGCCTTTTCTTCTAAAAGGGAAAAAAGGTGCAATTTTGAGCACATTAAGCAGCGCCACTGAATTACAGAGCAGGGAGTTATAAAAAGATATGGAAAACTTCTCCCTGCCTGTTCAGGTGGGCAGGTTGGCTCTTCACAGCCTCGTGGAGCAGTAAAAGGTGAAAATTTAGTTTATTTCTGCACTTAGTTTATTTTTATGGGCATGCAAGGCAAGGTTTTGCGGTTTTCTGGTCCCTTTCTACGGAAATCTGGAGTTCCAGCAGATGTCACAGGATCCCAGGCTGAGCAGCAGGGGAAGCAGATCCTGCAGAGGATGAGGAATGGGTAGCAAAGGATTCTTTGCCTCCATGTGCTAAAAGAGAAGGAGTGAGGACATGGAGCAGCTGGGCAGCCAAGGGAGGTAAAAAAGGTGATTTCACAAAAATTGTCCACACTTGGGGGATGATAATGGCTAAAAGTTTCAGCAAAGGCCAATGTGAACATGGGGAGGGAACAGGATGATGAAAGGGAATGAGAAAGTCCAAAGAGAGGCAAAGCTCAGAGGTTTTATTGATCACCAAGGAAGAAAAGTCAATTATATCCATCCTGGAGATGTGGAAGGACTCCCACAGGGAACTGAAAATGGAAAAGTACCACGAACCCAAACCTGACTTGTGTAGGGAGACTTGGCAGGACATGGTACCTTCGTGTGGTGCTGCTTGTATTGCCCTGCTGTGCTCTGCAGTATCAAAAACCTGAGATATCCAGAGGCAAAGGAAAAATGATAACTGCCAGTGCCTTCCCTTTGCTGGTGTGGGCTGGGAAAGCAGAGGATTAGGGAAACCCTCCATGCTCAGTTGATGACTGAGTTTGTAACTGAAACTTCAATTTACAAACCAGTTTATTGACAGAAAGAGCTGATTTTTTATGTTTCACAGGGAAAATCAGAAAGTCTCACATCAACCTAGTGCTGCATCTCCACTAAAAAGCCAAAGAGAGCCAGAAAACAGGCTATTATTGACAAAAGAGTCTAATTTTTAATGTTTCCCCACTCATCTTCAGTCTATGTAAGATTGAGTTCCTTTCCTTTCCTTTCCTTTCCTTTCTCTTTCCACTTTAGAGATTACATTTGAAACTCTCTAAGGAAGTTCCAGAAACAGGTACAGAAAATAAGAACAAAAAGCTCCATCCCAGCCTGTCAAAGACATGCGACCCTGTTTTCCTAAGCAAGAAAATGCCCAAGGACAATGTGGTTGAGGGTCGTCCTTAGGACATTCCTCTCGCCAGCAGATTTCTGGCTGTATTTAGATGACACATAAAATCAAAACATAAAATTGCCACTTTAATGGTGTCTGACCATTTCTTGTTCCTTCTTAAAAGGAGGAAATTCCTTCAAGTGGAATGTTCAGCAAGAGCACCCAAAATAGGAGCTTTTAATTCCCTGTCCAGCCTTGGCTTCGAGCTTCGGACTCCTCCCAAGCATATTTCATGTGAGGCTCCAGGCAGTCTCACTCCAGTAACGGGACACTTGATGGCTTGGCTGGGTTGCCCACCCCAGGCTTGTTTGGAAAGACAACAGGTAGAGAGACAGGCCAAGGGCTGCAGTCCAGGTCCTTCCAAAATTCCCAGGGAGCTGATCCCTTAGCCAGAGTGCGGCCTGGTGACGTTAATGAGTTGTGTTGCATGAAACGAAATGAAAACTGGTTTTGTTTAGGCAGTGGCTTCAGGAGATGAGATCATGGGGTGACTGAACACACCAAGTGTGACTCACCAGGGTCTCACACAGCAGTGACCACATAGCTGAGCTCCCAAATCACAGCTGCTGGAATAAATCCCCATGCCAGGGCCAGCTCGCTGGGCACAACTGTTCCCTGACCCTGTTTATGAAGCCATCTTTGTTGGATGCAATTTTTGCCAGTCCTCTCAGGGGCTGGATAAATTACTCTTGCAATTTCTTCTGCCTGAAGCCATGGGAAAAAATAGCCTGGAGGGATGGGAGCACCAGGCACAAGAAAGAACTGCACAGGAATTGAAGAACTATGAAACCAGTGCAAAGGACAGAAGTGGAGAACGTCTGCAGAAGAAAGGTCATAGAATCAGAGACTATCCTGAGCTGGAAGGGACCCACCAGGATCATCTAGTTCAACTCCTGGCCCTGCACAGACACCCCAACAATCCCAACCTGTGCATCCCTGGGAGCATTGTCCAAATGCTCCTGGAGCTCTGGCAGCCTTGGGGCCATGCCCATGCCCTGGGGACCCTGGGCAGTGCCCCAGCACCCTCTGGGGGAAGAACCTTTTCCCAATATCTGACCTAAACCTCCCCTGACATAGTATTGTTGCAATTTTGGGAGCTGCAATATAAGAAAGATTTATAGCACCTGAAAATATGCACAAAGCTGAATAATTTCCCAGGAGAAGGGGAGGAATGAACATGGCACTGAGGGAAATCTATATCTCCCTGCAGCTGATGTCTTTGTAGGAGCTACAGAAGTCATCCTACTGCTGTGGGTGATGGGAGAGGAGAGCTGTGCCTTTGCAAGGATCTTACAGACCTTCAGAAGAAGCCCTTAGCTACTTGTTCCAGCCTTGGTTTCCTGGATGTCAGGAAATGCTCCAAATCCCAGTCTGGAGGTAAACCTCGGAGACTTGAAAGATGTTGCAGCCTGTTGGATTACAGAGATGACAGATGACATTGACAGATGATTTTCTGCATGGGAGGTTACAAGGAAGATGTGATTCAGGAGAAATGTATTGAAATGTGTCCCAGGACTCCCTTTGGGCAAAGAAAAACAAGGTGTTCATAGAAGGAGGATGTGGGAGTAAAAGAAGTTATCCAGGAGGGACACAACTGGCTGTAGCCACTTTGGACAGCAGAAGTGAGTTGTCTAAGACAACTCAGGTGCAGGAGTGCAGGCAGGCCCTTTTCTCTTCTGGAGGACAATATTTTATCTGTTTTATCAGATTAGGAGCAGGCTTTGCTTGCCTCCATAGATATCAAGGCCCCATTCTCTGGTGGGATTTCAGACCACTGCTGCACCCTGTAAACAAACCCCATCTCTCATCGTGAAGGAAGGCATCATATGGAAATTCCCACCTCTTATTTTCTCTGCTGCTCCTTTCTGTCTATTTTGTGAGCAATCAGAGCATCCTGACAGCGCTTGAGATGTGAGCTACGAAAAGAATGTGTCTTGGGATTTCAATCTTCCTTGGGATGTTTGCTTGCAAACATCTGCCTGTTTGTGCAATCTGGCTTCTTGCAGCAGCAAACTCCTTCTTCAGAAGCATTTTGATGAACCCTGGGACAAGCTCGGCTCTGGCAGTGGTGCTGTGCCTGTCCCCAGAGCAGGGGGAGGGATGGGAAAGAGGGGTGGCTCTGGCGGATGCAGGGAAGTGGCTCTGACCTTCCCATCATTTCAGAGGAGGATATTAGCAGAGGGTTTCCCTTGGGCTTCATCCACACCATCCCTGCCCCTCTGTGTTGACAACAGCATAAACAACAACCACTGCAAATCAGAAAACTCACAGCTGCATCCTCCAAGGAGACGAGGCAGGGAAATCACCTTGCAGGTTGCTGTGGGCAGAAAATCAGAGATTCATGGAATCGTGGAATGGTTCGGGCTGGAAGGGACCTCAAAGACCATGTCATTCCACCTGGGACGCCTTCCACTACCCCAGGGTGCTCCAAGCCTGTCCAACCTGGCCTTGGACACTGCCAGGGATCCAGGGGCAGCCCCACCTTCTCTGGGGAGTCTGTGCCAGGCCCTCACCACCCTCACAGGGAAGAATTCCTTCCCAATATCCCATCTAAACCTACTCTCATTCAGTTTGAGGGCAGCTGAAGCACGGCATGGCTGGCCAAGAGCAGGGCTGCCTCCTTGTCCCACTGCAATTCAATTCACCTTCAGCAGGCCCTGTCAGCTGCTCTGCCCACTCCAAATCAAAATTCACAAATAACACACCAAAAACACTCTTCCCTGTTTGAGGGGCAGAAACCCCATGGGAGTGGGTGGGCAGATGGACTGATGCAGTTGTTCTCCATCAGTTCAGGGCTGGAGGGATGATGCCCCAACAAGTTCAAGCTGGGTTCTCTTATATCCTGAATCAAAATCAAAATTAAAGGAGAACTTGAAGACTGCTGCTCACTGCAGTCCTGCTCGCTTTGCAGAGCTACTGATGAACTCTAATTTCATGAGCAAAGATGTATCTGCCCTGATGAAAGATGGGGTGAAATACTTCATTACCAGGAGGTCCACACTCTCCCATGAGGCTTCCTTAGTGCCTCAACCACTCACTGCTGACACTTCCCAAAGCTGCACAGAACCATTATTGTCATTTTCCATTATTCTCATTTTCTATTATTCCCATTTCACAGGTAAGGCACCAAGGAGAGGTTACTGGGGGTGCTCCTCTCCCTTAACGTTTTGAAATCTAAAATGAGATGTCTTGCCCTAAGCCACTTACTAT
This sequence comes from Edolisoma coerulescens, assembly GCA_013397115.1. NCBI lineage: Eukaryota > Metazoa > Chordata > Aves > Passeriformes > Campephagidae > Edolisoma > Edolisoma coerulescens. The sequence goes on along the minus strand of VWZW01002516.1, from coordinate 1,093,223 downwards.
GATCTTCCATTAGAGGGAAAAAGGAGAAACTGGTGCCTCCAGGGGAGAATTCTCCTGATACACTGATGAAAACCCAGTTTAGGAGGAGATGCATCACCCTCTACTGTGTCTGGATAGCTTTTAATGGATGCTAAAGCAATCCAAGGGTGACTAACTCATATATTCTCACTGGACTCACCTTCTGAGTCTGGAACAGACCTAAGTACCCCCAATCCCATATCCTTATTTTCCAGGATTACTCAGCTTTGTCTCAGCACTCAGCAGCAGGTTGAAGATTCAAGGCAGGCTCTGCTCCCAGCTGACTGAAGCCCAGGGCTCTCTTTTATCTCATTAAAAGAAACTAAACTGAATGCAGTGCTGGGAATATGGAGAGCAAGGATTTGTGTGGTCTCCAGTGCAGTGTCAAGCTGCTACAAACAACCAATTCCAACAGCAAGTACCTGCTACCACACAGCTGAGCAGCTCTGCTTTCCATCAGTGCAGCTCTGCTTCGGTGCTGGTCTCTCTACTGGGGTTATCCTGCTTTCCTTTGTGATCTGACAGAGCCTCCCAAGGCAAATTAAAACCTAGGAACTGTTGGCTTTGAAAAAATACTCTCTTGCCTCCCTGCAGGGACGCATGGATTTACTCACTGTGGAAGGAGAGACAGGGAATGTTTCTCTTTTAATGTTTTCTGTCTTCTGCTTGGTGAGAGGCTCTTCCTCCTCTCCCCAGGGCAGAGCTGTACCTGTTCCAGGATCCCCTGATGGCTACATCACCCCGTAACCTCAGGGGTACTGTCCTACAAGAGCATGAAAAAGCCCATGAAAAAGCCCCAGCTGGGCAGATGGAGCAAAACGAGAGAAAGATTCTCTCTGGTTTGGTCATAAAAGCACAGCAAGTTCCTAATTTAGCCTCACATTAACAACCTGCCTCCAGCTTCTGGTCTGCCTTCCTGAAGTTACTGTTGATTCTCACCAGTCTTTCTCCCCTAATTTGGGCTTCACTCCAGAGACCCTTGCTTCCCTCTGTGTCCAAACACAGGGGTGGGAGGTGTCCATACTGCTGACTCTGTTTGTCCTGGGCCATAAAAAAAAAAAAAGGAAAGAAAAAGAGATACAGCTTAATCCTTGATATGAGCTCCCTCCATTTAGAGCAGCTCAAGAGGGTGAACAAAGACTCAGAGACCACACAGCTGAATGGGCAAGAGTTGCACAAGCCAAAAATGACAAATCATGTGAAAATTTAAATAACTAAGAGCTATTTCTCCTCAATAGTTCTCCCTCCCTCCATCTTCGTGTAACTGAGATCTACTGGGAGTCACTGTCCAGTGGAACTCGAGGTCAGTTTAACAGCACAGGGCAATGCCCCTAGAGGATGGGTCAGCTCTGGGACACCAGCAAGCCCAGCAGGAACATTTTCATTTGCTGGGAAACGCTCAGTGACAAAGAGCGGAAGTGAAAGAAGAGCAGAAATCCAAGCACGGGTGACTGACGCCCTGGCTGAGTGGCTGAGGAGTGTGTCTGGAAAAGTGAACTGATATGCAAGTTTTCCCACTTTCTCCCCAGCTGGAAGAGTGTTTTATACCCCTGCCCTACGTTTATACTCCCAGTTTGTGCCCTACTTTTTCATTTTTTGAATGACAATGCTGAAAACATCAAAATACAGATTAACCTGGAGACCCTTGGAATAAAATTTTGATTGCTAAAAGATCCCTTCTGAAGTGAAATTTCACTTTCATCCAGGTTTCCCTTTTTGTGCTGATTAGTTTTACTACTTCTAATCACTGAACACTATATTTTTTTTTAGTTTGTTACATATTTGGGGAAAAAAGAGGAATTTTTGTCATTTACATATCTGAGTTGTCACAAACCAAGTTCAAGAGGACTCATTAATGATCCTGATCATTAATCCTTTTAACAGATGTGGAGAAAACAAGCACTTCCAGTAGATGGAGAAGAATTTTACTATTTGCTTTCTTTAATGCATGGCAGAAAACATCTGGCTGACATCAGGGCTTGCAAACCCTGCTTTTACATAAGCATCTGGCAAGGTGGACTTATTACAGAGTCTCACTTGATCGGCAATAATTAAATCCGAGGGCAGATCTCAGTGTTTATATGCCGACACCAGCTTGGAATGAAAGTCAAAACCAGAGGCTATTCCTGTTGTATCTGGTGCAACTGCTCCCATCAGCTGGGGATGAGTTGTCCACCCTGACAAGAAAAGCTGAGGCTGATCAATTGAGGTCCCCAGGGCAAAGAGCATCAATCATGGAAGAAATCATCAAATCATCGTGGTTGTTCTGCTGGCTTGCTGCATGCCCAGTCTTCTTTGCTGTCTGAAAAGGTAGACTGAAAGGTGTTTATAGCACAGTCCTTCCTGATAAATTTTTCTGGGGGCTTGTGGGTTGAGAGCTTGACACAGTTTGAGTCATTTTCTGGTCTTGTGCCATTGGTATGGATTCAGAAACTGGAAGCTGAGTGTGTGAGAGCGAAGACCTCCCCAGAACTGGAATAAAGCCAATTTTCTGTTGCATTGCAAATCCCGAAAATCCATCTTTCAGTTATGGCTAGTTCCCACAGCCCCCTGCAGCCCCATTCGTTTGTGTGTTCCCCTCCTAGTCTTATGTACAAGCCTATGCTTCTGTATTTCTCCTGTTCTGTATGCATTACGTTCTAGAATGTTCCCCTTTCTTCAGTACCCCATTGATTATCTGTATTAATCCCTCCTCTGTTCTATCTCAATTGGCTGTTCCCCTGTTGACTCCTCCCATGTTCCCTTTCCCTATTGGTTATACCCTTTACCCCACCTCCCTTTGTCCCAGTATAAAGCACTTGGTCCTTCGGTTGTGCTCAGTCTTTCCTGCCTCTGAACCTTTAGAGGAATAAACCTCTGGAACCCATGTAGAAGACCCCTCTCTCCTTCTTCGCCTCCTCCTGCGTGCCTGACCACCAGCCTGGGAGAAGCTCCCTTGGGTGAGGAGGCTGTGTCCTCGTTGGTTTTTGTGTGCCGCTCCTGCTCCGGTGAGGGCGCCACGGTGCAGACCTCCGAGCTTCCTTTACTGGGCTCGCGCACCCCTAGCAGTCTATTTTCCACTCCCATCTTTTCTCTTAACATCTCCCTAAAGAGAGCAAAACTCAGAGTGACAGTTCTGTGTGGGTTGTTTCAGGGGGGTTGTGGCAAAAAGGGGAAAACACTGAGCTTTCCTTTTCCTGCTCCTTGAAGAGATCTCAGCAGCCCCTTCCCCTCCTTGACACAGAGAGGTTTACCCTGCCTCCCTTTTCTGCTGGCTCTTCTTGCTTTGTGCTGCTTTATGTTCTTTTTTAAGCCAAAGCCAAATCAAAATCAACTTTGCCCACCCACAAATTGTAATTTTTGTTTAGTATGCACCAAAGCTTTGCATGTAAAAGGAATTGCAACCTGGAACTTGTTTTGTTGGTTTTTTTGGTTTTGTTTTTTTTTGTTGTTTTGTTGGTTGTTTTTTTTTTTGGGCAGCATGGCATTTTCCTTTCAACCTGGATACAAATATGTCAGTTGCCTTTCAGAGGATCCAGCACCAAGTTCTGGCTGGGATCCAGATTTTATGGTGTGGATGCTTTCTGTGACAAACAAATGAATGTTATGCTGATAATGGCAAGCTTCAAAATTGAGTAGTCATGGTTTAGCCTGTGAGAAGAAAGCAGCACCTTCACCTACAGATAATGTAGAAATGAGCCAGAGGCACCACTCTCAACAAATAGTATTTCCCATGGACAGACAAGTGGTGAGATGACAAGTCTCCCTAAAAGCTGGGCTCCAGGGAGAGCTGTCTGTGAGGTGGGCTAGAGTCTCTGATGCCTGGAACCCATTGCCTTTGTGAGGCAAATTCGAGTTGTTGAGGAGGGGAGGTTTCTGAGAGGCCTTCATGGACCTTTTCAGAGCATCAGAGAATCATTCAGGTTGGAAAAGCCCTCTAAGATCATTGAATCCAACCATTCCCCCAGCACTGCCAAAGCCACCTCTGACCGATGTCCCCAGGTGCCACATGTACAAAGCTTTTAAGCCCCTCCAGAGATGGGGACTCCACCACTGCCCTGGGCAGCTGTGCCAGGGCTGGACACCCCTTTTGGTTCAATTAGATCCCCAAACTTCAGTTATCCTGTGTCATTCCTACATCTGCTTGGGGGCAGTGGCAGTTTGGGAGGGTCCCCGATGTGTCAGGTTGGAGGACAGGGTGTGCTTGCAATTTACAACCCCCTTGGGCACAAAGTTTGTGCTTTTTTTTTTGTGCAATTATTTTTTTTTATTCATATTTTAGAGGATGGCACCAGACACACACAGGGCTGGAGGTCATGTTTTGTTTTGTGCCACCCCAACACCTGTGGGTCGCTTCATGCTTGGTTCATAATTAGGAGACCAACTTCCTTTGGCCAGGGGAAGGGGAGTAAAGGGCTGCAGGTGTTGGTTCAGAGCAGATGAATCAGACTGTGATCCTTCCAAATTCCCCCTTTTGAGGAGTAATTATCTTCCACAAACAACATAGAAGCCCCTACCTGCATCTGTTAATTGCCTACAGCAGGCTCTGTAGAATATCCCCAAGAAGGGGTTCCTTTACCTGAAAGAAATTTCCTGGAAAACTAAAGTTCTTGCAAAGCATTATTTCAGTAAAATCCACTTTTCCACTGTGGAAGCCCCTGTGGCAGAAGCAATGATGCAATGTGTTGGAGGCACTGTAACCTGGCTGCTTCAGAACTGGGTTGTTCATTTATTTGGTTTGTGTTTCAGCCTAAGGGAGAAACCCTCAAACACCCTCCAGCTTCCCTCTCTCACAGAAATTCTGTCTGAAAAAAGGCAGAGCCTCTGGCTTTGTGCTGCCTTTTTTCAACCCTTTGGATATGTGAACACTGAGATGTGCACTAAGGTATGGGCTTCACTGGTACTGTCAGAATAAGGACTGGCAACTTGATCGCCTGATTCATTGACCTTTGCTGAGGTTACACTGACCTCAGATGCTCCTTGGCTGCGCAGCAGAGTCCTGTCTGCCTGGCACATGTGGCCCCTGGATTAAACAGGTTGTTTTGAATAGAGTACAAAGGACTACATGAAGGCAAATGATGAGATCTTTCCTGATCCAGCCAAGGAGACAGAGCCAAGCCTGCTGACGTCGGGATGGAGCACTATCAGCCTGCACCAGCTGAGCCTCTGGGCCTTGTGATTTCCAACCCTCTTCAGCCTGGCAGCTGTAAAATTGCATTAGTGGAGTTAGAGGCATCTGTGTTATGAATTTCAGCTGACTAACAATGGGCAAGGATCTTTCCCACACCCGCCAGAGAGGTCCATGGAGTGCAGCTGGAAACCGCTGGTGAGTCAGGACTAGTGGTTCTCTGCTTTCACTGACACTTAAACCAATCCAAACACATGGAAGACTTCCAATTTCTCTCGGAGTAAACAAAGGGAAACACAAACCCCCATTATTTTCTATGGCTCTTTGTTCACGGAGTATTTTTAGTCCAGCTGACGATCTTTTTGCGTATCCAAAGTGTTTAATTAAACACATTCATCGAAACGAAGACTCCAAGGAAATTTTTGTAAGCATTACTCCAGGAGGTCACCTCCTTGCAATGTCTATTTCGTGTGTCACCCTGGCAATCCAGACATGGGTTTCTTGTCTTATTTCACTACCAGAGCTCAATAATTTACAAAAAAATCATCACATCCTTCTGTCAGTTCTGGAAACAAAGCTCTTCCCATCCATGGTCACCACCACTCTTTCCATCTGTGAATACCAGGGAAGTGTGCAGAAGTAGAGAGTGGAGACAAAATATCTCTTCAGAAAAAAGTCCTGTACTTTCAGGATGCATTTCTGATCCGTGAGGTGCTTCTTAGGTCACTTCTAGATTGTTTCAACCCCAAATCCAGTTTGTTTCTTCTACAGGCTCCTATCGGTTTGCTGAAGTGAAGCAGAGCAGGAGTATTTGGAGAAACATCAGGAAAAGTGGCTGGCCGGTGGGCTAAAATAAGCTTAATCTTCCACAGTAAATCCCTACCTAAAGGTTTATAAAGAGGTAAAAGGCAGACAGCATGTACTGGCCACAAACACAGATGATGTCTGTGCTAGAGCTTGTAATGCCACCCATCCCAAATGGGTGTTTCTCCATCCACACAATTAATTTATCATATTCCCTCTTGAAAATTCATTGGATCAGATGTGGCAAGAGCCATGTCAGACGTATAAGGAGTTTTCCCTGTGGTCTGACTTTATCAAATTCCAGAATGAAGGGCAAGAACAGCCCTGTTGGGCAGTGGAGTTGCCCACATGTCAGTGCCAGTGCTGCTGCAGGTTCAAGCTTGGAGGGAAACACTGGATAAAACAAGAGGTGTATGTCCAAAGGGCCTAAATTCCACCTCTAGACCATCTCACTGGCACTCATGGGCTCTTCACCAGACAGGCTTTGGGCTTCGATACCCAAAAATAGCCCATGACATCACTGCAGTTTTAAAAGTCTTCTTGTTTCTTTTTGGAATCACTTGAAAATTCACTTTTAAAGCTCTCTGTCATGGACACCCATCTCATTCCTTGAGACTGTGCTGTTTCTGAAGCAGTGCTGTATGAACAGTGGCAGGGAAGGACAGGAAAGGCTTCAACCCCAGTGTAACTGTGGAGCAATCCAGACTAAAGCAATCTGCTTTTTTTTATTCCTTGTTTTTTCTTGGAAGCCAAAAAAAAAGCCAAGCTCATGTTCATTAATTTGAGTGAAAGCACAAGATTTGCTCTCTCCCAAGGGTAACCTCCAGGCTGTGTGGAGTTCTGAAACTGCAGCCTGGCACAGGGCCAGCTCTAAATAACAGCTCATCCTTTCAGCTTGTTTCCAAAAAAAAAAGCCACAACAAAACATAAACAAACAAAAAAGAAAGCTCCACTCATCCTCTCTGTGATTCCAGGCATCAAAATGTTCAGGGGTGGTTGCTCCAGAATTTCCAGGAGATGAAAGAACAGAGCGGATACAAGCAGAGGGGACACTGATACTCTTTGATCTTCTGTGTTTCCCAGTAAATTTATGTTGAATATTAGAAGGTGTAATGATCTCTGTCCTTTTTTGCCTCATGTGGGGTTCAGTAGGTGCATAATAAAAACACAACATAAAGCCCACCTTGAGGAAAACGTTCATTTTCAGCTCAGGAAAGTGATATCTCCTAAAAGATCTCTGGAACAGATCAAGACCACTCATCCTTCTACGTGTTGGAGCACCTCATCAGAAGGTTGAAATTCCCTCAAGATCCCCATTTCCCTGGATCTGGCAGAGCTCCAGACCATCAGCTGGGATCAGGAGTTTGGGCTGCCTTCAAGGACCCCAAAATATTTTGTAAGCTGCAAATGATGAAGAAATGCAGCTGCCCCAAGGTTAGGAACTCCAGACAATAAAACAACAAAACCCCTCAATCCAGGTAAATCCTAAAATCTAGACAGAAGAACAAAATATCACATAGTCCAGTGAGTTTTATTTTCATTTTGGAGAAAAGTTGCTGGCAGAGGTGAATGTTCACTGGGTGTGTTGGGGATTTACTGGTGCAACTCTGCATAGAGTTCAAAGCTGTAAATTGACTTTACAAATCACAGAGCAGGTGCAAAAGAGGAGGAAAGGTGGCTCTGTTCATCCTTGTTTCAACCTTTAAAAGTAGATATTTGTATGAAGCAGTAGCAGTTTTATCATGGAAGCCTGTTTCATATAAGAAAACATCAATTTTTCTGGTGGAAGTGTCAAAGATAGAATGTGTAATATCACAGTTTTCCTCATGTTTTCTCACAGGTTTTCTGTTTCAGAAACAGGCAATTCACTGAAATCAGGTGCTTCCTGTAAACAGTTTTGATTGCACAAAATTGGTTTACTCCTGAATAGAAATCCAAAATAAACTTACATTTATCCAGTGGCAAAATTTGATCAACTGAAACATGGAATAAAGGAATAATAATAAAAGAAGGCATTCAGTTTTGTGTAGAACAAAATCCTGCTTCAGCAATAAAGATCCATCTGAATAATTACGTGCAGTGTTTTATTTCAGGTTTCTGCCCCCAAAATTTGTTGAGGTCATTGAGGCGGTGTCACACACTTTGAAGGAGCACAGTTCCTCTCCTGCAGGTTCCATGTAAGGAACCACAGTCACCTGGAATAAAAAGCTGCTCAGATTTACAGAAGCTGTAACTTTTTTGTCCTTGTTTTCATGGATTTAGAACACCACCCACCTTTATTTTCTTGTACGGCTTTGTGGTGTAATTTTGGTGTCTGGCCTTTGGAGAGGCCTCTTAATAGGTTGTGTTTGAGGTGAACTGGGATATTGTCACCAGCCAGGGAGTAGGTTTGGGATGGAGGCTGGCAAAAATTGTCAAAGAGGAATTGTCCATGCAAGGACAGGGGTGGGAAAAGATGAACCATGATGAGTCTGAAGAAGTGCCCAGGGAAGTGGTGGAATCACCATCCCTGAAAGGGTTCAAAAACCATATGATTGTGGCACTGGAGGACAAGCTTTTTTGGGAAACATGGTGGTGGTTCTGTGTTGACAGCTGGACTTGCTCTAAAAGGTCTTTTTCAACCTCAGTGATTCCGTGGGTCTATGATTCTGAGCTGGTCAGGTTTACCAGGATCCACGGGATGAGATTCCAGAGGGGAAAAAGGCAGCAGAGGGGGGGTGTGTGAACAAGGAGAAATGTGTGGGAGCAGAGCAAAGGTGAAACAACAGGATGTGGCAGAACCAGGATAACACTCGTGGGATAGCGAGGCCACTGCTCCTTGGAGCTGAGGTCTGCATGAATGAACCCTGGAAGTGCTCTCAGAAAATCAGGAAGGGAATATCAGAGGAGCTCTTTGTAGAGCTGGATATATGTGCTTGCATCTCTGTAGAAGTTCAAACGGGGCCAGACAGAGGTTGGTGAGGGCCAAATGGGAAAACAACTTTCTTGTTTCGAACAGAAAAATAATTGCTGCTTGCTAAAGCTGCTGCTTCCAAACCCACTCCAGCCCTCAGGGATGATGCCTCTCTCTCTTCTGCTTGCTTTGCTGCAAATCATGGTAGCTCTTCTTGGTTTTCCAAGATCCCATCAGGGGACCCAGATGCTTCCTCTGGCAGCTGCAGAAATATTAATGTAAGGAATTTACAGGCCTCAGCTCTGTCCTTGAGGCAACTCACTGGGTTCACCACGTCTACAAGCACAGAAGGGCATCACCAGCTTGTGTTTCTCCCTTTGAAACGTGAGGGGGTGAACAAAAATCAATTGTTCTGTTCTGTCACCTCACTGAACCCTCCTGCACCTGGGGAGGACCAACCTCGTGCACCCCAGGCATCAGTTTGTGCTGGGAAGCAGCGTGGCAGGAGAGGATCTGGGAATCTTCATGAGAACCAAACCTGCCCCCTTCAACTCGCATCTGCCTGGTACTAAAAAGATGCAGTGTTGCTTTTTTTCTTGCCAAATCTGAATGCAATTTTATTTTATTTTCTTCTCCTTCTCCTTCCTCCCCCATCACCACCTGAATTTCTGGAGCAGATCTAAGAAAGTTCGGAGAGACAGCTGCGTGCTGTGGGAGGGAATGTGGGTGTGATAAATGCACACCACGCAGGCAAACAGGTAGATAAAAAATATTATAAATAAAACACCGACAGCCTCCCTTTGCCGCCTCCTTCATCACTGCATTTTACAACTCGGGGAGATTATTTTGCAGAATGTTTGACATCAGTTTGATACACGTTGTTCCCATGGCAACAGGTCTTTCTCACACTTGTTGTTTTGCTTTGGTTATTTCTTGAAATATCTTATTCTTCTTTATTTTGGGAGTTTGGTCAGGCCAATCCTGCCAGAGTTCAAAGAGCATTTGGACAATGCTCTCAGGCACAGGGTGGGATTTTTGGGGTAGTCCTGTGCAGGGCCAGGAGGTGGACTGGATGATCCTTGTGAATATTCTGTGGTTCTATGACTGTGCTACCCCTCATCTGTCACAGATGGAAAGCAGAAGAAATGACTCATTTCCACCAGGAATCTGGAGTTCAGCTCCTTGGTCATGGCAGGGGCATTTCTGCTCTGGTTTTTCATGTTCATTTTCTCCTTAAATAATATCCCACGATCCCACCCTTTCACACCTCATCCCCATGTCATTATTAAAAATAAATCCTGCTCTTGAAATATATAAAAATAAACATAAATAAAAAATAAATCTGCTCAGTGCAGACTGCACGGTGTTGTGGGGTGGGGATGAGGAAGTTAATTTCATGATCCCTAATATTTTTAATAACCCATAGGCTCTCTCTGCCTCCCTTTTCTGCCTCTGATGGTGTTCCATCAGAAGGAAAAATACAGCCACAGGACTCTGTTTTTGTGAGGAGCAAATACACAGCTCAGCAACACAGAATTTGCTGCTTGGGCATGTGATTGCATCCGTCAGCAGGAACCTTCATCACAACACCAGCACTAAGGAAAAGCTATTTTGCTTAATGACCTAAATATGAATTTGGGAGCCGTCCTTCCAAAGCTGCCATGGCACAGGCATGTCACCAAAAGGCCAGGCTGGGGATGCCAAGGGATCCATCTGAAGCGTGTGAAGGGGCCGACACCAACGGGACAGGAAATGGTGAGGGTGTTCCCGAGGGAATAAACACAGAGTGGATCAGGAAACGTTTCATAGCAGTGAAAGCTGCTTGGCTGCACAGCCAGCTCCCAGAGGAAGTCCTCTTGGAGGGTCTCCAGACTCTTGCATGGGGGTGCACAAGCTACATGAGAACACACATTGGATAATGTTGTTATGGATGATGGTTTTCAGGATGGTGCTAAATAAATGAGTGCAGGAAAGATAATTAATAAAAACTTCTGCATGAACACAAGGGCTACAAAGAGCCATAGCCAGGCTGGACAAGGGTCAGCAATAAAATTCTCCTTCCCTCATGCTTTACCAGCCTTGTGAATGCACTTCTGGGACATTCACCCCAAAAAGATCAACAGTCACATCCTTGCCTCCCAAAAAAAAACAGGTTAAAGAGGTCTGGTGGGGTTTGGAGAGCTGACTCCTGGCCTTTGTGGAATGTCCTTCAGAGGCAGCCTTGGGAACCTGCCAGCAGTACCCAGGTTTGCAGGGTGGGATGACTGAATGCCTCTGGCAGTGATGCTTTTTGGCTAACAAGCCAAAAATGCTTGTAGGGTCTGGGTGAAATATTTAAGGAGGAAAAAAGATAGAAAAGCACAAGAGTGGGAGCAACAGGCTTGCTGCAGTAACTCCTTCTTGGGCAGCTGGAAACCTCTTTAGAAACACCCTCTTCTACGATGTTATAGAATCATAGAATTGTTTAGGTTGGAAAAGCCCTCTAAGATCATCGAGTTCAACCATTCCCCCAGCACTGCCAAGGCCAGCACTGACCCATGTCCCCAAGTGCCACATCCACACGGGTTTTAAATCTCTCCAGAGATAGGGACTCCAACACTGCCCTGGGCAGCCTGTTCCAATCTTTGACAACTCTTTCTGAGAAGAAATTTTCCCTAATATCCAATCTAATCCTCGCATGGCACAGCTTGAGGCCATTTTCTCTTGTTTTATCACTTGTTACCTGGAGGAAAAGACTGACCCTCACCTTGTGACTTATTATACCTTCATTCCCAAACTCCAGTCCCTCAAATCTGTCTAGAAGGTCCCCTGCAGCTGCAGTGTGGGCAGGGAGTAGAGGCACTAGAAAAAAGTTTCTTAGCAAAAGACGCTAAAATTAAAAGTAGCCTTCCTGTGCATAATAAGTTTTTCACTTTTGCAAGTGAGTTGCTCTCCTTATATTCTCCTTACTGTTTGTCGGAAGTGATAAAATCAGCTGCTTTTTTTCAAACAGAGAATGAGGATTTCTATGTAATTTTTGAAAGCTCACAGGGCAGTCACTAGACAAGCAAAAAGAAAAAAAAATGTTACACTAATCTCAAGCAAAAATGCCTTTCCTATCAGTCTCAGCTCACTTAGTGGGTCTTCCTGGCCCTGTCCCATCATGAAGTTTCCACTTGAAAAGGTGGAAATGCCCTTTTTTTTGTGGAATAACTTTGTATAGCAAGTGATGCAAAAGCAGGCAGGCAAGGATGTGATGGAATGGGAGCTCTGTGTTGAGTAATTTGGCTTTTTTTCTTATTTCGCTCCAGTTTCAGGTGTTTCATTGTGTATGGCAAACAATGGCTCAGAACTTTGTATATTGTCTACCACTTTTTCTTTTTTTGCCTAGAAAAATGGGAAAGATTAATTTTGGGAGCTGAAACCAGCTGGATTTGAGCTTTTCAGTGTCCAAGTGTTTAATGGCTTTTCTTAACAATGAAATTTAATTGGTGGCCTTACACCTACCCCAAATGAAGAGTTTGTCAAAAGAGAAACTTGACACAAGACCTGCTCTGTGCAAGCTGCTCTTTCATGTCCCCAGGGCTTCCTTCAAATCCATTCACCCATCCCTGGCACTGACAGGGCCCTGTTAATGATGGGCATGACCAGCCCTCAAACACCATTTATTCTTGCATTTACTTAGTCCTGTGAGGCAGAGCAAGGACTGGAGTAAAGGTGTCACTGATGTCACAGCTGAGCATGACAGACACCAAGGACAAAGCCCCTGGCTCCCAAGAGTACCTGGCCAAACTTTGCCTTTGCCTTTTTTGAGGCAATTAGGAGGCCACAGAGGCCTTTTCTTACCTCAGAAAACCTTCCACAATTTAGGTTCTGCTTCTCAGCCTAGCTGGAGATGGGATGGAGGAACTCCACAAAACTACATCGAGATTAAATAATCCTGGGATTCACAGAGTAGCTCCTGCTGCCTGTGCTGCCCCAAGGGTGGGATCATGTCACGTTTAGAGGCTGACAGCACTGACTGGAGCCAAGAGCAGGAGCCACATCCCCTCTCCTTCAAGCCATATCCAAGAGCAAAGGCACTGGTCCCCTTTTTTGCAAGCAGTGTTTTGGGTTTTGGAGCTCTCCCCTGTCTGGGAATGTCTTCTTTAATCTTGAACTTTCAATTTCTATCTCCAAAACTCCAAAAACAGTGTCCAGGATGATGGACAAAAATAGACTGGGATGTCTTTGTGATTCTTTCCATCCATCAGAGTGGGGCACCAGCCATGGGACATTGAGAAGGAGAGAAAGAGAAGTGAGCCCTGAGAACCTCTGACAGGGCTAACAACAAAAAAAATCAATTTATTTTTCAATCCCTTCATTGAGAACTGCACATTGTCTCTGATGAACAGCTGGTTCTGGTGAGCATGGAGGGATGGGGACACTTTAGGGGAAAAACAGCCAGGAGGAAAAAAGAAATAAATCAAAAAGCAACTTGTTAATCTGTCCAGATTTATGGATAGAGAATGCCGAGCATTAGTTCCTTTCAGTCTCTTCCCACCTGTGATTTATGAGTCTTGCTCTCAGCAGCTTTCTCCCACAACCCAGCATGATTTAACTAGGAAACCTCCTCCAAGTGTACATCTACTGGAAAGAATTTTATAGCCACATGGAAAAGAGGTGTTTTGCAGCCCCCTCCAGATTGCACCTGCCATGGTTCATGGGATCACAGAATGCCTGGAGTGGGAAGAAACCCTGCACAAACATTTTCTGTCCAATTAAACAGAAATAGCTCTGGTCCAAGTGGACTGAATCAATTCAACTGTGCAATGTGAATATCACCAGCAAGCTCATCTTAGAGCCAGTGATGTGTCCTGTGCCCTTCCCTAATTTCTGTTCACAGATACACCATAAAATTTACTGAAATCATTCTGTGCTGCAGTGAAAGAGTTGAACATTTGCTGCTCTCAGGTCCTGATCAGCATTTGGGGGGGCCTGGCCTGAAGGGATTAAAGGTGACACTGTTTCAAGGTATTAGAAAAGAAAAAAGCTAAGAAAGCATTGCCCTTTTTTCAGGGCAAGGAATATCAGCAGTTCATTAAGACAGATGCAAGCCAGGCTTTTGCCAACCCATCACATGGATTTGAAAATACCTTCAGCCCATGATGCAGGACATTACAAATAGGTGTGACTTACTATAGGCTTTTATCTTCCTTTGAAGGTAGCACTGATCAGAGAATGAATCCTAATAGCAGTGATGGGAGTCTGGAGAGGAGGAAAGAGAGGGGTTTCCGAGGGCCTCCACAGACTAATTACACTCAGATCAGCTTGTCTTTGTGATCTTGCATGCAGTGGATGTGCTGTGTGACTTTAAATCCCCTCCCACCTGTGTCCCATCTGTCCTTGCTTGGAAATTCCTCATTTGCAGAAACTTTGGTAGGTACACAGTGAGATGGCTCAGGTTTACAGATCAGAGATGGCAAGGTCTGTGCCATTTATGGTTTGGCTCCTACCAAAATGAACTTATTTGTCTGAATTAGGAGTACAGGCAAGTATAAATAGATCCTGTCTAGACAGACAATGCAATAGAGAAGTGAAATAAAAGGTTTTAACTGTACCAGGCTCCTGATTTTAGCAAACCAGGTCAGAGACATTTCCAGACTGAACTGGACTGTCAAGCAGGGAAAGTGGAAACAGTTCACTATGAATGTCTCTGATAGGTTTCTGTCCCTTGAACTGAAACAATCTAGGAGATTAGACCCAAAATGAAGAGGGAACACGAAACTAATGCAATAGCAAAGGTGAAAAGCCCTCTGGGTGACTGGTTCTGTGCCCAAGTCCCCAAGTCAGGTTATCTCGTCGTACCACAACACAAGGAGCACAGTGAAGAAATAACTTTGTAATGTCTCTGCTGGTTAAAATTACAGAATTTCAGAGTTTAGGCAGCTGAAGTAGGAGGTGAGCTATCAACAGGTGTGGAGTTCAAACACAGGGAGGTTTCCTTTGTCCATCCTGGATCACCTTTCCAGGCTGTTCCAGGGCAGGGACTTTCCCATAACTAAGCCAGGAGAGACAAGAGCAGTAATACCAACAAAAGTGGTGTCATTGAACCCTTAAACACAACAAGAATTCAGTCAGTATATCAAGGTATAATATAATTATAATTTATATATATAAATTCTTCCAATTTATCTTCCCCCCTTCCCCAAGGAGAAATGATACTCCCTGCACTTGTGACTTTATTCCTCTCCTGTGGGAAACAGGATTTTTCGATCAACAGGGGACATAAACATCAGCATTTTCCTGTGTCTGCCTGGTTGAGTGAAACATTTTCTTTGGGGATTTGAAAGTGCAGCACTAAAGGGGTCAATATCACCCACAACAGGGTTATGGTGGAGGAACCCTTGAGTGGCATGAAGCTGTTGCATATATGGCCAGTGTGATGCTCTGACATTCTAAAAGAGGATTTTCAGGTGGGTTATAGTTTAGACTCATAAAATCACAGAATATCCTGAGTTGAAAGAGACCCACAAGGATCATCGAGTCCAACTCCTGGCCCTGCACAGGCCACCCAAAAAATCACACCGTGTGCCTGAGAAAGTTGTCCAGATGATTCTTGAACTCATTACATTGAATGCAACCTTAACTGGACAAATAGATATGTTTTTACTCAAGTCCAATATTTGTATTTCAGTGAAAATACTGAAAAAAATTGTAAGGGGCTTTTTAAAAAGCAGTGAGAAGTGGCCTTTAGATTACAACTTTTATCAAGACATTTAAAAGCTTTCTCTTCAGCTTCACTCTTAAGGAGGTTGAGTTGACTTGGTTACATTTCCGTGAGTATTTCTACAGAAAGAGCCTTCCTGGGAGGATACAGCCCTTCCATGTAGGAGAAAAGGACATTGTGATAGGTGAAGGTCAGTCTAGAGTGGACTTCTGGAGAAATTCAGACCAGAATTGAAGAAGAGATGTTTCAATAGTGAGAGGCATGAATCACTGGAACAACTTCCCTAGAGATTTCTTGATTCTTTGTTACCTGTTTTTTTAAATCATATGGGACAGGGTTTTTTCCTGAAAGGAATGGATTCACTCAGAGGGAAACTGGAGGCATTTTGTCACCCAGCTCTGCTGTCTGGTAAAGATCAGGGTGTTTGTCTTGCATAAAGATGCAGATTTTAAAACAGAGGGGCTTGACGAGCCAGAAATTGCACTGTGTGCCCCAGGAGCTGGCACACACAAAGTGGTGGAGATGTTTGTGTGGCTCTTGTCTGATGTCAGGGGTGCTTTGCTCATTTGTGCCTAATCTTGAGTTCATGCAGACCTGGACTTGATTTTTCTTGTTCAGATAAGAATGTGAAACCAACTTTGTGTTGCCTTTCAAATGTGTAAAGGCGGATTTCTCTTTTGGAGGGAAGCAGCACCAATTAACCCAAATAAATGAGATGCAGTTCAAAGGCAAGAAAGAGCAAAGGAGCCAACAGAGGAAAGGAAGCTTTATTTCCTGTTAATTTTTAACTGCAAATCAGAATTTTTAAGAAGTACGTTAGACTTTCATAGGACACAGAAAGGAAAAAAAAAAAAATCTCCTTTTTCTTCTTCAGCTTTTAGCCTGGGCAGCCAGGAGTAGTAAATTCCCTTTGTGATGTGGCCACAGTGGGCAGATTGCAGGGTATTGTGCAGATAAGGTGTCAGGCAGCATGACTCACTCATCAGCCAGTGCGTAGGATCCTGAATGCACAAACAAGTGAGAGTCCCAGAAGACCTCCTCGAGATGGAGATTTAAAAGTCAGTTTATTTCCATGTAAAGTATTCTCAGACTGTAAAAATAGTCCTATACCTGGTCTCAGTGGAGCTTTTCAGAAAGGGCTAACTAACGTCATGTGAAAGTGATTTACTCATAAAGTTTTTACCCTGATGGCAAAATTGCTTTGAACTCGTAAAGTAATTAGGAGGTGTGGGGTGGAAGCTCCACCACCACAGTCAGCATTGCTCCATTTGGTTGTTGAAATCATTGTTACTTTTCAAAAAGAGCAAATAGTTTACATATTTGTATGATTGTCATAACATTGTAGGAGATCAGAAAGTGGTTGGTGTGGGGGACAAGCTGGTTCTGGGTATTCAAGCAGAAATTTCCCATTAAGAAAAATGAACCTTGCTTTTAAATCATTCTGGAATCTTAGTTATGGGAGCGAACCTGAACAAAACCAACAGTGATTATTATGCTGTTCAGCAAGATGACAGCTTACCGGTGAAATCATTTAAGTTTCCAAAAATCAGTGGAATGGTGTCTCCAAGGAACATGTAGGAGTTTTATAATTGATTTCACACAGCAAAAGATGTGGGATTTTGAAACTAATACAGGGAATTGCTTGACAGAAATGGCTCAGGATAACCTGTGTCCTGCAAGGTGCTGTTTCCCAAAACAGTTATGGAAATTTGCAGTGTCATCTGGAATGAACAAAGTGCTTGATTTTGGAGGTATTTGAGCTGTCTTCCCAAAACCATGAGTCTCTTTTGACCCAAATGGCAACAGCAGTGGCCCCACTGCCTGAGCTTGGATGATGTTTGCAGTTAGTAGCAAGCCCCAAAGACCTCAGGGGAAAGGCTGAAAGCCTCAGTCAAGTCAAGGACAATCAAAATTCTGCAGCACTAAAAGAACGACATGGATTTAACCCATCTGAGCACCAGAAAATAAAAAGCTCTTCCTGGTAGTGCTTGTTTTTTGAGGGAGCTAAAAGTTCTCTTGTTATTACATGGCACCTTTTTATTTAAAGGTTGAACAAGAAACAGAAAGGACAAGACGATGGATGAAATTCTGAAGGTTTGGAAATCCTTCAGAAATTCTGACTCCCATGGAGACAAGATTTTACCTCTGATATCCTAGACAAAAACCTGATTTTATCATGAAAATCTCTAGCCAACACTTTACAAAACCAACAATATCTATCCCTTTTAATGTCTGGTTTTGAGGCATTGTTTTACTCAAAAAAGCTGTGCCTTCCTCCTGAATTCTCAAGTGCAGAGGTCTTCAGGGTCTTTCCTACTTCCCCCACAAACCTGATTCACCGAGAAGGGCCTTTTAGGGATGGCAGGATTGAGATGTGAGATTTGTTTGCTTCAAGAAAATTCTCCTCTCCCTCTGTTTAGAGGGAGAAACATTTTCCTTCTGTTTGGTGGTAGAGAGCTAAAACATATTTTGTATTCATGTTGCATCAATGGGAACTATTGAAGTGTGGCAGGTTGTTTTTAGGAAGGCTGCGTGGGTAATTTTAGAATTGTCTGTCTAAAAATACACCAGTATATTTGAGACACCACAAAATCTTGGCAGAATTCATAAATAGAACATTTAACCCTTGAGACCCTCTTCCTAAAATGAAAAAGCTTTGAAGAAAGGCTGCCCTGGCTGTGAGACACTCATGGCTGAATCCCCCACTCCCCATCCCCATGTGCTGCTGAGGGGGAGAATTTGGGAGTGAAGTTGTCTGTTCATTTGCTGCACCTGAAGATGAAGCCTTGCAGTGAATTCAGACCACGATTGTTCCACCAGAAGGTCCTGAAGGTCTTGAGGGTTTCTGCAAAGCTCTGCAGAGGTTTCTGCGTTATATAAAAGCCACATCCTACAAGTGCCTTCCTATTTCCATAGGCTGGTTGTGTTTTACTGATTTCCTTCCCCTTCTGTGACACCCCGATGTCTTTCTGCTCACCCTTCCATCCCTGCCTGCCAATGCCTCTTGTTGGAGATGAAGGGACTTCTTTTGAGTCTTTTTTGGGAGCTGCTTCTCCCTCTCCCAGGCTCTCCTGTCCTGCAGGTCTCAGTCTCACGTCCAGAGGGCTGTGCTGCTGGAAAAGCCATTTTTACAACCCCACAACATTACTGCATTCATCTTCTTCGGGATAATCATGAACTGTGGACTCATTTGCAGCCCTGGATCCAGTCCAGACTGTTGCTCGATGAACTCCCACCCCTTTGATGCTGAATGGTTCCCTCAGGAGTTGATGTTCCCACTTAACCACAGCGCCTGCATTTTTGTGCCGTCACAGGATGCTCCTGCATCCAGACAGATTTGCTTTGGCTCAGCACCGTGTTTGCAGCAAGTCAGAGGGATCTCAGGGCAGAGGCAATCTGCTTTTTCCTTCCCCAGCCCTTGTAAGGTTTCTCTCCCCTTCTGAGAGCATGAGGCCTCCTTATCTGATTTTTTCAATCAGGAAAAGTTTCCAACAGGTCACTGTACAGTGGCAGAGAAGTGGTTCACTATGGCTTAGCATACAGTAAAATTCATGCTAATTTTTGGTGCTTGACCTCAGGGTTGCAGGCCAAATATTCAAAGGTATGGAGAGGAGAAGGATTTATCCCAGTTTACCATTCCTACACCTTGGAAATCTGATAATCTCACCAGCTTTCTGGAAGCAGTTAGAAAATTGCACGAGAAGGGAATTTAGTTGACATTTGTGAGGCCATTTTAATACAGCTGGAAACAACTTGCCAAAAGACAACTGGATGTGAGAGAGCTGGGGGATATGATACTCCATGATACGATATGATACAGAGCAGTGATTATCACATCTCTGACAGAAAGTATTAAACAGTCATGCAGAATATCCATGGGTGAGGGATTCCCAGTTATTTTTCAGAAGTGCAGTAATTGATCATCAATCTTGTAATTATTTTAATTGGAGAAAATCACGTGCCTGGCACCTCTCAGCATTACACCTGCCACAACCTGTTAGGAGTCCTGGGGTCTGATTCCGAGGCTGATTCATCTAAACCATGAGTATTCAAAAACATCCCTGCATCACGTCAGACCTCCGTCTTTTACGGGTTTGACTTTAATTTTGGTTTTTGTGGGTTTGACTTTAGTTTTTAGGCTCTGCTCCTGAGAGAGACTCAGCCTCATATTTCCCCCTCTAGACTGATGATGAAATTTTTAGATTTTAGAAGAAAATAGTTTAAAAACACATAATAGAGGCTCTATATGAAGTAGGACACAATTCCAGGACTGGAGAGAGCTCCTTCTAGCACAAGACCTGTATCTCCAAGACAACAGTGAGATGCAGAGGTCACATGTGTGGCTTTTTGTGAGCATTTGAGTGGGTTCTTCCTTCAGAGAGGACACAAAGCAGAATTTCCCTCTTCTGTGTAGTCACAAAATTAAAAAACATAAGAGGTCATAAAATATAAGAGATAGCTTTCCATCCATAAAATCTTATTAAAGTTGGCTTATTGGGTTGAGGGATGTGGGAGGAGCGTCTGTCAGTGTTATTTTCATCCACAATTGAACTTCCACAAGTCTTTTTCTAGTGTCTAGTCTGGGCTTGAAGAACTGATAAATCTGAGTCATTAGTTCCAGAGACATGCAGGTTCAGTGGGTACAGTTATTTTCCCTAACATGGCTTCAGCTTTTTTTTTTGCAGATGGATATTCCATTTATTTATATATTAAAAAAAAACCCACCAAAAACAAACCACAAAAATCTCTGTATCATCTCTTAATTGTCACAAGTTTCACACTGCTATTACATTTCTGAGTTAGAAAACTCAGCCAAGGACTAGCAAATTTTTCTCCCCAGGCAGCTCAAGTTCATAGAATCATAGAATCATTAAGGTTGGAAGAGATCTTTAAGATCATCAAGTCCAACTGTCAACCCAATGCCACCACCGTGTTCGTCATTAAATCATGTCCTCAAGTGCCACATCCACATGGCTTTTGGACACTTTCAGGGATGGTGACTCAACCACTTCCTTGTGCAGTCTGTTCCAATCCTCAACAACTCTTTCTATGAAAAAATGTTTCCAAATATCTCACCTGAGCCTCCCCTGGCACAGCCTGAGGCCGTTCCCTCTCCTCCTGTCCCTGTTCCCTGGGAGCAGAGCCCGAGCCCCCCGGCTGCCCCCTCCTGTCAGGGAGTTGTGCAGAGCCACAAGGTCCCCCCTGAGCCTCCTTTTCTCCAGGCTGAGCCCCTTTCCCAGCTCCCTCAGCCACTCCTGGTGCTCCAGACCGTTCCCCAACTCCCTTCCCTTCTCTGGACACACTCCAGCCCCTCAATGTCTTTCTTGTTGGGAAAGGCCCAAAACTGCCCCAGGATTTGAGGTGTGGCCTCACCAGTGCCAGCACAGGGGACAGTCACTGCCCTGGCCCTTCTGCCACACCACTGCTGACACAAGCCAGATGCCATTGGCCTTCTTGGCCACCTGGGCACACCCTGGCTCGTTTTCAACCACATAAAATGTTCTAAGGATATTCCCAGGACCGTTGCATGGTTTGCTGTGCATGGTTGTTGTTACTAGGACTGCCTTGATAAGATTGTGAGAAACCCGTTGTGGTGCAAAACCATCGGGATCCAGCAGCATCTCTAGAAATGGGCAGGGGGAGAACTTCATTATTCCTGTGTTAATGCCAGAGCTGTAAAAATGTGCCATCAATCTGCTGAAGAAACAGAGAAGATTAAAACCAAAACAATAAAATAGTGTTTGCTATGAAGCACAGCAGGAGAAGGGGAGGCTGAAAGTCTTGCCGTGTGATTATAGACTCAGAGATAATTTTAAGCCAGGGAGGGGGTGTGCACACAGATCTATTAATGTGCTAATAAAACCTTGTACAGAAGCATTTTTGACCATAAATGAAGAGCCATTAGTGGACCTGCAGATGTAAATTTTCCTCGTATCTTCAAGGACAGAGGGGCAAGTGGGACTTGTGGATGATGAAATGCGGAAAGAGGTGTGGGGAAAGTGAAGGTTCAGGAAGAAGGAGATGCAGGGAGAAGGATCTCTTCTCTTGAGCTTTCACCTTTGCTTTCCCCTCTGCCTTTCCAGCTTCTGTCTCTCTTGCCATCACACTCTGCTCAGTTTTTGTATCTCTATAAGGTCTGGGAGGAACAGATTGGAAAGAGAGTAGGACTAGACTGGATATTAGGAAGAATTTATTTGCTGTGAGGGTTGTGAGGCACAGGTTGCCCAGAGAAGTTTTGGATTCCCCATCCTTGGAAATGTTCAAGGCCAGGTTGGACAGGGCTTGGAGCAACCTGGGATAGTGGAAGGTGTCCCTGTCCATGCAGGGGGTGGAATGAGATAGTCTTTAAGGTCCTTTCCAACCCAAACCATCCCATAATTCTGTGATCTCATCTCAACAGGAAGGACAGGCCATGGTGGAAAACAACCCGTCAGCCCCTGCTCTGAGGTAAAGCAAGACTTGACTTCTTGGTAAGGGTTGACCATGGAGATTAAAATATGTGTTAATGTGGACATCAGACTCATTATCTCAGTTCTTGTGTTCTTTAATCACCTGAACAAGGAGACTCTTGATGTTTCAGTAGAAACATCTTTCTTTTCCTGTTAGGACAGAATGATATTGAAAATCTTCCCTGTGGGCAACACTGCTACACTGAACCGTAAAAACCCAGACATTGTTTTCAGATGGAAAGGGCAAGGAATTTTATTACTGCCTACGGATTGTGTCTCCCTAGATTTTTAAAAAAGAAAATAACCATTACATGCAATACATTTCTCTATAAACCAGGCAGAAAGATCACTTCATCTGGGAATGGGATGTGCAGGGAAGCAGCCATCCAAATGGATGACTGTGGAATCCATATTCTCAGCAAACACATGTGTGTCCTTTAAATGTCATGTTTCTCACCCTTTTGCACTCAATCTCTTCACACTCAAAGATTTTTATGTTTAAGGTCAGGAGTCACCTGGAGTGACCTGTTGCAGAACAAAGGCAGGAGGAGGAATTTCACAGTTTTAAGGAACTAAATTGTTGAGCTACATCAGGTTGTTCTAGGAAACCAACTTCCCTTGATATAAAGACTTAAGAAAAAGTGACTTTGTTATGTCCTGTGGTAAACTGACATCATGTTTTGCAACTTTGGAAGGCAAAAATGAGAGTTTTGGTCTTCCATCTGAATTTGCTCAGCTTTTCTGGCAGGTATCCAACCCTACTGTGAATCTTTCCGATAAATGGAAGTGTGCAGTCGGATCAGAAATCTGTACTCAGCTTGGCCAAAGACCTGGCATGAGGAAGGCTTCCAACTTTTTTCTGGATAAATTAAATTGAGTTTCTATACTCTCTCATATCCATGAACTCGAATGACATTTGAACAGTTAGAGAAATGCAGGGAAAATTACAAAATAGCTACTGCAGCACATTAAATCTTATCTAGAACATGACTTTCACCACAACTATTTTCCCCACACTGGGGAAATTCTTATTTCTCACCCAGCATCCTGGCAATCCAAAGGTGATCTGTCACTGTATCCTCACTGCTATTCCCAATTTTATGTACAGCACAGGCATAAAGGGATCGTATCTCCAAGTCAGGCATTAAAACCTCTTGAAATGAGACACACACAGAGCCCTTATGAGGTTGCACAGAATCTTATCAATTCTGCTGTGCAGTGTTGCATAAAATATTAGCAGTTCTGCTATAATATATGCTGTATATTGCTACAGAAAATCAAGACGAAACTAATAACTTTTTGCAATCCTTGCTCTATGATTGCCTCCTGTTTCTGTTTTTAGAAAGTTAAAATTTAGTCTGAAAGCTAAAACCACAGATCAACAGCATGCAAGATGTCTTCTGCCTGGTCCTCCACCACCACTGGCTTGTGCTTTGAAATATTCCCCAATTCCATGATATCACCTTTGCAGAAAAGTCATTTTTCACCAATAACTCCAGCAACAAGTGACCTCAGGGCAGTAAATAGAACATGCAGAGTTGTTGGTACCACGCAGAGCTGTTGGTATAACCTTGGCTGTGCTTAGGGCAAAGAACAATCTGGCAATTCTAGTGAAAATCAGGTCCTAAACCCAGACATTGATGTAACTGCTCCATAAATAATTGCTTAATGTCAAAATTCCCTCCTCTACCCTCTCCATACCCTTCAATACAGGGGAATAACAGGAGCTCTGGCATGTCTTTTTTGGTTGACATAACAGGGAAAGATAATTCTGAACTCACCTGGCTGCTTTCAGGGCAAAGTCTTTTCAGTGTTGCGTGTCATCTTGTGTTCTCTCTGGAATGAAAAATGCAGAAAAAGACGATGCATTTTTTCAGGAGTTCGACTTTGAAGGACTTGTTGCACTTAAAACCAAAGGGCGTCTCAGTCCTTACAACTAAATGCAAAACAAACCTCCTAATGGTGGGGAAAAGTTAAATAAATACCCAAAGCTGACAATTCTGGGTTTCTATTTGTCTCCATTCCGGTACAGCATGGAGGTAAAATGAAGATTTTTGCCTTTTAATAAAACTGTTTCCATGACATCATCTGAAAGACTGTGAGTTAGTCACAGATCAGATTTCTGACTTCAAGACTTTAAAATATGCTCAAGAAATTTTCAGTCACTCCAACACTGGGCCCATGTTCTGGAGCAAGGAAACCAGGTGCCAATCCCTATGTTAAAATTTCTGTGAGTAAAGAAAGAAAATTAATTGGAAGCTCTTCATTCCTGTGACGCTTAAATTGATTATTTTTTCCACAGAATAGTTGACTCCAATGCACAAGCTGGCAAGTTTTCCACCTTGCCTTCCCAGCTGGGGCTGGGAGATCAGGACAGCACAACAGCAGATGAGAACAAAAGGTGAGCTCTCAGAAAAGTGAACTGTCATGATTTTATCCATGGTTATTTCCTGATAAGGTGGATATTTCTGTTCCAGAACCATGACTAAGGTAAAATTATTTTCCAACTATGGTCTTTCTCAAAGACCTTTACAAAAAAGGTTCCTTTCAACCCAAACTATTCTATGATTCTATGATTCTATGATTCTATGATTCTATGATTCTATGATTCTGTGATAAGGGGTCATTGTTAGTTAATTTTCTATACACAAATGCATTTCACTAAGGCAGATAAATTAATTTTAACCTGTTACTTTCCTCAGTTGCAGAATAAATACTATTAAAGCAGTCGGGCTGATTGCAGATAAAAAGCAGACCTCAAGCAATAACCAGTGATTCTTCAATTCTGCCTATTCAATTATTTTTTTCCAGGAAAACCCAGACCACCAGTTCAGAGATTCCTGCATGAAGGAGAATGTAACTGCTTTTGGTGTGTGTTTGTACTATTGATTAAATATGCTCAGAGATAAACCCAAATATATACTATCACATTAGAGTTTTTCTAGCTTCAGCTTCCCATTCATTACTACTTTGTGGAATAGCAGATGCTCCAAAAACCAAAGCTTGATTCACATCTGTGTGTGAGGGAATCCAGAGCCAGCAAATCCTAGCACCCACACGATAAAGGAGGATTTAAATTTATTTTCCAGCCTTAATCACCTGACCTTGGTCAGATTTACAAAGGTTAATTTACCCTGTCACACACTTCTCTTGACAATGTTGTTGTTCTTTCCCCCTCCAAAAGCTTGGAAAGGGAATTCCATCTCCTTAATGTTTTTATTAAGCTAAAACACTGCAAATGGATAATCTTTATCTGTCAGTGAACTGTATATTTGTTTGGACAGGTCTCACTTTTTGATAGGTCTGTGAGAAGTTTCCAAGGAAAATGCCCTGCTTTTAGTGCTAACAGAAATTCATGTTTTCATCTCCTTGTCCTCTTTGAAATGCACTGCAGAAACCTCTGTCAAGGATTAAGACTTCAATAAACTGAATGTGGAACTTGAAATCACTCAAACCAACACAAATGCCATGTGTACATTTAGTTTTTATGGGAGAGGCCAATGGAAGAACCAAGGGGGGCTGAAAATCTAGGAAATGACTGGATGTATCTTATCCTAAGATGACTTCACACCTCTTTTAATGCAACTACTCCGTGGGGAGCAAGGCATCCTTCAAAATGGTCTTCAAGGAAAACCCTGGATCTTGAATGTTTCCTTCTCCCCTCCCCCTGCAACCTTTAAAGATATTTAACCCAAAGTCATTCTTTTTGTTCCTAATCATCACAGCTCCAGCAGCCCCAAGAGCATTGAGCAATGTGGAAATGGCACTCAGAGAATCATGTTAGGCCAAGACACTCCATGGTTTCCCCATAAGGTCTTCCCATTATCCGGGGATTGTTCTCACGCTGTACAAGTGGCAAACTTGAAGTCACATCTGCTTTGCTGACCTTGTCTGAAGCGTGGACATTGTTTGCATGTCCTCTGAGTTGGAACACACTGTGTAGCTCCTGCGCTGAACTGGGAAGGAAACATTTTTCCCTATTTCCTGTGTCCTCTATGAACTTCTCCATTGTGAAATATGTGCTGTATTGTTGGTTTTTGTTTTGTTCCGTTTTCTTTTTTTTTTTTTTTCCCAAGGAATTGACTGGCAATCGATATTTTCCATCTGATACGCTCATTTAAAATTCACCCACAGGAACTCTGTGGTTTTTCAGCTGGTATGGGAACTTTAATAAAAAAAAAACCCAGTTCAACAGATAATGGAAAGGAACAGCCATAATCACTGTTCATTGGATAACGTATCATTTGTGCCATTAAAGTGCCTCCTACAAAAGGCTGTGGATGTCTCACTTTGAGTCAAACTGACAGCTACGGGAAAGCTAAAAGCAAAATATCTCTTTTTTTTTTTTAAGCAAAGCAGGTTCTAAGTGACAAATGCACACCTCCAGCCTGTCACATTTCTAACACTCAGATGCTGTTGTGCCAGCAAGTTAGATACACACTTGCTAAAAGGCAAGCCTACCATGGGAAAATTGTCATCTAAATAGAGGAAGCAGGCAAAAATTGGATGAGCTCAGCCATTTTTTCCAGTTTTACAAAAGCCTCACTCCAGAAGTTAAAACCACTGAAAGTTATGGGCTCTCATTAGGATTTATCTCACCTAAATGAAATGTCTTTATGTAAGACACTGGATGTGATAGAGCCTTTGAGAGGCCAAATGAGGATGGAGAAACAGAGGGAAACCTCCAGCCAGCAGCAGCACTTCACCTAATTTAAGATACAACCAGCTGTACCTTGGAGAGCATTTTTCTACACAAACCTTAGGTTAGATGACAGTCTTTGACAGAAGGTCAGCTTTAAAAGGGGGTTAATGCATGGAATGAACACCAAAGAGTCACAATACCTAACTCAGTAGTAGTAGTATGACTACTCAGCTGGTCCCTTCAGCCTTGGAAAAGAGATGGTTCCAAAAGGGGTATTCAAGATCTGATAGACTGAGGGTGGAAAACATCAGGATACCCCATCCTTGGAAGTGTTCCAGGACAGGTTGGATGGGGCTTGGAGCAACCTGGTCTAGTGGAAGGTGTCCCTGCCCATGGCAGGCGGTGGAATGAGCTGTTCCATAAGGCCCCTTTCAACCCAGGCCGTTCTGTGATTCTTTGATTCTGTGATACTCTCATTCTCTGATTCTCTGTGTCTTAATCTCTTCCCTTTCCATAGGCTTGGTGTGTGGCTCTTCCACAACAGGATCTTTACTATCTCGGCTACCTCTTCTAGCTCTAATAAGTACATTTTTGCCTTTAAAAGATCAAAACAGGCTCTGTCTGCTCTCTTGGGGTGCGGCGGAGAGAGGAGATAATTGCTGCTGCCTTTTAAGCATATCCTGGGAAGCCAAAAGCCTTCCAGATCCTCTCTGTGGAGGTTCAGTCTCTCCTATGAGGCTCCACTAATGGCTTTGGCAGCAGGCAGCCTACGTGTTGGGGAGGCAGGGGAGAGCATTCTTTGTCCATTGTGCTGAAACTGAGCCTTAATGCAGCAGATCTGGGATTAAATCTCCTCTGGATCAAAGTGGGGTGGCAGGAAGGCCATCTGCAAGCCAAAGGAATTGGGCCGTCTCCTGAAATGCGGGGGTTGGTTTCCAGTTCCTGTTCCAAGGGCTATTTATACCTTTTTATCTGGTAACTTTTACAGGATTGATTATGAGATTATGATTACACAGTGTCCTTCCTCTGCTCCACAAATAGGTAGGAAAGCCTGGAGCTAAGATATCGGCCGGTCCATGTTGGACAGGCAAAAGCTGGAGCCAGCTTGGAGCTCAGACACCAATTTTGTCTCTATCCTACTGCAGGAAATTTCTTGCTGTTGGATTTTCCATCTAGCAACACTTGCTGGAATAAACCCAAGCTGCACTTAGAAGCTGGAAGAGGTCACGTGGACACGAGCTGCAGGAACAAGTTTCTTTCCAAAGTAAACCCCTCTGGAATGAAACTTGAGTTCCCAGTCCTGGGAACTTCTTACACAGAGAACTCTTGTAGAGTGGGAGACATGGAGATGTTGGGATGACATCTCCCATGCCTTTGTGACATGGATCTCCAGTCTCAAGGCTGGTGGATACACCACTTCTCCCTTATGTTCCAGAACATTCTGTTTCTCCCTCACTTATCACATCACTGGAAGTTAAACACCCATCAAACAAGTTCATCAGAGCAACGCTGAACAGAAGATCTGTTGATCAAGTCATGCTTTCAATGAGTTAATCTTGATACCTAAAGCTTTTAAGCAAAGTTAAACTGAAAAAAAAAAAAATAGTGAAATAAAATTTATGGACGTTGTGATTCTGCTTGTTGGGAAGAACCAAACCAAACCAAACCAAACCAAACCAAACCAGACCAAACCAATTTTGGGAAAGTTTTATTAATAGTTTCACAGGTATAAAATGTTTGCTAATGTTCTGTGACCAGCATGCTCAAAGCCAAACTTTAAAACGTATTAATTACTGATTATTTTTCTGATTTTAGGCTCTTGGCTGAGATCCAAGGAAACTTCCACACAAGATCAGAAGTGTGTATATAGGGAAGGCAGCTCTACCTTTGGGAGACCGGGAAAGAGTCCCAGAGCCACATGGAAGAACTGGACAAATTATTTCCCTTTGAGCTTGAAAGGGGAATGTCTGGGCACTGTGGATGAAAACTGAGGCGGAAGAAACCCTCTCCACCTATGCAGCATGATGTTTGGAGATCAAGGACCTGCTCAGGCTGTGTTGAAGTTTAAGGAATGGGACCTGGGCATGCGCCCAAAGGCCCTTTCTATAGGAAAATCAATTGGTTTGGAGGCAGGCAGTAGGCTCAGGAGAACAGCAGCTGTCATTCAGCAGAAATTTAAGGGCAAAAAAATCCAAATTTCTTTACTGATTTTATACAGAAGAGTGAAGAGCAGCGAGGCTGGAGAGTAAACATAAATTTTATTTCCAGAACAACTGTAGGCAATATCAGGATTGTATTTAGAATTATTTTATCTTTTGAGCACATAAAGATGATTTTTATCTCAGATCTGTTATGAGAATAATACTGGCTGCATGAAACACAGTGTCTAGGGGACTGTTAGCTTACTTATATGGAGATTATGGTTTATCTTCAAATCCTAGTTCTCTCTGTTCTTAAAATTCTAAAGTGGATCATGTCCATCCCTATCACAAATGAAACAGGCTTGCATAAACTGCTTTAGATTAAAGGAGCCTGTTTAATAGCACTTGTCACAGTTTAGTCACAAATCACAATTATTTGTTCCCGTAAAAATTTTATCAATTAACTGCAGAAAAGAAACCCCAACAGATGCGTTTGAAAGTGTGAGAACAGCTAAGTACCACTTTCCATTGTGAATTTATGTTGAATTCAACATGAAAGCAGGAAAAAGGCATCTTACTAGAATAACGTCCCTGGTTTTCATATATTTGTGTGCAGAGTTATTTTCCTCTCACCCCAGAAAGATGATGACTCCACACTGAGGATGCGCGTACTTGTTCAGATGGAAAAGCCAAAAATCACTGGGGAAACAAACAAACAAACAAACAAAAGGACTGGCAGGAAGCCGCAGGGATTGTTTACTATGTCCTGCTTTGGGAGGTGTGACAGAACTGTCCCCTTTCCAAGGGATTCCTCCCGCTGCTGGTGCTCGGACTCCCTGCGGACACAGCTTTACCCAGAACGGTTTTGTTGAGCCTCGGGGCAAATGAATTCTTGGGCTTAAGATTTTGTCCATGTTTTACTTTATGACGTCCTCCCCAGTGACAGGAGCATAGTTTTACCAATTAAAGTAAGCTATGGAAGCCAGGAAGTGGGAAGGACTTCTTGTCCCCATGGTTCTCCCTGTCCCTGCTGAGGTATAACAATGTCAA
The DNA here is from genome assembly GCA_013397115.1 of Edolisoma coerulescens. Classification (NCBI taxonomy): domain Eukaryota; kingdom Metazoa; phylum Chordata; class Aves; order Passeriformes; family Campephagidae; genus Edolisoma; species Edolisoma coerulescens. The sequence goes on along the minus strand of VWZW01002516.1, from coordinate 1,063,431 downwards.
ACATAGCTGTGGTGCTGTGGCTCCCAAGGGGTGACTATTTAAACAGCTGCAGGCTCCTGGGAAAGGCCATCCATAAAACTCATCTGCCACTATCTGACCAGAAATACTCAGAGCTGGCTGCCCACAGCCAGTGTGGGGCTCTGGATGGGGCTCTGAGCAACCAGGCTGAGTGGAAAGTTCCCTGACCACAGCAGGGGGTTGGAATGAGATGGTCTTTAAGGTCCCTTCCCACCCAAACCATTCTATGATTCTATGATTCTATCTTGGATAGAATAATCTCAATATAACATCAATAAAGATAATATCAATTAAGATAAACCTGCCAGTCCTGACCAGGTAGGATACAGCCCCTAAAAACTGCTGTTTTCTTCATGGCAGGTCCATCTTCTCCTCATGGAGAATATCAGACTACAAACATCATCCATACTACGCCTGCCCCTAAATGTCCACATTACAGACCAGGCCTGAGTTGGAGAAATAATTTAATTGACATTTTCCCTCTATAGTCACCTTTTTTTTTTTTTTTCAGACCTTTTGTCGTAGAATGTGATCATTCTCTGGTCAACACCTGCGTAGTACTGTGCTGCATGTCACCGGTGCAAGCTATGCAGGATGCCCTAAGGCTCCCTAAGCATGGGATCTGTCAGGAAAAGGGCTTTTTGTCCTAGTTGTTGGATTGAGGAAATGCTGAATCCCTGCTTTCTTCTTCTCAGTTCATTTAAAGTGGATTCACACAGTAGTGGTAATCTGTGGATCACTGCCTGGCTCACAAATCTAAATAGTAGTAATAAAAGTTTGCACTTTCTAAATCCATTCTCCAAGCTTTTATTTATCCTCAGCTCATCTAATGACAATAGACACCCATTATAAATAAATAATCTGATTGTGTTTTACAGCAGAAGCCCCCAAAGAGGTGTATTTTTCAGAGAAAATTGATCCTCCGAAGGCTGAAGTTGCCCTGCCATTTATTCAAGGCAGCAGATCAGACATGATGGAACATCTTTATGAATGTCCTTTCTCACAGGTTAGTGCAGCCAACTGCCAAATGAATTTTTCTCTGTCCTTAGCCCTGCCTGGTGCGTGTGCCCGTTATGTTGAAATTGAACATGTGTAGAACAATATTCTCTTTAAAAATAAATGAATGTATATGAGCTGAGCTGCTTGCTATGTACAGTCCTACTCCACAGAGTACCAGTACTCAGATATGGTAAAGTTTAGGTCAGGGCAGTATCTAAATACACCTTGTAGACAGATGAAGCAGGGCTTCATAAATTTCAGAAAGTCTGAGTCTGTGTCTTTCAAGTGTCCTCACTTATTCCTCATATTTCCAAAAATCTGGAGCAGAAGAGCCCATCTTGCTGGGCAAGGTAATAACAGCAAATAACCTGGAGATCCAGAGTGACAAAGTAGATACCCTTCATGTGGAAGATTTTAGAGAGAAGGAGAAGCATTTTTCCAAGTCTAGGAAGAGAAAAAGAGAAAAAAAAACCTCAAGGAAACTTTGGAGGATAAGCTGCAATATTACCAAAGTATCCATCAGATCCCTTCCACATTTCAATTAGTTCATGCTGAGCCAAAGTCCAGAGCTCTTTCCTGAATGCATAGTTTAGCACACCAAGAGCTAAAAATTCTTCTCAGCAGATAACTTAAGGCTAATATCAACACAAAATAACTCTTTGGGGTTTCAGAAAAAGCAGCCTGAAGCAAAATTCCATTCTCTCTTTCCCCTCTTTTATTCAGTGAAAATGCAAATCATTCTGTTCATCAGTAACTGTGAAGAACCAACATGTCCCATGACCTGGAGGTTTTCCACCCCTTCCAGCCTATGATGGATAATTCAAGTGAGAACTCCTTGGTAGGAAACTATTCAAAACACCTACAACATTTTCAGGTCCCTCCCACTGCCTTCTGCTCTTTCAGGGTCACCACAAAAATCTCAACTCAGCTTTGTTTCGTAGTCAAAAAACCATTCCTACAGACACAAGAATCAGGATGAGCAGAGGAATTAAAAATGCAGGTGCTGCTGCCTCCAAATCATGGGCTTGGACTTTGCAGTTCCTTTCACATCATCATCTTTTGCACAGCCACCAGGACTTCCTAGATTTTGCTCATGAAATTCCCATTTTGCACCTGTTTCAGCAAGTCCTGTATCACACAGCTCCTCTCCTGGTCACAAGAGCCAAAGGCAACGACTTTGATTTGTGACTCATGGACCAGCTGTGGCTGCTGCTTGTGATGGAGCAGAAAAATCCTTTTCATTTTGCTTGCATTTTAAGGGAAAATTGCTTAAAAGAACGTGGGACTCAGGAGACCTGCTCCACCTGTGTCTTTGGGCCCTGACTCCTCCTCTGTTGTGTGACCCCTTGCCAAATGTATCCCAAATCACCACTCAACTCAAATTTGTCTCTGGCACAGGGAGAGGCAAAGCTCGAGTGGCCTTGCTGGGTCATATCATTAAATAAATCAAAACAGGAGCAATGTTTGAAGCCATATTTACTGAAGGTATTTAAACTAACCCACAAATCCTGTATAATTTGCCTTTTTCACCAATAGGTGGTGCCAATAATTTATGCATTCCCATCTTCTGCTGGGCAGAGGACTTGGAACAGATCATTTATCTGTGCTGACTGTGAGCAGAACATCTGGAGGGAAGAGTTTTGACCCAGGAAACTGCTGGGAAAGGGAATTTTGTTGAAGTAACCATAACACAGGGGTGGAAAATGGTGAGGAGAAAACCTCATGGTTTAAGGCAAGAGTCATACAATTAAAGTAGAATATACTTCCTTTGCATGATTCAGAGCAAAAATAGAGCTCTTCTTGGCAATGTGGACACCAATATGTGCATTAAAGCACAAGACTTCAGATATGAATCATCCTTAGCTCTTCCTTTTGCACTCAGTCAACAGTAGTGTGCCAGAGAAGGCAGGAAGAGACCCCAAGAGGGAATCTATCGATTCATTGGAGGGAAAAACTATCAAAAAATATCCCTTTGATGAAGAGTTTTGCATTAAAACCCACAGCTGGCATTTCTGTTGGCACACAGATCAATTTTAGCCGAACAACAAAATGCCAAGGCTTACTTCTTCAGGTTGGATATCAAATTCCATGTTTAAAATAATTGATATTATTGTATTTTGGTTATTTGATCTTTTGGGGATTTTTTTTTTTTTTTTTCATTTTGCTGGGTTAAATTTCCTCTTGACCCCTTCCCATTGTCATTTTGTGATCTTGGATTAATGTTATAGAGGAATGAAATGTCACTAATTCCATAAAAGGCAAGATAACCTTTGGAAAACATTTAAGCAACTTAAATATATGTATTTTTTTAAAATTACCAGATTTAAAGCCAACAGATTCGATATTTGTTGGGAGAGGGAAGGACTGAATGATGCCAGCAGAAGTCTGAGTGCCAGAAATCAGATTCTAGAAGCCAAATCCATAACTTTAAGTCTAGTTGGCTTTGAAAAACTTTGTCATTATAGCTCACCATGAATAAATTGAAAAAAGTATTTGTAGGAGTGATGCCATTCCCTGGTAGGAAGAGGCCAAAACTCAGCAGGTCCTTCACCAGTACTTGTGTATATCCCAAAAAAATATTCAGTGACTTTCTCCCTCCCAAATGGAAACCATCTCTTCCATAAACCTTCGACTTTTTAAACTTGGAAATCCTGGAGTTTTCTGCTGCCCTCTCACACAAAAATTCTCCTTGTGTCTTTGATCAAATGTCAGTGTCCTTGTTCCTGTGCTGAGTGTGGAGGGGCATGGAAAACTTTAATCTATGTCCTGGCCAAATCATATTTACTGTCTCAGTGCCTCGAATATCAAACCTGGAAAACAGAGCATTTTCTTTTGCTGTTGTTAATTTACTACTAAAATAAGTTTTCCTACTCCCTGTGGTTGAGCTAGAGTGTGCCAGGCAGCTTTTGCCAGGGATTTCCATGTCAATTTCACAGAAGATATAACTTTTGAAGTGAAATTGAGCTTTCCCAGTGAGAGGGGCAGTGGCTGAAGGAAACAGGTCATGAGCTCACAGCCACCAGTGCAGGAGTGTTTATCCATTTAGGCAAAGGGTCTAAACTCTGGGACCGTTCACAGCCAGGATGGGAAACGAGTGGCAGCACAAAAGACCTTGCAATGATGATTAAATCAGTACATCTCTTGTTTCTGACAGTAATAAACAGAAACCTGTAGGTGCCTGATCCGTGTTATAAATATTTATTACCTGGTTTTTTTTGAAAGAAGGGGCTCTTCAGGGGATGGGGTCACATCTCAGGGTCATTCTTTGGCTTCTCCAGTCCTTTTCCCTAAAGTCTCTGAAGTTAATCCATGCCCAAAAGCCATCAGTTCAGTATCAGCCTCCTCATGCTCCTGTGGCCCTATAACCACATAAAATTTCCAAAATGAAGACTGTAGCAGCAGCCTCACCGTGCTTTAAATGGAAAATGAATTAATTGAAATGGAACCTTTGAACACTGAACTTAACAGAGTTTTCCTTTGACACAGCCACAGGTCTGGCCCAGTGGCCACTGCTTTAATTAATTTTAAAGGGCAGTGTATTGTGCTAACATGGTGCCCTTTCATGTGTTTACCTTGACTTTTAACATATATTTGAAAATACTAATCATTCTATTAAATATCCACTCAATTCAACCACAAGAGAAAATCATCTGAGTTTATATTGAATTATTTCCATTGGATAGATCTAGTGAGGTTGCAGCTGCCCTGCCATTTCTTCAAATATTGATCTCTCTGTAGCTCCCAGAGGAGCTGTCCAGAGAAAATCAGTGAGCTTCAAGTGAGGAAAGGAAGAAGAGGCTGAAAAGGCAGTTTTCTTATATGTAAATTGACACCTTTATTCATCAGAATGAAGAAAATCAGAGTAAAATTAAAGTCCATAGGAACATACGTTACAAAATCAAATGAGCGTCTCCTGCTCCTGCAGCAAATAATCTGTAAGAGGCTCATGAAAGAAGGAGAGAAATCCTTATAAAAGTGATTTAATTCTTTCTTCCACAGAAAAGCACAGATCACAAACTTGTTATTTTAAGTGCGTGACAAAAGTAGTAAAATATATGCACAAGGAATAACTTTTGCATCTCTAAATTTAGTAACTCAGTGCCACCTCTGTTAAGCCTGTGATCCTTATCTGGAGCAACCAGAAGATGGAGAGTGTCAGCCCCTCATATTTTACCATCTCAGGGACTTTACACAGCACAATAATGAGCTGTTGACATGAGACAACACCAGAATCCAGTTTGCAAAGTCACCCTGAAGTTGTGTTTGTCCAGAACTGAGCTCTTCATTTGTTTGGGTTCTGTTTTCTCTTCCAACTAATGAGATGTGCCAGCTGCCTTCAGAAAGCCTCGGGCATCCTAGTCCCTGCCCTGAGCAGCCCAACAAATCCTGCCTTCAGTGGCTGCCTCGTGACTTCCAACTGCCCTTGAGGTTCTGCCTAAGACATCCACTAAACGTTTTCTGGTTTGCTCTTAAAAAGGTGACATTTATGTAATAAAAGTCTCTTCCAAACCTAGGAACTCTTCACGTTAGTGCATATTATTATCATGTCCCATCCTCTTTGACTTGACAGGCTGAATACATGCCTTTTTGCAATGGTAAAGACTGGCAGGAGTTATAGGAGTAAATCACAAGTTTTTGCTGTCTCACCCTGGAATACCCCAGGCCATCCTCCTGGTGTACCAAGCTATTTATTTTCTTCTGTGGGTGAATATGTTTTGATCAGTTAAAGTTGTTGCTGAGATCTACAGACCAAAACACCATTTAAGAAATGGTCCTATAACAAGGATTATGTCTGTGTGAGCACAGCTACAAAATGTTATCACTTCCATTTTTCAAACCCTTACAAGTGCCTGGCTCTGCTTTATCACGATTAGCAGGAGTGAGAACACTTCTCTCTCTGTCACTTATCTGAGCAGCAGGTGCATGAATCCCTGTCTCCCATCAAGCAGTTATTTTTCTATCCCTTGTCCTTTTGATCTAAGCTGCAAGGAACTGCTGGAAAATATCTACGTGTTGGCTCAAAGCTTTTCGATTAAACATCCAGTAGGATAAAGATCGAATTTGCACCTGCAGGATGGCGGTGCAGAGCAGTGTGCTGTGATGGCCTGGTAGATCATGGAATCGTAGAAGCATTTGGGTTGGAAAAGAATCTTGAGATCATCAAGCCCAACCGTTCCCCCAGCACTGCCAAGGCCACCGTGTCCCCAAGTGCCAGATGTGCATGTCTTTTAAACCCCTCGAGGGGTGGGGACTCTAGCACTGCCCTGTGCAGCTGTGCCAGGGCTGGACAACCCTTTCCATGAAGAAATTTTCCCTGATAGCCAATCTAAACGTGCCCTGGCACACTTGAGGCCATTTCCTCTTGTTCTGTATTAGATTGGAGGGTGATGCACTTAAAATTGGGTCTCCTTCAGCAAACACAACCACGCTGGGGAGCCGTGTAACATAAATCTAACTGGGCATCACACATCCAAGGCTGGGCATTCTAATGCAGGCTTATCCTTAGAATAAGACCAGGATTAGGTCTCTTATTGCGAAAAAAAATCCCACAGAATGTGATATTACTTTGATCAAAGTCAGATAAAAAGGTTTTTTTGATCCTTATGTCAGGAACACAACCAATGCTCACACCACCTTTATTTGTTTGAGAAACAAAATCCAACCCAACAACTAAAACCATTCTAAATGGAAGAGTTGTTTTAAGTCATGAAAGAAGATAGAATGAGAAATTGGTTGTTTTAGGACCTCTGAGAACAGAAGTGGTTTTAAGGGTAAGTATATTCATTCCAATTTTTCCTCAAAGAACAGCCTCTCTCAGTGTAGGGCAAAGAAAACTGTCGTAGGATTTGGTTCCCTAGAAAGTGGAAATGTGCAGGAGAATAAACCCAAAGTGAAATCCTAGAAAGAAAAGGCACATTTTGTGCTGGTCTCATACACTCTGTTCTCAGCTTATGGAAGCAAAATGAGACCTCATTAAAGGGTCAGCTTGGAAAGAGAGGAAGCAGGCCAGTTCTCAGGAGATATTTTTGTCAAATTTCCAAGAATCCAAATGCAGTCTGGTCTGAGAAAGGGCCGTGTTCAATAAAATAAACTTCTAGAAAATGACTGGCGGGTGAGAACTATGTCACTACAAGATTTTGTCGCTCTGGGGGTCACATAAGGGTTGCCCTGCCTCCCTGCCAGACTTCACTCCTTCAGCACTCCGATGCACTTACCCCAGCTATTTCTGTTTGTCAGCCAAACCGCTACATCCTCCTAATTGGATTATTCTTCTGTCTTTCTTCCATTAAAATATTATCACTTATTTAGGAAAGCTGCCACTCATCAGTCTTTCAAACACACTGAAGAGTTCATGCTTTAGGCTATGCTTTCGTGGGCACTTGATGCCTTGGGTTTTAACTTTTATATTCTTCGAATCCTGTACTGCCTAGTAGTTTCTTGTAGCCTGTCAGCTTCTGCTCCCTCATGCTAAGATAGACATAACAAAGCCTCTCTGAGCTTGTTATTCAAGGACACTCAGACTTTCCTAGACCCAAAAGGTGTAAACTGGGGCCTCTAGGGAGGTGGAGAACTGTAGAAATTACATCATTAGCTAAAGTTTTAATTTGTGAATTTATGCTGATATGCAAATGACCCAAACCTATAAAAGTGTGAAGAACTCGGGACTCAGGGTCCATCTTGGGGTCCTTTTTGGATGCAGCCTTTGGCTCCCCAGGGGATACCTCTGAAGGCCTTTCCAATAAATACCCACCTTTATTCCCTTATTCTGGCTAGTCTCTGTTTTTAGGTGATCACTTTAGGCATCACACTGTCTAAGCAGGAGAGAGGAGAGAGATCAGTCCATGCCTCTCCACTGGCTCCTGGATTTGCTGAGGAGCAGAAGAGTTATCGCTTTGGAAAGAACATTTAGGAGCTTAACAACCATCTCCTGTGAGAGACTGAAGGGTTGATGTTTTAATGGTGTCAACATTGCTAAAATCATTGGAGGACTTTCGCCTGCTACAGGGAACTGCAAAGAAACAGCTGCTCATCTGTGACCACTGCAGCCACCCCTCCCCAAATACACCTCCTAACGGGAATTTGGTCTGTGACAGGAAACTGGGACAAGATAAAGGGGATATTATTGTCCAATCCCAGGTCTAGGGAGAAGAATGTATCAGGCAGTGATACTGGAAGAGACTGGGATGCTGATGGCTCAAACAACCAGGGGGAAGCTGCCGATGTGCAAAGTACATGAGGGTGAGCACCCCCCACTTCAGGCTACAGCTGGTGATGAACGAGATAAGGAAAGGGTCAAACCCTGTGAGGCAGGAACTGTCTCCTTGCCCTTATCAGTGAACTCAGCTGTGATAACTCCCCTGCCTAGGAGGTACTGGGACATTCACACGTGGCCTGAAGGTGTTCACTCTGCTGATGGGCCATGATGGGCCCAGGTGCACTCATGTGATGTGCAGCTGTTTTGACTTAGAAGGTGTCAAAGACTCCTGAATTGTCCCTGATCCACAGCATTCCATCATCCATCTGAAATGCCCCGCCCCAGGGGAGGTGCCTGGGTGTTCCTACTTGATCCTGAGTGAATATAAACCAAATAAATGGGGTGTTTTGGGGGTTTCCTCTTCCATCTGATGGATCCAGTCTGTGACTGTCACTTTGACCAACAGACACTGAGGTTGCACCAGGTCTCATTGTGGGGCATACAGGTTGTGAGATCTTTTTGCTCCTTTCCTTCTCCTTCTTGTACATTTTGTTAAGCGATATTTTTATGCTTTTATATTGCCATTTACTATAGACAGCTACAACCAAAATGGCTGAATAGCTGTTTTCCTGTGCAACCAAATTGTTCTACAATAAGCCTTACGTGTGTATATTTATAAACACTAATTGTTTGGTGTTGTTGCACTCTAATCCACCTCAAGGGATCTATTAATAATAACCTAGGTTACCCTCACCATTTAGGGTGGGTTTTAGCATCTCCTCTCACAGGGTGAGATTTCTGCAATCAAGTTAAGGCACAGTATCTCAGTGTGTGATGTATATAAGCCAAGATCAGGTTTACTGAAATTTGGAGATAGCTGGAAATGCAAATAGGAAAAATTTCCTAAAATCTCTGAGCTCCTTAATTGTGCGATACTGCTCACATGCTCTAAGAATGTGTTAAATACCACAAAATCATGTGGAGCCGAACAACGTAAGTGTTCTCCTGAGGGAGATTGTCATCTCTCATCCTAACTGCTTCACACTAAGATGTGAGAGCAGAGTGGAAAATGAGAGCAGGATATCTTGGTCTGACATCAGTGCAGAGCTCGTGGACTCAGAGGATTTTTTTTTTTCTGTTGGAGTAAAAGAGGGATAATATATATACCCTTGACTGAGAAAAATACTGAAATATGGAATGAGACAGATCAATGAGAAAACCAAAAAAGGAACAATCTCTTTGACCTTCAGGAAATAACACGAGCTGAGGAAGGGAGAAGGCTTGGTGACACAGGTCCTTTCAAGCATCAGCATCTCAGATCAGAAATCTATATCAGTTTTAAAATGCCAGGTTCCTCATAGCAAGTTCAAATTACCGGGCAGAAGCAGAGTTTATAGAAAGACAAAACTCCCTTTAAAGGTTAAAGGAAGGAAGTGACACAGATTATTGTTTTCGTGCCCTGTTAAAATCTATCCTGCTGAGGTTGAGAAGCAGGAGCGAAATGTGAACTCTTTTCTTGCAAAGAGGAGACATTGAACAAGAGTCTGAAAGATCAAGGCCTGGCAAAATGCAGCTACAGAATGGAACAATGCCTTGTGCTGCCCCAGCACTTCTCACCCACAGAATTCCCAGTATGTGCAGAAGGTTCCTTGCAGCTCCCTGGAGAGGTCTGTGGGATGTGGGAGAGCTGGGTCTATCATAACCTTGGTCAGCTTGCAATTAGATACCAGAGTTAATGCTCATATTCAGCACAGGAAGGACAAGGCCCTTGTGGAATGAGTCCAGAGGAGGCCGTAAAGATGCTGTGAGTGCTATGGAGACAGTCTGAGAAAGTTTGTGGTGTTCAGCTTGGAGCAGGGAGGGCTCCAGTGAGACCTTATGAGTCCTTTCCAGTACCTAAAGGGGATACAGAAAGGAGGAGAACAGAATTTTAGAAGGGTCTGTTGCAATGGGACAAGGGATTTAAACTAAAAGAGGTTAGATTCAGACAAGATGTAAGGAAGAAATTTTTTAACAGTGAGGTGATGAGACACTGGCACAGGCTACCCAGAGTGGTGGTGGCTGCCCCATCCTTGGAAGTATTCAAGGTGTCACGTTGGACAGGGCTCTGAGCACCCTGATCTAATTTGAAGATATCCCTGCCCGTGGCATAGGGCTTGGACTAGATTACCTTGAAAGGTCCTTCCCAACCCAGAGCATTCTATGATTCTATATTTAAAAAAAACGCCCAAGAACACTGAAGCTCTGTCACATAGTCCCTTACAAACCATTCCTGGAGCTGATTTTGAGGTGAGGGAAGTGGGTAAAGCAGTGTTTGACACAGCAAAATGAGCAGGGCTCTCTCTACAGCAGCTGTCACCAGGTAGGAATCTGGTTCAGACCCTTCTAAAAACTTCCTTGCTGTGATGTGGCTGGAAGCTTTTTCTAGCAAGTGAAACAGGCTAACACTCTAAGTGCTCCTTTACTGGAGATGCCACCCTGGAGAGCCAAACTTGCTGGCATTCAGAGCACAGTCACTGCTGCTGACAAAGACAAAACTGTTCAGCAAGTTACTCTGGCAAGTTCTTGGAGTACAAGTTTACAGCCCTTGTGTAATTTTGGGGGCTGCTACCCACACTGAGAAACAAGCACGGTTAAGCAGGTACCTGAGCAGAGTTATGATGCTTACACTGATTTTCTGGGGGATATCCTTCAGCCCTTTTGGTCTGCAGAAGTAAATATTAGTCTCACTGCGCCATTGCACCTTTCCTTCCAAGCATCTTACACCACCCTGCACTGATGATGAGATCCTTAAAGTATCACAGAATGGTTTTTGTTGGAAGAGACCTTAAACACCATCCAGTGCCACCCCCTGCCATGGGCAGGGACACCTTCCACTATCCCAGGTTGCTCCAAACCCCATCCAACCTGGCCTTGGACACTTCCAGGGATCCAGGGGCAGCCACAGCTTCTCTGGGCACCCTGTGCCAGGGCCTCACCACCCTCACAGGGAAGGATTTCTTCCTAACATCTAATCTAAGTCTCTTTTAAAAATCATTCCCCCTTCTTCTATCACTATTTGCCAGTATAAGAAGTCTGTCTGCCTGTTTTTTATAGGTCCTCTAGAAGTACTGAGATGCCACAACAAGATCTCCCTGGAACTTTTCTCAAGGCTGAACAACCCCAGCTCTCCACCTGTCTCTGTGTCTTTGCACAAGAGAGCTGGGCTGCACCACGAGGTTACATTGAACAAGCTGAGGTGGGCTAAGGGCACAAGTCCATGGGAAGGTGTAGACAAAATTCTTGACTGGTCCAGAGCTGTAAGTGTAGAGTTCTAGCAGCAGATGATGATTGAGAGGCTTCAAATCCCCATGACATCCATCTGGATTTCTATGTGTGTTTAGATCTCCAGGATCTGGGAAGTTTGTGAAAAACTGGGAAAAAACTAAAGAGTGTCATGTAGTCTGCAGAGCTAGAAGAGTGCCTGCCTCAGGAAAAAACGGACTATGCTGAAAAAATATCTTGGTTATGAGTGTCATTGCCCTGGATTCCAGTTTTGTCCCTGTGGGTCATCAACTCCACCAGTGAATACCAAGCTTCAAATACCAGACATGTTCCAAGTCCTTTGCATTCATGTGCAAGAGGACAGGGACTGCACAGTGAGGAATACCAATGAAATATAATGCCTGAGTATGACTATCACTTATGGATGTACCTCACTCCCAGGTTGGTTTTTGGCAAAATATATTTTACCCAGGAAGCCAAAAGCATGAACCCTCCCTCTTCAAACTCAAGAAAATCTACATGCTATTTTCTTAACTAGCCTAAATCAGTGTTTATTCAGTAACAAAAGGTTTGAGAATCTGGACCTCAATCAGGGGCTTTTGTTTTTCTAAAATAGGAAACAGGAAACGAGACGCCATGAATTAAAAATATATGCAAATAATGCAATTAGTTATTTCTGTCAACAGCTGAGAATTGGCCCAGCGTTACATGCAGAAAGCCTCAAACCTGTTACTCCAAAAGTTTTTCAAAAACAAGATTGTTTTCATAGATACTATTGGAAATCCATGAGCCTGCACCAAGAAAAGCAGTTGCCTGATAAAGGGACGAGTGCTGCTGGCACAGCCCTGCCTGCACAGAACACATCTATTATTGCTGTATAACGTCACAGAGTTGAGATATGGTGACCTGCCTGACACCTGGAGGAGATGAACCTCATGTTCTGAAGCATCCAATTTTGTTCCTTGTCCTCAAATCTGCAGCTCCAATCTGCAAGATCCCAATCTGCGTCATTCCTCATTTGCATGAGTGTGTGGGTTCCTGCAGCACTCTCTGTAGCCAAGAGGATTTTTACTGAAGAAATGGAAAATGCTACTTGCTGGACACACAGAGGGTGAATATTCCAGCTGGCACTGTTTTCTAGGAGTACTAAAAATTTCCATCAGAACAACGAGCCCATCTCTCAGCAGCTGGGACCATATAAGTACTGAAAATAGAACTTAGTCTGCATTAAATTTGAGATGTGGGGAAGGGAACATCAGCCCAGAGGGTGGGATGGGGCTGTTCCCTCTCACCACAGATTCTCGAGGTGACTGCAGGAATGAGTCCTCCCTTAGTTTTCCCTCAGGACTATCAGGGTTTTCTCCTAAATTGCAGTGGGCGTTAAGTTCAGTCCAAAACATGAAAGAGCTGGCACTTGCTTTTCCACTGAGACAAAGGTCGTGCCAGCTTGCTCTAAATCCATTTCCTCAAGCCAGGCAGTGTGAAAGCTGAGGACTTGCACTTTCTAACCCAGGGAAAGGCAGACAGGAGCCCAGCCAAGTTACACTAAAGCAAAGACAAGGAGTCTGACTGATAACGGCCCTCCGACACCTCTCAGGAGGAAATGGGTCACTTAAGAGCAAATCAGTCACCTTTCCTGGAAGGTGAATCAGCCAAACTCTCTGAGCAAAAGGTATAAAAGGCTACTGATGAATAGGTTTGGGCTTGTAATGAATGACCATTGCCAGGAAGGGATTTCCAGTGATTGGATTCCTTGTTCCACCTCCTGAAAACTACTTTATTTATGGCTGCAATAAATAGAAAATTGGTATGTCCTATGGCCTAGCAGGGTATGGGAAGCAATGTGTAGCTCTGTGATTCACAATCAAAATGGTCCCGTACGTGAGTAATCATTCTTTTCCCTTCTTCTCATTGAAGAAACTACAAAATTTTGAAGTTGGTTGTGAGCCCTCTAATTACTTGTCTGGTAAATACAATGCCATGCAAATGTTGGTAAGGCCACAAAACTCTATAATCTGGTGGCTATTTGGCTTATTGCAAGAATTACTGGGTGAGATTCCTGCATAACTCAGGCCTTGGAATCTGGAATGACTTATTTTTTTGTGGGCTGTGCTTCTTTCCATCAACTAAGGATCGTGTTCGTTCCATTTAATAACTGCAACCTCAACTGGTGATAAGGAGAAAATCTCAACAATAAATTTCAGGGAAGTATCAGGGAGAGGTACTTGAAAAAATAAATCTGTCCAGAAAAATAAGTCTGTCAGAAACATCTAAATTGGGAATGGACCATTTCCATTGTCCCTCTTCTCCACCTGGACTGGAAGCACTAGAAGTGGTATAAAAGTTGTGTGGCTACAGGAATCGATAAAACTCTCCCCTTCTGTGCAAGACCTTTGTGAATTTCTCATTAATTTGTGTGACTCATTGCAAGTTTTATTCAAGATTGTACAGGACAAGGCTGGCAGGAACAGCATTGCTGGATGGTGGGAGCAAGAAGTGTCTCTCACAACAGCCCTTAACCTTTAACAGTTGGACTTGATGATCTTAGAGGTCTTTTCCAACCTTAGAGTTCTGTGACTTTATTCTGTAATTGGTACAGTCTGTCCCCAGAAACACTTATTCTCAGGACTTCGTTTTCCCATGCAGGACATCCTGAAGAACTTCTACAAAAATTTCATCGGTTATTTATAAAATGCTGTGTTATTGTTGTCTCGGTCAAAACTTCGATAATCTCCCTTGCCTTGGCCACACTCCCGGACTGTGCCTACATTTTGCATGGTACTACTTGAATGGGGGAACATGGTTTTCTCTGAGACATCTCTGCAGGAGTGAACTCACCTTGTGTGTTAACGTTAAAATGTCAACTTAACTGTTTAAATCTACCTCTTGTTGCTTCTGGCAGTATTTTGCAGCAGGGTTACAGAATTATTCTGTGTATTTGATCCAACGGCAGATTCTCTGTAAAAGGGGAAAAAGCCAAATTGGAAGAGTTATAATTGGAATAGAGTAAATCTCAAAATGTATTAATTTACACCTTCTTGAGGGTCATTTTTGTCCTCTCCCTGAACTGTGAGAGCTGATAGCCTGGAAGACTGAACACAGGACGATCATGTTCCCATCATCTCTTCATCTTCACTGCAGCTGGACAAGCATGGTGGCTCAGAAACCTCATAGCTGTCGAAAGCCACCCAGACAAGCTCAGAACACATTTTTCTGCCAAGTGGAAAGAGGTCTGAGTGGGCTGAAAGACAGAAAATTGGAGAAGAATAAATGTTTGTTGGAAAAATAAAAATAATTTCTTTCTTGCTGGGACTGAGAGGCTGTTCCCATCTGCAGAATGAGTTGGCATTAATTTTCTGCCAAAGGGGGAAGTGTGCCACTCCCTGAGGTGCAACACTGCTGGTAAACTAGAGACCTTCCCTCTACCCACAGTAAAAAGGGGAAAGGGAAATCCATGGGATCCATCACCTTGTGATGATGTTGAGTTTCTGTTTCTTTTCTTCTTTTCTAAAGGAAGGCAAAAATCAAAGGATTCAACTCATCTGCCCTGTCTCTTTGAATGTGATGTGGTGTCAGACCTGGAACTTCATTTTTAGGAGGTAAAAGGTTTTCTGGACTGGGATTTTTTTTTTCTCAGAGTTTCTTAAAGACTGTCAGAACCCCTCCCTCTGTTCCCCACACCATCTTTCTTCTCCATGTCACCTGCCTTCTGTTGGATTAAGTCCCATAAGAAAGGAAAAGGGAAAAGGTCTGAGGTGAATAAATGTTGATAATATTGAAAGACTTTTTAAAAAAATCACACTTTTTAAAGAAAATGAGGCAAACCTCACTCCTGAGCTAACCTAAGGAGCTCTGGTTTCCCTTTCATACTTCAAAAACCCCTCTGCCAGGCTACAGGTATCTCTGTTGCTTCCCAAGGCTTCAAACACTTCCCATTCACGCATTGCTTCTATTTTTGCTCCCAGTGCCACAGCCACAGTGCTCTGGCTGTCCAGAGGGAAGGTTCAAGAGGGGCAGCCTGAGCAGATCCCATTATGGGTAAGACAGGATCACTTGAAACACTTTTCATGCTCCCTGGAGAGTCGTTCAAGAGGAGGAAACTCTTTGGACTCCACTGAGGGCATGAAAAGGGCTGCTCCTTGTACGTTGACCAGGGGAAAATGTCAAATGCTCGTGTCACAGTCTCCATATTTTTTGTGCTGTCACCCAGCCCTGTCCTTCATTTTGTTGTTTTTTCTTTGTAGGTTTTGGCAACCCTTCTACAAATTTTGTTTTACGTGTGTTTCTTTCTTCATATCTTTCACTGACTCTTGTTCTTAGTTTGAGATACTTCTTGGACTCTCCTGTGGTCAGTTTGTCCTTTAAGAAGGTTTTTTTTTCCTCTGTGTAGGTTGAGATCTGGTCTTTTCATTGCCTCCAGATGCTCAGATAAAATTCCTGTGTTCTGTATAGTGCACACAGAGGTAAGGCCCAAGCTCTGTGCTTTTAAACTCATTTGTTTCTCAATAATTAATGAAAAAACTTAATCTGAACAGGCACATATGATTATGAAGTTTGTCAGGAGAATGTCCTGCTAGACCAATAAAGATGAGATAAAATAAAGTCTCAAAATCTCTTAACATATCATTAATGTAGTTTATTACTCATGTATTATTAGCATCCCCCACATCAAACGTTCCCACCGTTCTCCAATATGCACAAAAGCAAGTGGAGAGGGAAGAAAAGCCTGGGAAATGTTCATTTAATACTACTGCATGCACATAAACTTAAAAACTCTTGAATCATAATTTCTGATGGGATGGATATTAGTTTCCCCATTCATAGTGATTCTAATTACTACACTTGATATTTCTACTTTTGTAGTCACAGGGTTCAACAGTTTCTTCTTTCCTTCACACTGTAATAGTATAAAGTTGTGTTAATCTTGCAATGCAGAAAAATACTGCTGTGTAAAAAGCAGACAGTAAAAAGTGAAATTACCTTGGAAATACAGGGCAGCTGCTTAAATGAATGAAAAAAAAATATTCAATGCCATTTCCAGTCTCTAATAGAGTGAAAGAGCATTCTAGGAGAAAAATGAAAGCTGTCACAAAGTGACAAAAAGTAAAATCTTGGAGCCAGTATCAAAATTGACTGGAGGTCCGAGCCTTAATTAAAAACAAAAAACAAGCAAAAAACCCAAACAAGCCCCCCCAAAATACCACAAAATAAAAAACAAAAAAATGCAAACCACAAACCAAAACCTCCACTATTTCCTATACATTAATAAAACCAAACTAAACTAATTATGTGAAATTCTTTGCCTTGCACTTGCCTTAGGCCAAACATGGTCACACTGCCATATACCACGGACCAGCTGATACACAATAAATTCAGTCAGATAAGCTCTCTAAAGGTAATTTGCTTTTCCCAAACTTATTTTCCCTAATGTCCAGGAGCAAAAAACAGAGGTGAAGCCTGCAGAACAGCTTCTGTGTGAGGAACAACTAAGTTGGATAAGTTTGTCTTTCAGGTTGCAAAAAATACAGAAGGGGAAATGTTGAATTTTAAACCTAGAATTTTAAATCAGGGGTGAAAGGTGAGGGTGAATGCTGGTCTGGCCACCAGTGTGGAGATAATCTGAAAATTGATTGCTGGCTGTGAGAAGTCTATGGATTCCAAAATCAGTGGAAGGCAAAGTCTTTGAAGATTATTGAATACAAAGATTTTGTTTGAAATTCATGAGTCACCAGATGCCAGGGTAGGATTCCTGGAAGAAGAACCAAGTTTGGTCATTTCTGTACATTTCTCTAAGCATCTGCCAAACCCCACTGTTGGACAGGGAATTAATTCATTATTAATAAATAGTTCTATAAAATTTTCTCTCCTGGGTCTGCTCAGCCTGCAGGAAGGAACTGGAGGCTATGCAGGAGCAGCCCCCACTCACAGCTGAACACATTAGCTTAAATTTACAGGAATGAGCATAAAAAGTTGGCTTTTGTATGGAGTCAACCATCAACAGAAAGATGGAACCAATTAAGTGATGCCAGAGAGCATCTTAATACTCTGCAGTCAGGACCAGAGAGAGCTGCAGTCAAAGCTGGAGGTTGTGAGATGTGGAGATGACTCACTGGGCAGCCACAGCAGCTTGGCTGATCCAAGTGATCTAAGGAATTTCCTGCTCTGGAACAGAGGTTGAAACAAAATTCCGTCATTTGGGACCTGCTCCAGTGGTATCACATTAAAACCTTGGACAGCATGTGGCACATGTAACCAACAAAATGCATTCCTTTGTTGGTCTTCTCGCAAGATCTCTGCTATTTTTTGTGGTCCAGGCTAGCAACTTCTATACTGAGCCACAAAAAGGAGGGTGAAGGGAGATGAATCTCCTAGCTGAGCCACCCAATCCATATCTTCATAGAAGTAGCTGTTCCCTGAGCTAATTTAAAAATTCACGATAGACACCTCTCTTGAGTCCTGAATTCTATCCTTTGCCAAGGAGGTCCTAGGTCCACCTCATACTGTAGGAAAACTCTCTTTTCTACCTGAGCACCTGCTAGATCTGGCCTTGAATTTGATGAGAAAATCAACAATTCCCTACTCCTCTTTGTCCATGGTTCTGTAGACCTCTGTCCAATCCCTGAATTCATTTTTTTTTTTCCCAAGACAAAGAGACCCAGTCAGTGCAACTGCACTTTGTGTGGAAGTCCCTCCACATCTTTAATTGTACTCCTTGTCAGTCTCGCTGGCTTTTCTATTTATAACAATCCCTTCTGCACACTGGCCAAATGCCGCACGGTGCTCAGAGTCTGGGAGAACCGTGAATTTATTGAGTGTCATAATGATGTGTTTTCCTTTCCATTTCTTTCTTAATGACTCTTAGCATTCAATTTAGCAGTTGTTGGTTGCTGTTGAGCTCTGCAGTGATGCTTTAATGGAACTGTTGCCACCCTATCAAGCTCTCACTCGAGTCATAATAGTTTGATGAAAGCCCATCAGATTTGTTTTCAGGCATCCACCTTTACATTCATCTCCCCTTTCACTTCACATTTATCCACAGCAAATTTATTCTGTGCTTTTATTTCTCACTCAGTCTTGTAAAGTGTTTTTCCAATTCTTCACTAGTGGTTTTTGTACTTATTGCTCTGAAATAGATTCATATCTGCAGAAAATTTTGTCAGCCTCACTGTTGATACACTTTTCTTGGGTCACTACACCATGTGTTCAGCAGCACAGTTTCCTACAGAATGCCTTTGTTGCTTCCCTCCGTTATGAAAGCCACTCACTCACTGCTACTATTCAGTTCCCATTTTTTAACCATATCAGGACTATCACTTCTGGGACTCGCAAATTCCCTCTTTTCAGGTATAATAGCAGGACTATCCTGGAAAACATCTGAAGTGGCTCCCAGTGCCCTTTAGAGGAGCTCATTAGGTTGTGTTTTCTGGTGGGTAGAAAGAAGGGTCCTTATCCTTGCTAAAATCATGAGGAAATCTTTAACTAAGCAATTCTCTGGTGGTTTTTGGAAGGAGTGTGGGCTTTAGAGGTGGATTTTGCAAAGTTCTTCTCCCTCATTCTATGCCTTGAAAGATTTTTACCCTAACAGTGTTATGAATCCAGAGGAATTTTCACCAATATAGCAGTGACCATCCAGCAACATTGTCAAAGCATGTTCAGGCCCAGATTCACCTTGGATCAAACCAGTCTAGATTTTAACTTTAATGTTTCTAAGCTCTTGCCTGTGGTCTGCAGTAAGAGGACGTTCTTTTCTGCCCTACCTATTTTGGGATAGAAGGGATATCTTAAAAGTTATTTCTCTATTGATTTCAGGGGTAATCTTGACAAAGTTAGCCTTCCATAAATGTGGTGGTGGTCAAGGGTGCTGATCTGTTCACCTCTGAGGGAATCCAGTGCTCCATCAAAGGTAACAGGGATCATCCTTGTTCCTGCTCCATCCAAGTCATGCCTTTGTAGTCAGTCACTTTTGCTTTTTCTCTGTGTGGGTATTTCTGATTGTACCAAGCAGATTGAACCTTTCACAAGAAAACCGCCCAGCCCTCATGCAGTCTGTCCTTTAACAAGCAGATAAACAGCACATCTGATCCATAATCTCCTCCTGCTGGTTATTCCCTGGCAGTAATCTGTAAAAGGAATGCCACAATAAGCCCCTGGAGGGTTGGCAGTGCCTCCATTGACTGGTTCTGTGCCTGATGCTGCAGCTCATTGTCATCATTGGCAGCTGGAGTCACCACAGAGACACTGGATGAGAGGGAGCACTGTCATCCCAAAAGTGCTTCCCGACAGTGGAATAACTCCCCAACACAGTGCTTGGCTGTGAGAGACACTGGAAGCTCTGCATGTTGCCACGGAGCACCTGGAGGGCAGTAATCACCAAGAAAGGGAGGGATTGCCATAAGCAACATATTTTTTCTGAGATTAAAAGCATTTCATGAAAGTGGAGGAACAGATGGGACGGGATAAAATGCTGAGCCCAGAGTGAGCAGTGAATATTTCACAGGTATTGCATCCACATGAAACAACTGAGCTTGGCAATAAAGATATTTTACCCAGCTTTGTGGAATCAGCCAGTTCTCAGGAGAATACATCAGCAATGAGAGGTTACAAAGAAGTATTATATGGTAGTTTTGTTGAGAAATCTATAAGTAATATTGACTAAAGTATTATGGAGGATATTTATAGAATAAACAGGGTATTTTTGTGTATTTGCCTAAGACTTGACACTACGTTAATTACCAAATAACACTCAAAAGGCAGTGTTAGCCTTGACTCATTCTGCTGGCAGAAGTCAAATGACCACATGTGGCTGTGGGCTTTTCTCCACACGTGGTCATTCTACACCTTCCATGTTGACATTATTAAACAGCAACTGTAAAAGTGCTGATTGAAAGGGAACTCTAAAGGTCTTGAATTACTCCTGAGCAACACAGCCACTCATAATGCAGATATTCCAGTGTCCTCCCCGTAAATTACATGCCCATTTCCTAGCTCCATAGGAAATGCAGGTTAGTATTCATAAGACCAGCTTTCATTTTTCATAGAAATAAAAGACCTTCCTAAGGAGAATCAACCTGGACTGATATAGAAATCCTCATCAATAATGCACCTCCCCACTCTCCCAACTTCAAGGAAAGAACACCACGTACTTTCGGCTCAAACTAAAACTTGTTTTACATCACAGGAGTGTCAAATCTTTGGTTATAATTACAAGAGCTAATTAGGACATAGTCATTAGAGGAGATACAGACACCTCCTCAGAAAGCGACAGTGTGAAGTCCTTTTTCAGGGTTTGCTGTGTGGGTTCAGGAGCTGATGGGGTCATTAAACACAGCCAGGAAATTAGCACACCCCCACGGAAATCAAGACATCAGATGAGCTTCCACACGAGCAACGAACAGCTCTGGAAATCTGAAGAATTGGACTCTCTCTTGCTCACATTCAACCACAGTCAGTGGAGCTGTTCCAACAAATCCTGGTTGGACCATATAAAGCATATGCAGCACATATCCAGAGATACTTTAGGGACCAATTTTTCAATATTCCATCCTTATCAATATTCCTGAGCTGTGTGATGGCAATGGAAATGCAGGTAGAAATACCAAAACATCCTCCCATAATCACCATTTCAGGTCAGGGACTCTCTTTTCACTGCAAAATCTGTAAGGATCTCTAAAGTCCCAGTTCTGCAACAACCACCCTGCAGGTGTTACAGACACGGGATCAAGGATGAAGCTGAAGAACAAAACATCAATAGGATGGGATCATGTTATCAAAGAGTCTTACATTAAGACCAAAACATTACAGAGAATTATGCTCAGACAGGACAGTCTTACCATTCATTGTGTATTATTTGGAACCTAAATCTCTCTTGTTTCTTTGATCTCTAGCACAAGGGATACAAAGAACAGGACCAGAAAATTGAGCAAGTAAAATCTTCAGAAGCAGCAAGCAAAGGAAATATCTTCCACAACATTTTCCTGTTGTTTTTCTTTTCTGTGTAACTCTAAAACCCCAAAACATTTTTAATGGGTCACTATATATATTATTTATACACACCACCACCCCTCTAAGGACATGTTAGGCAGCAATGATCATTTCCTTAGCTAAATACCAAAGCTCTGAATAATAATAATTAAAAGAAAGAAATGAAAATCAACCCTATTCAATAGGCAATGCAGCCAGGAGACTGAATGCCAGAGGTAAAAAAAAAAAAAAAGTAATATCAGTAATTACAGAAATTCTTGGGCACTTCACCAAAACCTGGAGGTGTTAATTGAAGACAATAAAACCACTACATATAATGATTATGACTTCAATGTATTTCTCATGGAGGTTAAGCTGTTTCCACTTGCTCTCAGCAGTTTTCATTACTTGCACTCAAACCATTTTCTTGATCCACTTGTCTAATAATCATTTATATTTCCCACCTGCTTGCTCAAATCTGTGTCTGGAGTAATGGTCTTTTTCCAAAGAGCAGGACATAGAAGAAATCCTCAGAACTGCTCCTTTTATTGCCCCATTTGTCTTCAATGTCTTTCTCCTCCACCTGCTGATTTGTGCAAAAGGTCTTTTCCACATCCTCGTCTCACTCATTCTCCAATTTATTGTCATTCTTAATTCTATTGTCCCTTCTAGCAAATTTTCTTTAGTTTAATAGAGTTTCTTGAGCAATTTTGCATCATGAATCGCATTATAGATGCTGTAGTTACTCATGTGGAGAGCTCTGTTATTACTCCTGGAGTTAATATTGGTTTTTATACATTACAAGCTTTCATGTCCTTTGGGTTATTGCTCTTTGGTATCAGTCAAATTAATGCTTCTATAAAGAGGCCATCTTTTCGTCATTTTTCATCCATCTTTTCCTCCTCATACTTTAGCACACAGTACTTAACTTGCTGTAGTCACAGAGTTTGCTCTAAATTCAGATTTTGGGGGCAGTAAATGAGCTGTGCGTGTTCCTCAGCTAAAGGTTTTAAAACGGGGGGGACTGGTGTGGGTTTGGGGACAGATTTATGGACAATTAAACTCTCTTTGCTGTGTGGGATTGTCGCTGGAATTGAAAACAGGGTAGGAGGAGAGACGCTGGTATTCTTTCCCTCTTATATTGTAAAGCCCTGAAAGGGATAAAGTGGCATTAGCAACCACTGGGTCTCAAATCAAGAGGTATCCTTGGCTGTACCTACTTGCCAAAAAAAAAAGCAAAAAGAAGGCTTCAATGGGCTGAATTTCATGAGCAAAGTACTTCCCACAGAATTCTCTTGGCTGTCCCATGGCTTTACATTTCTTTGGGATGCTTCAGGAGCCCTGTCTGGCAGCACGCGTGAGTTTACCTATGTCCAGATGCCCAGGGGCCACAAGCAAGTTTAATTCCAAACCCCTGCCATGGCCAGGGACACTTTCCACTAGACCAGGTTGCTCCAAGCCCCTCCAACCTGGCCTTGAACACTCCCAGGAATGGGGCAGCCATAACAGAAAAGCAGGACCTTTCAATTCAGGGATGCCAACTTGCAAATTTCTCTGAAAAATGATCCAAATTCACAGAAGAAAGTAGGAACCATTATGACCAGTGAGACCTGGTCATTTCCAACATCAGCGGAGTACAGAGGTTTAGAGGAATGCACTTTGTCCCACCTTCTTTGGCCAAAGTGAATTTTCTGGGAAAAGGGCAGGAATCTGAGTGAGCACTCATGATCAGCTTCAGCATTCAGGTGCAGTCCTCCTGAAGAGGTGATTAATTTTAGAAACATGAGCAGGTGTGTGAAACCCTAATAATGCATCAACTTTAATGGGACCAATCAAAATGCAAACAAAACAATGAAACTTCAAGGGTCCCTAGAATCCTGTTTAGCAATAATGACCTGTTGTTTCCATTCGTTCCATGTACCCTGTAGAACTTTTAGTTTTGTGACAGTGCTGATGATCAGTCCCCTGAAGCCAAGTCCTCTCCCTCCTCCCCTCAACAGTCCTGTTGATGCACAATAAAGAGCAGAAGGTCGAACACCTGTAGGTGTCCAAATAAGTTGACCAAACCCTTCTCTTCTTACACCATTAAATGGAATGGCCATTAGTGTTTATGAAAAATAGTAGATCTGCACCTTTTGCTGGGAAAAGTTATGCTCTTGTTCCAAAAATAAAGCTAAAAAAAAAAAAAAAAAAAAAAAAAAAAGCAAAGGCTATTACTGAATTATGAAATTCATTCAGCCTTGAAGTGCAGCCTTTCAGCAGTTCTCCAGCAGAGGAAACTCTCTTTTTCAGGCACCTGGAATATATTGTCCCCAGAGACTCTGAGATAAGAAAGCACATTCTCAGCTTCACATTCAGCTGTGGTGTGATCTGAAGGGTGATAACATTTCTCCAGCTGGCTGTGAGAATCATTAATTTATTATTCAGCTGTGTCTTCAAGCCCCCTTGATCAAGGGTCCTTTTTCTCTCTGTCAGGCAACTGTTCTGTTCTATGTTCTTGATTTCTTTACATCTCTGCCTTCAGTACTGTTATCTCTGGCTTAGACTATCCCAGTGTTCAAACGTTGGCTCCTTTTTTTACCTTTGTAAGAAGAGACAGAGTGAAAACAATTATGTGATGACTGTTTAATGTATTTCTGGGAGCTATGTGCTGCTCATTTAAAGTCTGGACTTTCCCTTTACAAGAATGTTAAAAAGAAAAAAAGCAAACCAAGTGTGAAGCTGCCATTTTTCTTTTTTTTTACAATTTCTTTTTACACTTGCTGTAAAACCCTCTGCTTCACTCTTTCCCCTGCCTTTACGTTATATTAGTTAATGATGTTTCTAATTCTAATTGCTTTCATCACTTTCATTCTCCCAAACCTCCTTCGAAGGTCCTGTGATTGGAGCATGGTGATGCAGTTTATTAGAGCTGAGGTGACAGTGGAATGAATCATGGGCTTGTCACTTCAAAACCTTTTGTGGCATTTTCAACATATTTGCAAACAGGGGACATTTCACTGGAATTCCAATATATTATAAAAGAAAAATGGACTCATCCTGACTGCAAATTTCATTCTTGCTAACAAGAGGATAAATTAAAATTCTCGTCTTGAGGTTTCCTTCTGGGGTCACCCCTTGACATCTGCAAGGGTATCAAACACTTCAGAACCCCCAAAGAATCATTCAGCTACAGGAAAGGAGTGGGACAGCTTGCAGGAGCTGCAGATTGAGGTAATTATCCACTTGACTGCTCAATCTTGGCAGATGATGTTGTGTTAGACAGACTGAAGTTTACAGTTATGTGCATTTGGAGGTGGTGAACAAAATACTCACACTGACCTTTCAAGCAAAGTACTTTTTGTACCCTGCAATTCTTTAAGATATTTCTGTGTAGTGCTGCTAAGCCTTAATTTGAGAAGGAAGAACATTGAGGATTGATCATTTTCCCATGTTCAAGAGAATTCACAAGTCACGGAGCAGTTGAGTTTGGAACGGATCTCTGGAGATCTCTGGTCCAACCTCTGCTTCAACAGGGTCACCCAAAGCTGGTTGCAGAGGACTGAGTGTAGTTTATTTTAGTATTTCTAAGGAAGGAAAATCCACAGACTCACTGGGAAACCTGCACAAGTTCTTGGTCATCCTTAGACCAAAAAAGTGTTTCCATTTGTTTAGATGGAACCTCCTGCATTTTAGTTTGTGCCCAAGGCTGGTGGTGATAGACGAATTTACTGACAAAGTTTACGGATGTAAAATCAGGTCTAAAACATGACTTTGAATACACAAGTGCACTTTTCAGTGTGTGCCATTTACCATTAAACTTCTTTGCTTTAGCCTGTGAACTCTGGACAGTTAATATAATAATTTAGGCTTACAGAAAAACAAAGCAAAACTGAATGTCATAAGAAATTTGTGTTTACAACTGTTTTCTTTAGCAGAAATTTGCTTTTTTGTAGAAAGTGACACTTAATTTATCATGAGCTCTGTAGAAGGTAAAAAGAACAATTTGCATATTTATGTTTTCTAATTCCATATCATTGGGTGCTTATTAGAAAACAGATTTATAATGGCTGGTTTTTTACCTCTGTGTACTGTTCAATGTATACCTGTCCTTACCCATGGTAGAGGATCTTTGGTTCAAACAGGGCCCTCAGACACCAATTGTTTAAGAAGATGGTGATAAGAATGATTGAATAACCCCATTTAGAAGATAATGAAGTATTGTTGAATGTATACCCTGACATATGGTTACTCTCATTATAAGGTGCGTCTGCTACGTAATCTGAACATGCCTTGTGAGGATTTATGTTTAAAGCAGTTGATGCAGAGCCAGTTCACTGAAGCACCATGGAGAGGACTCTAAGGAATGAGTTTTACCCCAGACTGCACCAAATCCAATTATTTCTCTACTTCCATTTCCTCCCTCCACCACTCGTTTTTCACATCACCCCATTAACCCTTTTCTCAACAATCCTATGCACGTAGTGTCAACTATTTCCAGAAGAATTCAGGCCTTCTCTAAGCCATTGTTTTCCACTGAGAACAACCATTTTGGAGCTGTGGTCCATGTTTTCCCCTCTGAGAAACCTCTGGCACACTCAGAGGCTGCCTTAGAGAACAATGACCCAGCAAAGAATGTGACAGAATATACAACTTCCAAGTGGAGATGGACAAATGTTAATGACATGGATTTCCTGCCCACACTCAAACCTAATTCCACCACAAGATGGTCTGTTCCATCAAAAACAGCCTTAAAAGGTTCCCAAACCCCCTTATTCTGATTAGGGTGAGAAGCATGCTCAGGAACCACATTTCCTGTTTGTTGCTATCAGTGTACTGAACTATTCCATTTCCCTCCGGATTTGGATCAGAGGCCACCAGCTAGGGATGTCAGATTGCACAAATGTTTTTGGTCACAGTTCACAAGCCAACCCTACTGGAGAGATCCCAAATGCCCTCTGAGAAACCTACATCCAGTTTCCTATGGTTTTATTTAAAGCAACCTGCCTGTGAATGTGTGGTCAGCTTAAAAAAAAGCTCATGAAATGACCCAAAGTCATGAGCACCCCGTGGCTGGAAATTGGCCTCAAATCAGCTTGTTTTTGCCTCGGTCATTTGTCAATGGCTCAATTAACTGCAGATTCCACTCTTGCTAGGCAACAACAGGAAAAATTGAGTGAGAATATTGAATTGTTCTGAGATCTCAGACCCTTCCTTCTCAGTGAAAGTATTTTGTGGTGCCAAGTTCTGTAACGTGATAGTTTACCTACAGTGAGAATATTGGCTCCCCTTGGTGCTGGCTGTATTCCCTCTCCTCCTCAAATCCTTGCCTCACTCCCTGCCTTGCCACAAAGAACATCATTTTAGGCACCAGTTATGCCACTCTACAGGGTTAGTACTCAGGAGCTGCTGTTGTTGGAGAGAGTGAAGGAGCATTTCCTTTCCTACTCACGCTATTATAAGAGGTAAATGGGAAAAGATATTAGAAAAAAAAATCTGCTATTAAAGTTAAATCTCCAAGCACTGGCAAGCAATAAACAGATTATGGACTTTTATACGACTTTAATGCCTGGAATTATGTAAGTATTAGTTGGAAGAAGCTTCTGGAGCCGGTCCCCTCTGGCTTTGCAGTAATCTTGGGGGTTCAAATACCAGCTCTCTGTTTTGGTCTCACTGCAGGGAATGTGCTGTGACATCTCCTCCATGCAGAGAGCTTGGCCTCTGGGCCCTGCAGGTGTGTGAAGGCAGGGGCGTCATCCAGGGCTGAAGTATTTTATAAGTGAGAAACCAATGGATCAGGAGCTCTGCAGGGTTTTCGTGGCCCATCAGACAGCAGGAAGGGCACGGACACTGTGTGAAGTCTTTCATGCACCGGGATGGACTGTGCTCAATTTCAGATCATCCCAAGTCACCCGAAACAAACACGTTGGAGATCTGAGTTCCTTCAGCGTGAACCACCCAAGATACCACTCTAGTCCCATCCTTCCCTTCCTTCGTGGGCAGATCACAACACTCCCAAAAGATCAGTAGGTTTCTGAGGATCTCTGTGTTTTGTAGTGTTTGGAACGAGCTTGAGAATGAGCAAAAAACTGTGGCTTTCAGAGCTAATGCTGGCACAAATGACCCACTACCCTTTCAGCAGCCTCAGGCCAAACCCAACGCTGCCTAATTTCACCATCCCAAGTCACCAGTCTGCCATACCTTCAAATGCCATTCAGAGACTGCCCTAATTTTTCTGGCTTGTAATTTAATTAGGGACCCAGCTGGGAAAGTTGTAAAGGATTGTACCTCAAAGCTGGGTGTGATCCAGCTGGTAGATGGCAAATGAGCAGCTCTGTGGCCCCTCTTTGATTCCTTAATTCTCCCACATTAAACTAAAAAATCTCCAATCCATCTGCTGATTCCAGGCTCCAAGGAGATAACAGAAAGGCTGCAAAATTTTTACAGTCAGAAGGGGGTCTGGAGTGCTGCAGTTCCTGGTTTTCGATGTGAGAATTGAGACTGTAAAGAGTGCAGTGCTTCCAGGAAAACAGATCTTAGTGTATAAACTCAAACATACCAAAAATCAATTCCATTTTCTTGTCTTTCCTGGTCTTGCTCATAAAATAATTGTATTGAGTTCTACAAAATCCTTTTTTTTTAGTCTTTTAGACACAAAAGAGATAATGCATTTCATCTCTCCCACCGTGCTATATGACATACTATCTTTGCATTTTCAGACATTAATAACCTAAGTGTTTTTGTGAAATAGTTTTATCCTCACTTCTTTTTTTCCTACCAGTCAAAGTCTCTGTGCATTTACAGACCCTTTGCTGAAACCCCAAAGTAAGAAAGGACCTTGAAAATTAAGATTATCTCCACATTATCTACATTCACAGCTAATTCAGCAGCAAGAAGGACATACAAGTGTGACACACCTCTGATCCATCTGAGTTTTTGGTGTCACACTCTTGAAAATAGAAGTTAAACTGCCCAGTGTATGATGTGATGAATTAACAGAAAGATCTAACTTGTCATGTAGGAAACCTTTACTAACTAAGAGCATCACAGTCTTCCTGCAGTTATATAGAATTACTTCAAATTCCCTCTATCAATTTTAATGTGTTCACTTCAGTGTACACTTGGGATTGCAACCTGGCCCAATGCTCTCAGACATTGCCTCCTCAAATTTCTCTCTGTTTCCTTATAGCCCTTCTGAAAATTTTTCTGCAAGTTCATCTGCATTCTTTCTGGGCACAAATTAATTGTTCATAAAAATAAAAGCTGCTTGGACAGCTACATTTTTCACTGCAGTGCCATAGACATTAGTAAGATTCACAGCAGATTAATTATTTACGGTTATGCATCTTCTCTTGGGATAAGTCACATTATTGGGTGAAAACTTCTCCATTCATGTCTCTACTAGGCTCAAAAAAGCACTGAGGAGCAGGTTGCAGTAAAAGTTAAGATGGATTACTGCTTTTCAGACTACTTTGCAAGATTAATCTCAGCTTTAGCACTCTTTTAAAACACAGTGCTAAAATAAACACTGTGCTTATTTTTGACTCATGCCCCTCTAATATGGTAATTGTGCTAGATACCCTGAAAAGATTCCACACTGCATCTGAGTGGCTGAACTAATTTAAGTGATGGAAACAGCCTTTAGTCAGAAAAACTAAAGTCACAGAATTTTAGAACCGCAGAAATGTTTTGGGTTGGAAGGGAGCTTCAAGATTATTCAGTTCCAACCCCCTGCCATGAGCAGGGACACCTTCCACTAGACCAGGTGGCTCAGAGTCCCAAACAATCTGGTCTTGAACACTTCCAGGGATGGGGAATCCACAGCTTCTCTGGGCATCATGTACAGTGACACCAGTGAAGCTGAACATGAGAGAATTCTTTTTCTGCTCCAGATGAATGAGACACAGAAGTCACATTTGCCTGTCAGTGCTAAAGAATGTCCACCAGCCCAGGTGGCAGCAGGGTAGATATGTCCTCTGGCCTTCTCAAATGGGTACAAGAATCCTTACAGAGACAGCCTGTTTCCAAGGAAATAAATTTCCAAGAATTTGCTTGCAGAGCAGATCTGTGGCTTCAGGGGTTTTGGCCAGAGAGGAGCCTCAGCTGTGATAACTCACCTTGAAAAAGGTGTTGAAAGGAGCCATGTGAGAAAGTTCACACTCGAGCATCCAGAGGTCTGGAAGGCATCAATGGCAGGGGACAGTGAGGTGTTAGGGAATGGGCCCTCTATGCCAACCAAATGGGATTCCAGTTCCACACAAGCCCCTTTTCCTGTTGGTTAACCCCATGCCTTTATAAATGCCTGGTTAACAAAAACCATCAGACTTGGAGATTTTAGGCCCCCTCAAAATTGATGTGTGTGTGAAGGCAGCAGTTTTTTCCTTAACGTTATCTCTGTCCTGAGTGGTTCAGCTGCTTTCACTGACCAAGGAACCAGAAGAGATAAAGGGAGGAGAAGTGGGGAGGATAAGAACAGGGCTGAGCATGAATTCGAGGTTCTGGTGATGAGTTTACAGCTGCATATATAAGGGCCACAGGGTTACCTTCAGTGCTTAAACACAAGATATTAGAAAGGGGCAGGGTGCTTTGGTGAGGGTAAAAACCTGGTTGTTGCACGAGAAATAAGCAGGAACTGCCTTATTTCTGAATAATTCTAGGAGATGGACATAGGAGACGTGTAGGCTTATAGAGGACAGGGGATAAAGGTGTGACCTGATGCACCAGGCAGTCTCCACATCCTCACCTTGCATTTCCTTCACCACCTTTGAGCCCTGCCTCTTGCCCAGCTCCAGCTTTCATTGCAAAGGGATCCCTTACAAACTGTGGCTCATGTAGAAAACATGCAAGTGTGAAGCTGTCCTCTGTTTTCTTATCCCATGCCATATTTAGTTTGTGGCTTTTGGTGTTTCATTAGGACTTTCCAGTCAGTTACACAGTCCTGGGGTGTGGTTTTGTAGCTGTTTATGAGCCACAATCTGGCAGCAGCCTTGTCACCAGCAGCCAAGTCACTCAAGCACTGCTTTGTTACAAGCTCCATTGAAAACCCAGAGAAGCTGTCTGGGTTTACTGTGCCATCATTCAGTCCATAGTTCCCCAGAATTTCTTCTGAGATCTCTTTAACAGAAATCTTAAAGGCTCTGTTACCATCCCATGCCTTCAGCTACAGAAAGCATCTCTACTGAGCTGCACTGCCTGTCCTACAGAAGGAAAATTCCTCTTTACAGTGGTCTTTGGCCCCCTCCTCCACAGACCCATGTTGCAGTCCCCCTTGCAGATCAAACACTCCTGGCTGGGCATGCAAGAGCCTGCATTGAATTCCTGTGGAAAACTGGTTTATTCTCATTAGGTACAACTGGTGGTATTGAAGACAAGGCTGAATCCTGAATCTGGATGCCTCCTGTCCTTGAAATGGTGGCTGTGAGCAGAGGTTCCCTTTGGGGTTAGTTCCTATTTGTTTTTTGCCACTGCTACAAAATCTGCTTCTCCCACCCCAGAGGATGGGACACATCCTCTCCTATCAGACTATTAAAATCAGGCTGACTCAAGACCCAAAATTCTGCCACATCCTTTCTCATCAAAAAACTGCTTTGTTTTCTAAAAGACTCTTTTTATAATCCCCTCTGGTGCTATTCACCATTAACACATCTTCCTCTTGTGGTCTTCCAAATTTTCACTGTTGGTTGAGCAAGGCAAAGGGAACTCTAAATATTGGAACAATCCCTGGAGCAGCTACCAGTGAGAATGCAGTCCCAGAGGCTCGAGAAGTGCTCGGATGCCTTTTGGTAAACTGAAATTCCTGCACATTCCAGCTGTCAAGGCAGCCACTGGCCTCTTGAACCAGCTCTCAACTGAACATTTTTAATCATTCCCCTGAGCCCTCTTCAACAGCAGCAAACTTGTCCCAGGAAAGCTCAGTTACACCCTTTGCAAAGGAAATTATCAGCGGGCTTGTTAGTTTGTTGTGTGTGTGGGAACAGTTTACAAAGACAGCACGAGGTGCTTTTCCTTTGGGAGGCACTGGGAATAAAGAGGTTAAAAAAATTAATTTGCAAAAATGAGTGTTCTGGATTCCTGAAGAGCAGATATTTGTTTTTGCTGCAGGATGTTTTTGTTAGCTCAGATAACAGAATAAAGACACTGCTTACACCTCTTATCCATCTGCTCGGAGATGAGTGTAATGTGAGTATTGCTGTTTCCTTCCAGGGTAACCTTCCCAAATCCTGACTCAGCAGCACGAGACTAAAAGCAAAGTCCTGATTCACCAGGCCAGCATGGGGAGGTTCATAAAGTCAAGATTTTCTCAAAGCCTGGGATGTTTTCTGCCCCCAGCCTCACGCACCTGTACTGTCCCCAATGCAGCCAGCCCGCAGGTTACCCCTGGCACCCAGCAGTGTCAGAATCCTCCAAGAAATGTCCCAGGATTAGGAATCTTCTGCTGAATCTCGCCCCATGGTGATGCTGGTCAGTTGTACCAGGTACCAGGTCAAGATTATGTGCCTTGAAGTTGTTACAAGAAGAGAGAGTGACCAAAATTTCCTTATGGAACCACATGCAATTAAGAGCTGTTTGACCAAACCCTTCCGATCAGGGCCACTCTACCCCAAAAATCAGAGGGCTTATTTGTAAATGATGGTTTACATGCTCCAAAATCCAAGTATTTGCTGGCATGAGAGAGCCAGGGCAGCTCAGCCTAGAGAAAAGGAGGCTCAGGGGGGACCTTGTGGCTCTGCACAACTCCCTGACAGGAGGGGGCAGCCGGGGGGGTCGGGCTCTGCTCCCAGGGAACGGGGACAGGAGGAGAGGAAATGGCCTCAAGCTGTGCCAGAGAAGAATTAAATTGGTTATTAGGCAAAATTTCTTCATGGAAAGGGTGTCCAGCCCTGGCACAGCTGCCCAGGGCAGTGTTGGAGCCCCCATCCCTGGAGGGATTTAAAAGCTGTGTGGATGTGGCACTTGGGGACATGGATCAGTGGTGGCCTTGGCAGTGCTGGGGGAAAGGCTGGGATCAATGATCTTAGAGGACTTTTCCAACATAAACAATTCTGGGATTCCATGATTCCACATCTCTCTGAAGGCACTATAACCCCATGGCACCAAATTAATTTTCAAAAAAATCACCCCGAGTGTGACTTACGTTTGCTCACACTAAGCGCGTTCTTGAGGTCTCTTCCAGCACTTTATTTCTACGGTTTTGTGTAGCAGAAAGGAATAATGAGCCAGTAGTTCTTTGGGAAAATATTTCTTTTCCCCACTGAAGTAGGCAGCAGTTATAAATATTCTGCAGGCAGACTCCAGTGCTGCAGCAGTGACCACTCTGTGACGACAGCAGCCGGTATCTCAATAGCAGGAGAGAAGCGAGGTTGCTCCTGTGAAAACAAATTTACCTATAAGCTCAATTTCAACAGCCACAGGGGGAAATCCAACTTCTTTCCTACCGAAAAAAAAAATTACTTTTCCGCTGCCAGTGGTATAGCGTCACTGCTTGAAAACTATCCCCATTATTCCACCAAATGATTGATTTCCTCCTAACCGTGCCACCGGTGACTGAATTCATTTTGGGAGCCAATTACAGAAAAAAAAAATATATAGTAAGCGTTGCAAGAGAACCCCAAATTACTGTTTTAAGACTTGTTTTTCTCTTTTCTTCTTCCTTCTATTTAATCCAAAGGAAACATGCTCACAGTAGGAGTAAAGAAAAGTGTAAACAAACCAAAAGAATTGAATAATATGTATTTACTTGTATAATTTTTTTTTTTTTCTGTCTAGCAGAATGCATGACCTTTATTTAGGTTTTATGAATACTGACAAAAATCACTTTCACTGCAGCTCTCAGTCTTAAAAAATATGTATCTGTGGACAAGTCCTTCATATCCCACCCCCCAGTTTTCTAATACTTGGTATTCTATATGGAATTTGTACCATGTACCACAATTAGGAGAACGAAATGTGAAAGCTGCTGGAAAAACCCACCACATTTCTAAAACAAGACCAAAGAACAGGAAAAATGTGCTCTTTTTTGCTTACTATAATATTAGATATTTTATTCTGGATTGTTATTATTTCTGTGTGTCACACGCAGAAATTTCCATTTTATTAATGGAAATCAAAACCCACAGCAAGGAAGAGGCATTTTCCATCCTATTTCTGACTGTTCCCAGCTGAAGAACATGTCAGACACAATATAACTTTGCCATTACACAAGCCTCTAAAAGATGCTGGCAGATATTTCGAGAGTTTGGCATTCTGTATCAATAAGAAAACAAATCTATGACAGTTTCCCATCGAGTCAGAACAATGCAAGCACAGGACAGGATATTTTTAGCATGCTTATGTTCCATACCACACATCTGAGGCTGAATTTTTTCCCCCTCTTTGCTGGGTTTTCCAGCAGTCTATTGACCAATTTATAGTCAGATACACTTAGAATTCATCAACATCTTTCTCCTGTGGAATTACATAAAAGTCTCAAGCCTCTAATAATAGCAATTTTTTGTCTGCATTGACAAGGAGTATGAAATGAAAATCATGAGCCCTTTAGGGCTCTGCCCTCAAGGGCATAGGCGAAATCCAGGGCCACCCAGAGAAGCATCTCCACAGCTCCTCTCAAGCCAAGGTCTCCTGAAACTGCTGATGCCATCATGAATTCTTGTCATGAAAATTTCAGTAACAGTCAGCAGCATGTCTGGAAAATGGGTGAAGATGACACAGAGGAAAAGCTCACTCTCCAGTGAGGAATTTATATGTGAAATAAGCTCATTCCTCATTAAGATCATTGTTTGAGCAATTTTGGGTTGAGAGGATTCACCCACGGACATGAACTATTTTCCTCTGTAAAATTTCATACTTTTATAGTCACGTACATCTGGGTCCAAGAGGTCCATCAAGGCTTCCTCTTCTCTCTTGGGGATGTATCTCAAACCACCCTTTGCATTTTCCCCTTATCTTGATGGGCTCCAGTTTCCCAAAGGCAATTTCTGATATTGCTGATATGGATTTTTTCTCTTATTGGTCTGTGAAGAGTTTGGAGGGGGCAGCAACTTAAGACTCACTTTTGGGCCAATAAATTTATGATATGTTTATGGCATTTTGAGGACCATCTCCAGTAATAAATAAAAGTAGTTTTGACATGTTGTTTATTATTCGTCTTTTTCTGATGGCAGAATATTGCTAAAAGTTTAATTAAGGGAAATTGTGACTTGAATTCAGACAGTCAATATGAAGCTGAAAATCAGAAAAGGGTAATAAAGGAGTTGCTGATTTCACTAAGATGGAAGAGAAGGTGGTGACAGGCTGCCTTGAATAAGAGTATGGAAAATTCATGGAATCATTCAGGTTGGAAAGGACCTTTAACATTGTTGAGTCCAACCATTCCCCCAGCACTGCCAAGGCCACCACTGACCCATGTCCCCAAGTGCCACATCCACATGGCTTTTAAATCCCTCCAGGGATGGGGACATCAGCACTGCCTTGAGCAGACTGTACCAGGGACTGACGACCCTGCCAGTGATGAATCACATGGCTTTTATCCAATCTAAACCTCCCTGGCCCAGCCTGAGGCCGTTCCCTCTCCTCCTGTCCCTGTTCCCTGGGAGCAGAGCCCGACCCCCCCGGCTGCCCCCTCCTGTCAGGGAGTTGTGCAGAGCCACAAGGTCCCCCCTGAGCCTCCTTTTCTCCAGCCTGAGCCCCTTTCCCAGCTCCCTCAGCCTCTCCTGGTGCTCCAGCCCCTTCCCAGGTCCATTCCCTTCTCTGGACACGCTCCAACCCCTCCATGTCTTAATTAGTCTAAAAACCTGTCTTCCTCACCAGCCTGGCTGTAGGTCCCTACAACATGGCAATGCAGTGGAAGAACTGAAGAGGAAAAACTCCTGGATTTATGATGTGTTTATTAGAGAACATTTATTATTTGGTTTATTTTGTTATATTTATTATATGGTTTATTGAACCAGCATATTGGTTCTGATATCACAGTCACCTGGGCAAACACCTGGAAAAGAGCACTCTGACTGGAAAAATCAAAGAATGTGGGTCACCCCTTCCCATCACGGGGATTTTACCACTGTAATGACGATTAAATAAATAATTTATCTAGTCCTCTCACAAAGTTTCACATGATTTAGTGAAAAACAAATTCTGTGATCTTATATGGGGGAACAGTGTGGATGTTAATTGTGTGTTCTTTTAAATCTTTGGGTGAAACAACCATGTGTATGTTGAAAACTAATGAAGTTCTCTTCTTCTAAGTTTGGAATCTGCATTTCTCCCTGTGTTTTTAACCTGACCACATTCACCCTTCCGCTGCATCACATGCCCTTAACATGATAGCTGTTATTTTTCACATTTCCCAAGATTATTCCCTGCCTTTCTCATCTCTGCTGTGTGAGTTGGCCAGCGCTCACCCCCTGAGGATGATTCTCTAGGGGCATCACATCCCTGGCCTGCACCCTGGAGTAGATGGAATAGTGATGCCCAAACTATCACAGCACACAAGAGAGGAAAATAAAAGCAGTCATCAAATGCAGCTCATCGTTTTCCTGCTGACACATTTTGTGTCAGAAGAAGAATTGGCCTGCTTTGCTTAACACCAACATCTCTTCCTGTTCACCGCTGCGCTCAATTGCATCAAGAATTCAATATGCTTGAACGTGGAACCAGTTTATTGAGTGTAAATACCTGAGTAGTGGCACCAAAAAATGAAGGATTTTGCACCAGCAGGAGCTTGTGTAGAACCAGTTGTTTACTTGAGCAGATCTACCTGCTCCTGTCACTTGAAAGTTCA
Organism: Edolisoma coerulescens; assembly: GCA_013397115.1. Lineage (NCBI taxonomy): Eukaryota > Metazoa > Chordata > Aves > Passeriformes > Campephagidae > Edolisoma > Edolisoma coerulescens. The sequence goes on along the minus strand of VWZW01002516.1, from coordinate 1,027,240 downwards.
GTCCAATGAGCAGCTTCCTTATTTAAACACTGTTTCTGATCGACACAAAAGCATCACCCAAACCCTTTGGTATTAGTGAACCTTAATTCTGTGTGTTTACATTGGTTTTTTAATTTTTCTCACCTCTCTCATGAAGGGAGGTTAATTAGCAGGAGAGTTTTTAGTTTTCATTGATTTTTTCTTTGAGTAGTGCTGGAAGAAAGAACAACCACCTTCCTCTAAGTAAAATAAAATGATTATTTCCTAATAAAAGTCCTGTTCTTATGTTGCTAAGAAACATGTATGAAAATGAACTCTGATTCTGAGTGTCCCCACCCTGCACTGTGACAGCTGATACAGAACTTATAATGATCTTGAGCCAGTCTTGTTCTTTCCTGCAGTTATCCCATGTTTCTTCTGTCCTTGTGGGACATAATTATTCTCCTTACCTTACAGTCCTGCTTCTAAAGAAATTGTTCCTTTGAATAATTCAGGATGGTGTACTGAAAGGTGTTCCTGCCTGTGGCAGGGGGTTGGAATTAAATGTTCTTTCAGGTCCCTTCCAACCAAAACCATTCTGTGATTCCGTGACAATGCATGAGGACCACTTTAAGCATATCCAGGCCTTTGCCTTTTGTGCATTCCCAAATTGCAGTGGCTGTGTGCACACTGGGGCTCAGCATGGACTTCTGCATTTTATAAATAAGGTTTTAGGTGCTCAGGAGCCCCTGCAGGTGTAGAGGAAAGGGGACACTGGATATGATTTAACTCTGAACCTGCACCTCTGGAAGGTGGTGTTTAGAGCAACCTCACAGCTGCTCTAACTTAAGGAGAGTTGTCTGTGAGCTCTCTCCTCACTATGGAACACCTGAAAGTCTTTCTGTGCTGGAGAGGGCATGGAAAGGCACAGAGAGGCTTGAAAGGTGCTTCTGAAAGTGTGGGCCAAGGGATGAAGAGCTGGTGCTTATTCCTAGCAAGTCACACGGCAAAAAAAGTGAGAATTAGTAGAAATACCCCAGAAAATGAAGGTTTGCAGCTCCATGATGAGACCTGGTCTGCAGCACTGAACACTGCTTGATGTATTCTGGATTCAGGAAAGAATGAATTACCAGAGGAATTGTTTTGTTGAGGACAAGGGTCTTTCACTTGCCTTTATATATTTCCATCCAGGTTGAACTTACCTGAACAACCTAAGATTTTTCTGGCACTGTTAAGACCACGAGCATATGAGGATACTCACAGGGCAATTCATCCCACCAAGCTTGAAAAACTCTCTGAATTGGATGTGAGGCAGTCAAATTTACTAAGAGAGAGCCAAAAAGTCCTACTTTTAAGTACATGATGTGTGTCACTGCCAGTGAAAAATACCAGGAATAAAGAGACGAAGTTGAGGTGAAAACACAAGAGTAGATAAAATAATTTCTGGGCCAACTCATCCAGAGCAAGTTTAAAAGGTTTTGTGGCAGATTAATGAATAAGACTGCAGACAATTTGGTGAAAGAACAGCTGGGACACAAACCTTACCTGTTTTTGCAGATCAGGAGGCAGTTTTCTCCATTTATGGATATGGTTAAATGCCCTGGTTTCATCACAGGAATGGATGGCGGGGCTGAATACCCTGGGATGTTGTTTCCAGCTTTATATCAAACCATTGTGTTTCCTGCCCTCTGTGAAAAGCAGGTTAGAGAAGGTGACCTTGCGCTGCTGATGAGAGCAACTCAAAGCCTAAAGAAACGGCAGAGATAAAAACTGCTGTGCAAAATCCTGTAAACATACGCAAAAAAACCTCAATAAAACCCCCAAGCCCCTTTGGGGATATGGAATAATCTCCTCAGTTCATGCAGAAAGAATTCATGTAGGGCGGTAATTAGGTTTTTTAGGATTATACTGTAACTGTACTTAATGATCCTTCTGCCATCTAATCAAGGATCTCACACTGACGTTTTCCAATATTGCTAAAGCTCCTTATACCAGCTCATTTGTCTAACGAGGTTTCTATGTATAAACCTCATTGGAAGTAAAATTAAATTAATGAGCAAGTCCATCTCATTTTTCCAAAATACAAGAATATATTCACAGAATAGTTGGGGTTGGAATGGACTCTGAAGATCATCTAATGCAACTCCCCTGCCACGGCACGGTCACCTAGAGCAGGGTGCACTGATGTTCTTGTACTGAATTGGTATTGAATATTTATTCACCAGTTCAGGCATCACCCATCATGATTTATTGAGGAAACATTTACCTTTGATTCAAGCACTTCCACACAGAAATGTTAGCAGAAGAGAAATGAATGTATTAACACTCTGCTGAGCAAAACCAACAAATAATCCTTTCCAGGAATTCAGGGATTTTAATCCCATTTAAATATTTGATGAATAAACCTTTAAGAAGGAAAATAACAACCATTTACATTTCTCATTATCATTGACTCCATGGTTTAAAAGTTGATGGCAGTGAAACATGCACTTGTATGACCTTGGGGTGTTTTTAATATGCTAATAGAGTAACATCCATTTTATGGCACTTGAACATGAATTAATGCAAAAGAAGTTGTTTTTTTAGAAATATTGCACAGTCTCCATCCTTGAAGGCTTTCAAGACCACACAAGATAAAGCCCTGAAGAGCCTGGTCTAAATTCAGTGTTGGCTCTACTTTGTGCAGGAGGTTGGATCAGTGATTCCCAACCTGAGTTGTCCCATGGTCTCTGCTCTGACATCAAGACCAGCCAACCAATTTTCACTGAAGTGGGTAAAATTGCTCTCTGTGTGCTGATGTTTCCTCAATCAGCTTGAAATAAAAGAAGCCTGAAGCCCCATTCCAAGGGAGGCTGTCCAGAGTGAAGCACATTCATCCTGAAAGGTTAAGTGCCCCATTTATCATGACTGGGAACAAAAGTTTGGCTTTGCCAGCAAACTGCTCCACTTGCTCAGCTGCATAAACAGTGAAAAATAGATAAATTTCCAGAACTGAAGGTTTAGGCATGTTTCTCCCTATCAGGAGGTCTCACGAATGAGTGTTGGTGTAAAGGACCCAACAGGTGAAGTCTAAATCACTTTTGTGCTCAGAGCTGTTAAATACACCACCACTGCTGAGAGCTGGGGGACTTGTTGCCTCCCTGGACACACATTTACAGGAGGACAAGGGAAAACAGCTACAACAATTGGAGCAAAACCGAGGGAACAAGTCTGAAAATAGGAAAAGCTGGAAGGTGTTCTGGCTGGTCTAATGGAACACAGTGGTTTGTCAAATATTTACAGTTTCGTTGATTCTGTGGTTTGTTAATAAATTTGCATTTTTTTTTGGCCACTGGGAAAAAAAACCCTGTCAGGTTTTGCTGCTGTTTTCTTTTTGTTGTTTTCCTTTTTCTCTTGACAAACAGATTGCGAGAAAACCCTGCTGGCTCAGTGATAAAGTGATAAAGTGGTGCATGCAAGAGGAATGGCTTTTTTTTTTTTTTTTTTCTCAGAATTAAACTATTTTGCTGAAACTAATGAAAAACTAGTGTTGAATTACAAGCTAATTCTGTTCTTAGGATTCAGGCATATATATCAGATCATTCACCTTTTAAAAATAAAACCTTTGAATACCTCTCAGTCAATAGGCTTTCAGGTTCTTTCCTGCTCCAAGAAATACCACCCCTCCCCTCCCTGAGAGATAACTAAAACCTTTGAAATAAAGAAAGATTGCTGGCATTTATGAAAAAGGTAAAAAAATCATAACAAGGAGCCATGAATGACCTGCTAATGTGTTTGAGCAGAAAGAGAAAATGTTCATGTACAATGGAGGCTATAGAAAAAAAAAAATCAATAATAAGCAACATTAAGATTTGCCCAGGAAATCTTTATTCCACCCACCTCTGAATGTGCATTAGGAAATTGTTTTCGACAGTGTTTACAACCTGCACACGGAACAAGCGCGTCCTTTAATGAATAGCTATTTGCTCATAGCCTGTTTTGTGCACTGAGCAGAGGTGACTCAAACTAAAAGGCCCTGCAAGGATGGGGGAAGGAGGCTCCCACCGAGCCGGGGAAGAGCAGACTTTAGTGACTGGGATAAGGAGAGGGATTAGACCGCTGATCTTGTGAAGTCCAGCTCAGCCAGCCAACCAAAAAAAGCCCTTTCTCTGCTGTGCCGTGGAAGATAGCAGGAGTTACTGCCTACTGGGGCATGGAACTTGTTAGGGAATGCAGGGACGAATGGGGCTGGAATGGAAAATGTTGGGAGTAGATAAATGCTGTGGGGTGTTTTGGGGAAACGACAACTTCTTGTCTCATTAGCCCTGAGAATCTCCACGTCCTCCCACTCACCAGTTGCATCTCATCAGTGTTTTCCTCCTTCCCAGGACAGCAAGCCCATTTAAGAGGTGCAGATGTGTCCACAGCTCCATGAGGGTTCCTATGGAATTCACAGTCAGATTGTGATGCAAAAAACCCCCACCAGAATCACCATGGAATGGTTTGGGTTGGGAGGGATCATAAAGACCGTTTTGTTCCAACCCCTGCCATGGGCAGGGACACCTTCCACTATCCCAGGTTGCTCCAAGCCCCATCCAACCTGGCCTTGAACACTTCCAGGGACGGGACAGCCACAGCCTCTCTGGGCAGCCTGTGCCAGGGCCTCACCAGGAAGAATTTCTTCCCAATATCCCATCTAGCCCTGCCCTCTGTCAGTGTGAAGCTCTTTCCCCTTCTCCTGTCACTCCAGACCCTGGTAAATTGTCCCTCTCCACCTTTCTTCTGAAGGATCCCTTCAGGCACTGGAAGGCCACAACCTCAGAGCCTTCTCTTTTCCAGGCTGAACAATCCCAATTATCCCAGCCTTTCCTCACAGGAGAGATGCTCCAACCCTCTGGTCAACTTGGTGGCCTCCTCTGGACTCACCAGGTTTCTCCTTCTGACAATGCCCATCTCTTCTTAGGGAAGGAAAACTCTGAACACTTTATTCTGGCAAAATAAAGCTGAGAACTGAACAGTAGAAATACCCCCACATATGTGAAAAGAAATTCACAGCTCGCTGCATTCTTATTGCAGTAACACAGAAACTCCATATGTTTTTAACTTTCAAGTTTGCCCTTAACATGGGCAATAAACATATCTATTTCTGAGATGTTCATACAGGAGCAAATCAAGAATTTCTCTGCTTGGAGTGAAATAAACATTGCCATCTGCTCTGCCTGGTAGAAATTCTACCAGGAACCCAGGAACAGACCAGAAGTGAGAACAATAAAGGCAGATGTGTAACCTTTGCAAGGGAAGCCAGAGAGTTCAACATGTTCAGTTTTGGGCCTCTTGAAATCGAGGAGTTGGAGAGTGTCCAGAGAAGGGAACAGAGCTGGGGAAGGGTCTGGAGCGCCAGGAGCAGCTGAGGGAGCTGGGGGCTCAGCCTGGAGAATTGAATTTCAGAATGTTCCTCTCTGCCCCTCTCTCCAACCTGTTGAGGTCCCTCTGAAGGGCCACACAACCCTGTGAGGTCTTGGCCACTGCCCAGTTTTGTATCAACACAATTCATAACTGGTGAGGAGAACCCAAGGCCAGGGTGATGCTGGTCTGGTGTGGGCATGGAGGGAAATCTGCACACAGAGTCCCTGAGAGCCATCAGCAACCCTGGCAGTGGTTGCTGAAAACAAACAGCTCAGGCACCCAGCCTGCTTGACTGGAGCAGGGTCCAGCCTGGGCTACTAAATCCCTCTGAATAACAGATTAAGTTAAGCCCTGCTGAACCCTGTCTTGCAAAGACAAAGCTGACTTTTAACCCTCACAGGCTTTCCCCAGCTCTAGCACAATATTCAAATATTCAAATATCAGTACTTGCAGCTGATCATAGAGGAAGTTTAAGTGCTGCATGATGTACAGTCATTCCAGATTGTCACTTCCCTAAAGTAAAAATATTTCACCTAAATGTTAGATAGAAAGTGTATATGTTTATTCATTGTTAAGGTGTTGGCACAGTGACTTACAGCTGAGATTCACACCCAACAAACTCCACTCAGCTGGTATGTGCAATGTTTAAAGCTGCAAATCAATTGTATTCTTTTCTAAAAGCAAAGAAAAAAATATATCTCACTGGAGCCAGGAAAAATGCCCTGAGTGAAGGCTGTACAACCAAACTCTGAATCTGATGCAACTTCCATTCCCAGTCTTCATAAAACTGGGCTGTACCTGGAGAAAGAAGGTAGATCTTGATTATGTTTCAGGTCCTTTTTTGTGATTCACAGGCTTCCCAAATATATTTCTAAAGGAGATAGAGTCACATGGAATTTAATCCTGTGGATGTGGTCTTGAGTTTCTTCTCCCCCTTGACCCTAGCTCTGATCCAAGAGCTCCCGGAGTGTTTATGGCCATAGGAAGGACAGCAGTGACCCAGTAACACCAGCTCTTGTCAGGCTGCTGCTCTCCACTGACCAGAGGGGAAGCTGCAGCCACCAGGGGGTGCAAGGAAAATAATCACTCAGATCTTCATAATTTGGAAAAAATAAAAGGCTCAAAATACATGTGAATGAAGATTTAGGACAAAGGGGACAGCGTTGTTGCCAGCCTTTCTTATTAAAAACAAACAATATTGTTAAAAGTCTCAATTGTAGTGGCACAATATTAAGGGATAAAAATGTGGAATTCTTTTAATTTATGTTCTGACCCTAGGACCCTCACTTTATCTTTACTTATTTGTCAGTAATTTAATTGTAGGTTCATAATTGTGAATTCTGGAATTTTGGAACAACCCAACATGAGAACCGAAGTTCCGGGAGTCAAAATTTGTGCTGGATCATCCTGAGCTTCCTGACAATGATTCATTCTCTCTTAGATGCACTGCAAGGTCGCTGCAAAAATGCATCAGTACTGAAGAACTGAGATATCTCCTGTCATTTGGTGGTGTGAAGCCAGATGGTGACATCCTTAAAAAGGTTGTGGTAGAGCACTGCTGCATCTTAGGAAGGAATTCTTCCCTGTGAGGGTGGGGAGGCCCTGGCACAGGGTGTCCAGAGAAGCTGTGGCTGCCCCTGGATCCCTGGAAGTGTCCAAGGCCAGGTTGGACAGGGCTTGGAGCAACCTGGGATAGTGGAAGGGGTCCCTTCCCATGGCAGGGGGTGGGACTGGATGGGCTTTAAAGTCCCTTCCAACCCAAACCACTCTGTGTTTCTATGACCTTCACAAACAAGGAGAAAGTGATGGAAACCAGGTCTCTTGTGAAGATACAGAAAGAGTCTGTGGTAAAAATTATTGAGAATTTTAAGAGTGTCCTTGACAGTTTTCATTCACTGGCGTGCACTGGAAACCCTCCCTTTGCATTATTCACCCATAACTTTGCAACTGTGGGGGGAAAAATCCCTAGAAGGTCTTTCAGACAATGCAGACAAAGTTTGTTATGCCTGAAAACATCCCTTGGTGTTGCAGCTGACAGCTGCTCAGTAAATACCCCTCCACTAAAACCGTGGAGGACTTCCCAAAAGCCTTAGCAGTAACCTCACATTTCCCCCTCTTGAAGAAATTGTGGCCATGACCTGCAATGTGATAAATTTCACCAAGAGCTGCGAGGCTGAGGAAGATTTTAATAAACATGTGCATCATGGGAATGTGCACTCTGCACGCTGCCCACGATGTTTTGGTCGGGTCAAAGAGGGTCAGAGCATTATTCTCCACACAAAATACATCGTGTTCTCCAGGAGCAAACAGGCAGCTGAGGACTTGGGGCTTCTCAGGCAGTCTTTGCTCAAAGCTGCACCACAGAGGCCTGCCAGGTACGTGAGATATTTTAAAAGTTCTCTGTGTAGAAACCCAGAAAGAACGTGAAGTGATGGAGGATCCAAAAATCCCCTTTGCCCTTCACAGTGCTCGTGTCACAGCAAGGTGGCAGCAAGGTCAGGCAGATGTTCAGGACAGCCCACAGCTGGATGGGCAGTGCTGTGGGATTGGTGCTTAAGTTAGAAATAATCAGATGCAGAATGCGAGGGAGGCATCAAAACAAGCACAGAAGGAGAAATACACACACACCCCCTCAGCTCAAGACTCTCAGAAACGTCAAGAATTTTAGGGCAAATGTTTTATTTATAAAGAAAAGATTGTTAGCATAAATGCAGCCTGTTTCTCCTATGGAAGAGCTGCAGAGAAAGAGAAGTTGGACATAATCTGTTAATGAACCTCAGATCCAGGGAAATTGTCTAGTAAATGGTCTGTAATCCCACGTGGTGACAGCCTCTTTCTCCAAACCATCTGTTTGCCCACCCTCTGTCCTCCTCCTTCTAAGAAGATGAAGCCAGCTGAGTCTTGTTTTGGGAGATGTGCTGACAGGCAAACAAGGAAGGGCTCTCACCACCATGGAGAGGCAGCAATTAGGAAGATCCCAGAGCAAAGGCAGCCAGTTTTGCCTGCAATCCCATCAGTAACTCCACACGCAGATTTGCCTGAAGGATTCAAAGTGCTCTGGAAATAAAAGAAAAGTGCTTCTTGCTGTTCAACAAGCCAGTAACCCACAGGGGATACACATTCTGTGTGCTCAGGTGAATTAGTGACCTGTTAAAACCTCAGTAAGAAACAACCTTACTTAAACCTCTGTATTCAATTCCTACAATTGTTTTAAGCCAAATATGAACAACACAGGAATATGAAATGAGCAAATAATACAGCCTGGAATAGAAATGCTTGTTTAAGCAGATGGGTCAACTGCCCCCAGCTATTGGCAAAACATGTGGAAGGCTTGGGAACAGGGGCTGAATTCCACACAAAACTGAATTTTGCAGTCCCCTGTTACTGACCCACTTGCCTTTAACTTTGGACACTCACAGTAGTGACCAGGGGCCTAAAGCTGAATTACCCTCAGCACAGCTGAGCACCAAATCAGCAAATTGATATTTTTCCTCAAATCTCCACATTAATTTGATAAGAGAATATTTCCAGATGCTGTCTCTTGCTTTGCACAGGCTCAGGTTCCTCCAGCACACAATGTTTGATCTCATTTAATGGTCAGGACACTCCCAAGTTCACCACCTTGAGCCAGTAAGCAGGAAACTTACTTCTCCTTTTGCCTAACTCTCATTTATATTGAGGAACACCAAGTTTTTACCTCATACAGGTTACCAACCAAGTTCTTTATGAATTTTCTGATACATTTTTCTTTTTCAGTCAGGGTGGAATGGGAATTTTTAAGCCAAATTTTACGATGATGACTAATTTAATTATTACCACCAGCACGTTAAATGCTGTTCAATTGAGCCTTGAAGAAAAAAAAAACAACCTACTTTTCTGCAAATTCTGCTCAATTTCCTCCCCAGTCTGATGTTTTGGGGAATTTTCTCAGAATTTAGACAGTGCAATGCATATGAAAATTCATATCAGACTCTTAAACCACTGGGAGATGTCTTAAATAGAAGTTTAGCTGTAGAGCTCAGTGCCATTTGTATTTCCAAAAAGTAAACCAGAACTATCTGAACAGCTTTCCTTACCCCTGGAGGAGGAAATGCCTCAAAGCATTTTAAAAATTCAGATTAGCAAAATGCACCTGTCTAATTTCACTTTGATGCCACCTGAGAGATGTTCAAGGGAAGAACAGAGGTACCGAAGGGGCTGATGAGGGGACCTGCAGCAGGTCAGCTGGATGAAAAAACAACTTTTTGATTTAAAACAACTTGAGCTTCAGTATTTTCACTTCTGCCCATAAGGGAAAGTTATTTTGCAGATTCTCTTTCACCTTACTAAGAGGAGATGAGAAAAGGTGCAGCAGGTTTTGCCCTCACAGCTTAGAGGCATCATTGCTAAATTCAGAGGCAGTGATAGGAATAAATACTCATTTCTCTACTGCAGCAGCTACGCAAGGACGTGATGACCAACAGAAAAGGGAAAAAACATTATTAAATTATTATTCAACTTATTCAGGAAAAAGCTAAGGATTCAGATATCAGGACAGCTATTTTCTTCATGCTTTATCTCCCAAGGTCTTAATGTAAAAACCTGGGAGTCCCTAAAGAACTTAACACCAGCTGGAAACGTCCCACACAATCTTTGTGCCCTTTCACACCCTGCAGGTAACCAGAGGTGTTGGTTTTGTCATGAGTATCTTTGTCACTTCCCACCCTGAGACTCAGGACTGAGACACTGAATATCCAAGTAGTGGAGCACTGAAATCATGAATTTTGAGCTATTTAATTCTGCACAGGTTACTGCAAGATGCAGTGGAGGTCAGAATAAATTCAGGTAATCTACAGGGCATTTGGGTAGGAAAGAGATGATCCAACTGACAAATACAGCAAAGCTAGGAGCAGCATGTTAATAAAAGCCCACTAGTTATTAAACACCTTAGCAAACCATTTGTATTGTAGCTATTACCTCATTTCACCTCTCCTTAATTAGCATAAAATTTAAAAAATTATAAGCAAACACCTAGCTCTGAAAAAACCCTGAAAAGCCAACATTACTTAACAATTATAAAGACTCCTTTTTATTATTTTGATCAGGATCAATATTTCAGGTCTATAAAAGCCTTAAACAAAGCTACTGCTTTCCTACTCACCCCAGACACTTCCTTTCACAGGCAGCTGAAAAATCCTCCACAGAAAACCTCAAAAAAGAGCTGTAGGTATTCTCTCAATATATAGATAATGACCTGACTTAATTGCCAATTGGTAGAGCTCCTCCCAGTGAGACTTTATTTTATAAATGACTCTTTCTGAGTCAATAATCCTTCTGTAATGTATTTAAGCATTTTGTATGTATTTAGAAGAGGCTGTATTGAAGCGAAAAAAAGAGCAGTTGAAGGTGGGTTTGTTCTTTATTTTCATGTTTTTAGTGAATTTTAATATCAGCTGGTGCTAAGCACTTTTCATTCAAGAGAATTTATTTTCCTTTAAACGAAGGAACAGGTAGTTTTAGGTAGAGTTTCAATAATACAGCTGGGCTCTTTTGGTACTTCTAAGCTTGGGTGCAAGGGAGATGGAAAACAACTTATGCTAAATAAAAAAGTAAAATAAAAATTTTCTTGGCTGATAAATTTCTTTTAAGGTCATCAAGACAAGGCTCAATAAGCAATGCATGTAAAAGTCAACTATTTGAAAAAGTCAGCTATATAAAAGTCAATAATTTTCAGTTCTTTCCAAGACCTTTAGTGGACAATTTTTGCTCAAGCACAGCAAGGAGAAGTGAAAGCTGCAAAGTTGTTGAAATATTACAAGTTCTAGGCTGAGAGGAGGATTTCCAACTCACTGAGACACAGTGTTCTTTAAAAGAGAAATTTCTTTTACTTTTCTGTTACATACAATTAAACACACTTTGTTTATATGGCATTCTTTTCCAGCCTGTTATAAATACTGTTTTAAGTATTATTAATTATCAACATAAGAAGTTATTTTCGGTTCATGGTTTGGGCTTAAAGTTCCTTATCAAATATTAGTAGAGCAAGTTGGATTATTAATAGTTTTTCTTATGTGGTCACTTAAGAAAAATAATTTGTAAGAGTTGTTTATTCTGCATTGCTGTGCACTTGTTTTAGACCTGGTATTTAGGTGTTGTGAGAAATTATATTACATGCCCATGATGTAAATTTTGGCTACAAATCCCTGAATTTATTTCAAATCAAAATTATTTAATCTGACCAGAGACCTGAGGAAAACCAGGTGCTTCTGTTTTGGTGTTTTAGTTCTAGTACAGAGCCCGTGGGCTGCAGCTTTTACTGCAAAAGTTTCACATGCCAGGTACAGAATAGGGAGAGGGGGAAAAAAAATCCTCTCCAACTTTTCTCAGACTTTAAATATTATGTTTAAGGTATTCAATACCACTATATAAATATTCAAGGCAGTTCAAACCATAGTTCCATATCTGCTGGGTGGTTTTCCATCAGGCTGGGACTGGAGAACATTGAAGAAATCTACATCACTAAAAGAAAAAACAGATCCCAAGAGGTTTGCTCATTCCTAGAAATCAGTCCCTTGAAACTACAAACGAATGCTTGCTACCTTGTTGGATAAAAGTTTTGCTATTTACACTTGTATTTCCCTAATTTGTATTTGCATTACATAATTAGTACAATTAGGCATACTGTACCTTCCAAAGCTGTGTATTTTTTTTTCTCTCACACTCTAACTGTTTTCTTTTGCTTTACTTTTTTTTTAACTATCAAATGACTTCTATCCTAAAGGTGCTGGTGTGCAAGTTCTGGTGAAATTTTTAGTCTTACTTTGTTTCCAAAACATAAATAATCTCTAATGTTTGACTCTCTGCCATAGTGACTGCATTGTAGATATGAAAGGGTGATCTCAGAAAATAAAACACAGGGGTGGAGGTCTGACCAAAGCAAATCCATGGAGCAGGATGGAATCAGCTTTGAAGCTGGAGGAGCTCAGGCACCACCCCTCACTGCTGCACCTGCCCACCTGTTTGTTTAGCTCAGTTTGTTTACCACGAACTTGTGGTAAAAGATGTAATGAGGATCTGGCTAATCTCAGGCTGCATTAAAAAAAAACAAAACAATTTTATACAAACGAATCAGCAAGGTCTCTGTAATATTTTTATCAGGGTTACTCTTACTGACCCCTGAGTTCAATTTAGCACAGTGCAAAGTGTCCACAGTTTATCATTAAAAATTCACCAAGTTTTCTCATAAATATCTTCGTCATTTCACATTTTTCTTCCCGGTCAGAACCCCTTTTTCATGTAATATCACTGCATGGGCTGAGGTTCATAGCAAAACACCAAACTCTGGGCCTTGCACTAAAACTGTGCGTGGTGACAGTGATAACCTGAGGTGAGTTAACTAAAATTGTCCTTCAGGAGAATTTCAGCACAGCCATAAAACTCCAGGACCAGTATCTTTTCTGCTGGGCATCTGATGCTGTTTTGCTCACTGTCCAGCTCTTCCAATTCTGTATTTATGTTCTAGAAGTTCATGGAGGACGATCTTCCCTAATGCTTCATCTCATATGTGTTTGAAAAATTGAAGATTTGTTGTGATGGAGCTTCTCAAAGTGAAATAGCAACTGGACTTCTGAGGCACTTCTTGCTCTGAAGTAGTTCTTGTTCTTTCCTAAAGATTTAGCCAAATCCTTCAGTTGCAGAGGTCAAAAATCTTAAAGGAAAGTTAAAACCCCTGCCAATACCAGCAATTTTGTTCTTAAGGGAAGCACTATTTCCAAATTGGGTTTGTGCTCTTAGAAGTTCAGTTTGAGCTTTAGTGCAGCTTTGATCACTTGTTAACTGGATCTTTTACCAAAATTATTTTAGACACTCAAGTGCTGTAATTTTTAAATAATTTCCCTGTAATGATCATCTTGTTTGTCATTAATTACCCAAATTGGTTTTTCTGGCCATTTATGCACAAGCCTTCCTGAGCGTGAAATTCTTTCACTTATTGATTGATGTTATTAATTATTCCACAACCTTGTAGATGAGTGCAATTTCATCAGGATGATATAAATCTCTAGAGAGAGCTGCAGGGCTTGATTCCACATCTCCAATGTACAATTACATCACTTACTGCTCCTGCCTGGTGCGTGGCTCCTTCAAACTGAGGTGCCAAGGCCTGACCTGGCGCCCAGGGTCTCGTTTGGGTGATGACCTGAGGGAAAAAATAAATTTATCTGAGGCCAGAAGCAAGCCCGTGGTGATTGGAATACCCAAAGTTTGAGCATCGAGGTGTCAGGAAGCAAATCTGGATTTCACCATTACGTTTGCTATTATGAATGTACACACTTACAAAATTAAATGGCTGCTGGTGCTGCTGCTATCAGTTAATCTGATTTTAATTTAACTTACCTAAACTGGACAATATGAATATGGCACAAGTAGAGAAGACAAAGCACTGGGGACACTTTGATTGCTAGTGAGAGAAACAGGAGCTTGGAAAGGACTTTCATCCCATGAAAGGTGGTTTTTCTGAAATAAAAAGGAGCCCTATGGACCTGCATTTTTGAATTCATTCTCATTTTGAATACCTGAACGAATTTTTTTCCTGGTGATTTATTCTTTGAGTGTGATCAGAGGAAGAATATGAAGATGAAATTAATATAATTTTCTTCCCCTATGAGAATCCTGCAGTAAGAAAATATGTTGCAAAAGAAAATACTGCTTCAAGAGGCAGACAGGGCAGTGTGGCAGAGCAAACTGATGCTGAACTTGGCTGAGGTTTTTTCACACACGGGTAATAGCAGAAGGGAAAAGCAAAAACCAAATTACATTTTAATTTGTCCATTATGTTCATCTGCTCACAGGTAACCATCGTGAATTTTGTGCAAGGATACCCCTGAAATCCTCTGTAATGGGGATAACTGTGAGCTACGTTTCAAGTGTTAGGCAGAGATGCAAATTTAGGCTTATTTCTTGGAAAAACAATGCTTTTCTGAGGTAAAACAGAGCAATTATTGCTGTAATTACCATTAGTATAGTTTACCAATATTTAATGTTTATTTTCATATATCCACAATACCACACTTCAGCAGTAGTAAACCCTAACTGGTTTAACCTATTTCAAGAAACTTCCATTAATGACATTTATAATCTGGAGAATTTTATGGACGTTTCTTTTTGAGATTTTAGATACAGCAAAATGAAGAATAAGCAGCTCTTTCCTTTAACTCCTCAAAATTTAATATATTTTCATCATAACTCCTTGTATTCATCTCTTCTGTAAACAATCCTACAATCTTTCAATCTCTTTTTTATGAAATTTTTATTCCAGCACCCTGATCATTTTCATAACCAATTTCTGAACCCCTTGTGATTCTGTAATATACTTCAGGATGTTCTTTTGTATTTTTTATGAGAGGTAGAATAACAGCTCCTTTCGCTGTTCTAATCTGCCTTCCAGCCTCAAACCACTTTCAGTCTTTGCTGCCTATTCCTGACGTTTTATTCCCGTTTTGTCCTGCACATCCTCTCCTGTATTTCTGAGCAGGAGATAGGATTTGCGTCAGCTATTGCTGATATCCCAAAGTTTGACATCTCCATCTAAGCTGCTGTTAGAGCCAGAGCAGGGTGCAAAGATTTGTCTTTTGGAATTGTATGAGGCCCATCTTAAGATGAAAAATATCTTGTGTGCGTGTTATCAGGGAAGGGGAATGAAGAATGGGAGATGCTGGTGTTTAACTAGTGACAGGCAGCAGAAAATCCTTTGGCACATCCAATAAAGCCCGATTTAATACTAACATTTTGAAGATGTCTTATATTTAGTTTCAAATATTGCCCCCCAGAGCTGTAGTTAAAAGTACCCATAAGGGACCTTCTCTCCCCTTCTCCAAGACATGGTCACCTCCATTTGCACCTCAGATGACTTTCTAGGTGTTTGTTATTAAAATTCTCTGATGACAAACACACAACTTGTCCCTTTTTGCTGATTAAATATATCCACTCTGAAGTTTTTACCTGTTGTCTGACCAAATCTACCATTCTCCATTTTTTTTTGTTTTGCATTCCTCAGTAGCTACAAAGAGATTCTGTCTTGACAGCAATCTTTCCAAAAATTAAGGATAAATATTGCCCTGCTTCTTGTGTCATCTCTACATTAACATATTGCAGAAAGAAAAGAGCCTTGACCTTCTCTTCATAAAATACAATTCAGTGGTTTATTTGTCTCCTAGATATTTAGAAACAATTTGGTGGGGATTTTTTCTAGTGTGTTTCTGGGAATGGAAGTCAAAAAAGCTCTGTCTGTGATTCCATTTTCTCCTTTTCCCTGTTTTTAAGTACCTGGAGGAAGCCTACAAGAAAGACAGGGAGAGACATTTTACAAGACCACGTTGTGGTCTTTGTTACAGTTCTTTCTGTAAACCAATTATTAAGTTTTCTTTACCTTCAGGGATGAACTTATTCACGCTTGTGTACACAGGTGCCAGCTCCCTCTGACATATTTGGGACAATACGAGAGAGAAGTCTCTACAGGAATTTAAAACTAGAAATTAAAATAAGATTGAAAATATTAATGTCCCAGAAGGAGTTAGCTGGAAATCTGGTCATTCAGCCAAAGTCAGCTACAGGAATATGGCAATATGGAAAGCAACTGTAAAACACCCAGGACCCAAATTCTTTCAGGTCCGTGGGTTTTGGATCTACCTGTATGAAAAATATACTCTTGTCTCTGTCTTGAGGAAGATTGGTCCTGGATTGTCAGAAGGGTTAAATCCACTTCTGCTCCGTGGAATCAAATGGACAGAGAAATAAGCCTGTTCATGAATGCAAGGCAGGGAGTAAGAAAAGCACTACAATTACAGTATCAGAAAAGAATTTTGAAGAGAAAGGGGAACTCCTTCATTAATGTATTAAAGTATTTAGATGTGTGTCTATACATTTCCTTCATAAAAGCCTTTTGCCTTTAAAATAGACATGCACTGATTATTCTTAAACACATTTTTCTGATATTATTCTGCATCCCCTAAAGTACTTTTCTTTGTTACAATGAGGTGCTGCAGCACTTAAACATAATGGGAACTCAGGTGAAGACTCCAGGTGCTATTGTAAATAAATGTAAAGGCAGCTCGCAATGGCTGGGCCTAAAGAATAAGCTTCCCATGGAAACAGGGCTAATTTAATCCAAGGTCATAAGGAACGGTTGCATCCTGTAAAGATTAACTTTTCTTCTGACAAAGTCTTTTAAGGTTGGAATAATGGTTATTGGTCATGTATCAGCTCAGGTTCTTCAAGCTGTGCTCTCCTGTGATTCCATTCACAGCAATTCAAAAAAGATCCAAAACTGTGTCAGTCAAAACTTCCAAGGAGCTTGCCCTGGGGTTTCAGCATGGGGCAGTTGCAGAGAACGAAGTAGTTTAGAATGATGTTAGTGTTGTGAATCAAGGAATTTTTAAGTAATAGAGGGGAAAAAAGCAAAGAAGTGGAAATTTTTATTCTCCAGCAAATGATGTGAGTTTTTCAGTTCCTGAATTGGTAGTGGAAAACAGAATGGACCAGTTCTGCTGGTGTCAGCCAGCGTGAGTCTGAATGGCGTGGGAGACAATGATTTTATGTCAACTTGGGGTTTTGGTCCACCTGAATCTTTGTATCCTGGTGAAAAAGCTTGACCCAGAATGACTCTTCCAACAGGAAAATGTTAACAGCAGCAAGTAGCTGATAAATTAATTATCTCTCTGATAATCTCACTGACTTTGGCTAACTGCTTGCTCAGAAGATATGGAACTACCCAGGGAAGCAGTACAGGGCCTTTACTGAATGATCTGGCAACTAAAAACAGATACAGGGAATCATTTCACTGAGACAATTTTTAGAATTTATTTTGTGACTCAAGGAAGCACTAATTGCTGATGAATTTGTATCCAGAGTTGTCTTCTGCATTGTCAGGGCATCGACAGCACAGGAGTTTGTTCTGACAGCTATTCTGGCTGTGCTTTGCATCTTAATCAGGCAGTTTTCAAAGAGTTATAACAGCATTTGCCACATCCCCTCCTTCGCAAACATTAATTAATTAAGCAAAACTCTTTCGAAACAACAGAAATTGCAAAGTCTACAATGCAAAGATGGAGGGTGAAGGGATGAACAGCAGCAGCAAGAAATGAGTGAAGGCAACACGTGGGAGACAAACCCTCCAAGACTGCCTGGAGTTGTGCTCTTGGCTTGCCCAAATCTCAGTGCAGCAGCCTTGGCTGTGCCTCATGTCCTCCACACCATCTTCAGAGGATGCAACCATTCCTTATGACCTTGGATTAAATTAGCCCTGTTTCCATGGGAAGCTTATTCTTTAGGCTCAGCCATGGTGTGGAACACAGTTTGGGGTGTTTTATAAGGATATGTGGTGTGTGTGTGTGTGATATGGATTATCCAGGCTGAACTCTTCAACAGTAACTCTGTTAGCTTGACCTTGCTTTTGTATTAGACAGATAATTGCCTGATAAATTAAGGGTCTGTGCTGTCAAACTGCAGAGTTAGTCAAGTCAAAGCTGTTGGGACCCACCTTATTTGCCTGTGTAGTTGAGCTAATGAGCTTTAACTCACTGTTTTGGTATACTGTGCAGTAAATTGTGAAAGTAATGCTTACATTATATCTGTTCTTGTAAAGAAGCCCAAATGGCACCTCTAAATCTTGGTAGGCAAACACTTTAAACATTGTAAAGTCAGATTTTTGACACGAAACCTTCTCTCTTTTTTTGCAATTGTGACTGGTTCTGTTTGGAGATTGAGTTATAATGGATCTCCAATTTAATCTTCAGGAGGCCTGTTGTAAGTTGGTTTTTTGTTTTAATGAATAAAATATGGTCACTGAACAATGACTATCAGAGGGCAATTTTTGGTGTCAAAAGAGACCAGGGAAGCTGTGGCTGCCCCTGGATCCCTGGAAGTGTCCAAGGCCAAGTTGGACAGGGCTTGGAGCAGCCTGGGATACTGGCAAGTGTCCCTGCCCATGGCAGGGGGGTAGAATGATGTCTGTTTAAGTCCCTTCTAATTATATCCCAAATAATTATAGGATTCTGTGATTTTATTTTGAATGTGTGGTTTTTCTTTGTGGAAGAGCTGAAATTGTGGAGTGCAGTTCGGGAATAGGCTTGAAAAGGGAGTTTTGGGTGAATATTGATTTTATGAAACTTTTTTTCTTCATGATTAAATGCCTAAAAGATACCAGGGGAGGAAAAGAAGGCTTTGAGATCACTCTGTAGCAAGTGATGTCTGAAGACAGCCAATAACTTATTGCAAGAGTCAGTCGTGTTAAGAGCATTGATTGAGAAGGGGTGTGACTTCAGTCTCTGATCCAGTCGAATTCATAAACCATATTTTAGCTCTTTTAAAACTCCATTGCCTTTTCTCAGTGATGGCTTCCCACCCATTTTTCCACTGTGGATTGTACAGTGTATGTTTTAAAAATCACTTCTGTGTTCCCCCTTTCCCAGATGGACACTGCCCCTCTGCCACCAAGTGGGAAAAATTACTAAAACATATATATTTTTTTCATCTGAATGCTCCAAACAGTGGTTAATTCATCTTCACATTTCCCAATATGACCACAGTCCTAAACTTCTCTCTGGGATCACAATCCCACTTCAACCTTACATTTTATGGTTTTGTGAGTTTGGTAGCATAGAGCCCAAAAAGCAAACTTCTTCCTTTATCCACATCCAGGCTCTTGGAAATAAGAAAGAAATTCAGGAACAAAGCTTTTTCCTCCTTTGTCTTTCCAGTGTCAGAGAGGTGTAGTTCTGATGAACACTCATTATCATTTCCTTGCTTCTGGAAGCTCATCATCTTCCATGAATTTCCAGGTAGTGCTCAGAGCAATCAGCAGCTGAGCAGGGGAGGGGTGAGTTGCTCCTCACATATTGAAAAAGCTTTTTAAAATAAGAGTTTTCAGTGTTGATCTCTTTTTTTTTTTTTTTTTTCATTGCTCTTGGTATATTTCCTGCCTGACTTGTGGTTGAATTTCATAATCTTCCTCCTGTCACTTAGAGCTGTGGTACTGTCCAAAGGGTTTGAGCTTGGCATGGATCTCTTTGGATTTGGGAGAATATTGATTATCTCACTTGTTCTCTTAGTTTAATGCATTCAAGTTGGTTTGCCTACTTTGTGATTTCCCTAAAGATAGCCCATCATCTCTTACTGCTGACCCTTTCAATTTTTATGAGGGAACCTTTTCACATCCCTTTTTTAGCTTTACTCTCATGGCATTCACCTGTTCCTTCCTAAAACATTAGTTACTAATGACCTTTTGATCCACATCTTTCTTTTCTCCTCCCTGTTCCAGTAATATTTCAAAGTTAAATATGCCATGGCAGCTGATGTGGCAGCAAAGAAATGAGTCATCTCTTAGCACAGGGAATTATTTTTTTCTAGTCTGTAGCGGGAATTTCCTTGAATTAAAAGAAAAGGTCAGAATTCAGTGAACAACAGGCAATGACAATGGAGTGAATAATCAATCTTGGTGCACAGCAGAAGTTGTGTGTGACTGGGATTTAAAGAGGGGGAAGAAGTTTGAAGAAGTATTATTTTTTTGACAAATAATGCAGTGGAAATAAGTGACTAAGAACTAGAACCCTGAGCATGCTGTTAGTTTTATGTAATGTTCAACACACACATTCTGTCCTGGCTTTCAAAAGCTTTTTAGCCTCAATAACTTCATCTTCCTTTAATCTAATCTTTGTTTTTCATGTCTCGCCATGACAGAGACTTTGCTCTACAGGTGTTTTCCAGCTGAGGATCTTTGACTTGAGCAAATAATGGCAGAAATAAATACTTGGAGTAAATGATATGTACAACCTGTGAGTATGTGATTTTGAGGAGGAGCCTGGCTGCAGATTACTGAAAACATTAGATGGATGCAAAAATGTCCATATCAAAACCACGTCATCCCTTTCTGTTCTCTGTTCCAGGAAAAAATCCAACTCTGAATCAAACCAAGCACATTGGAACAGGGAAGAACAGGAGAAAAAGAAGAATGAAGCCCAGTGGTCTCACTCGGTACAAGAAATGGGAAGCCATCACAGAATCACAGAATGTCCTGAGCTGGAAGAGACCCACAAGGATCATTGATCCCACTGCTGCCCTGCACAGACACCCCAACAATCCCACCCTGTCCCTGAGAGTGTTGTCCCAATACCTCTTGAACTCTGTCAGGCTTAAGGCTGTGACCATTCCCTGGGGACCCTGTTCAGTGCCCCACCACTCTCTGGGTGAAAACTCTTTTCCTAATGGAAAGAGTTTACTTGTTGGAGTGAGAGCTCCTCTGGACTCAGGCCCAGAGGAGAGCCAAAGCACAGGGGTTGAATTAAAACCTTTGGATAAGCTGAGATACATGAAGGCACACCAAAGTGAAATAGAAATATAAATTTTTAACATTTAGTAGAAATATACGCTAAGTGCTTTAAACATTGAAAAGCTGCAGCAAAAGAGACCTTAAACACAGTTCTTACTGCAGCAATGTTACCCTTTCACAGAATTTCTTTACTCTAGACAAAACATAGATGGAACTATGCTGTTCACATTTTTTAGAGTGTTCACATAAACAATAAGAGCTGATAGAAGCTATACATGCAAATTTATGTAACACCTATGTAATGCTTGTGTAAGATCTACGACTATTAGAATTAGACCAGGATAGGTTGGAAAAAGAAAAACTAGAATCGTGTGTCAATCTTATTGGCCAATTAACAAATATAATCTATACTTCTGTAAGTTTAGTGGAGGAATAGAAGAAGAAGAAACTGTTTTTTGCTTGCTGTTTGGCCTGCTGCTGCTGCTGCTGTTCCTGCTTGGCTTTATCATGTTATTCCCCTTCGAACTCTACCTTCAGAAAACGATGAGACTATGGAATAAAGAACTTTAACAGGACAGCAGCCTCCTCTGCTCTTTCACCCCCGGCCTAAAAGGGAGGGTGTCCCGTGAAATTCTTCAGCATTTACTCAGTATTCTAATTATGGGGACTTAGACCAGCAACACCCTGTGGGGAAGGGCTGAGAGCAAGGAAGAGCTTGGGAGTGTGAAAATGAGTGATAGTTTCCACAACCTAAAGATGCTCAGAGCCCTGGAGCTGACCCAGCCGAGCTTTCACCCTCCACAAAAGGCTCACTCTTGGTAGTTGCTGGAGAACCCTCCTGATTTATTAAACTGGCAATCCTTTGGATGAAATCCTGGTGCTGCTGCTGCAGCAAACAAACAAATGATGGAGGCTCCTGAAGGTTTTCATTTTGACCCTGACAGGAGACAAAACACGCTGGGAACAGGCACGTTATCCAGAGATTTCAGTGTCAGGCGTCTCTGGGTACAGACTTGTTTGCACACACTGGGAATTAGCAAGAAGAGATTATTGAGGGCTATCAAGGACCCAACCAAAGTCCTAATTTGCTTTGGCACAAATACAGACTGACGTAAAGACAAAGATCAGCCTGTTCTGCCCAGCCTAGAAAAACTCTGGCTGGGATGTATCAACTGAAGGAGTGGGTGCCAACAGTGAGAAATCTGTGGTGAAGCAGGAGATGAAAATTTCCTCCTTAGGCTTTGTGATGATCCACAAAAAAATGTAGCTAGGAAAGGTACAAAAGTTCAAAATATCCTGTTGAAAAGATCACAGAAGGAATCCTGAAAATAAATAAGAAAATACACGCTTGGGCTTCTGGAAAAGCACCAGAGTAAGGATCCATTCTTTGCTTGGGTTTAAATGCCTCCATGCCCCATTTGACTTGCATAGCTTCAAATGATGCTGCGGACTTTAGGCTTTGGCTCCCTTGTAGAGATCAAAATTACCAAAACTGGAAAGTTTTTATAGAATTCACAGCTGATGTTACTGCAAAACTGGGAGCACTGGAACAGGCTGCCCAGGGCAGTGTTGGAGTCCCCATCCCTGGAGGGATTTAAAAGCCGTGTGGATGTGGCACTTGGAGACATGGGTTAGTGGTGGCCTTGGCAGTGCTGGGGGAATGATTGGGATCAATGATCTTAAAAGACTTTTCTACTGATTCTGTGATTTCAGGCAGTGGTTTTGCTACACTGGGACACCAGGACTGCAGAAGGTAAAATAAAATCCTACAGGAACTTTCCCTGTGCTTGCAATTCTGTATTCAGGTGGCAAGGCCTGAGTGTTAGAAATAAAGAAAGGCTCCCTGCTGCACTATGAACCACTTAAGAAAATGATGCTCCTTTGCCAAAAGCCCTTTGGGTCATTTTTGGCAAAGACGTTGCAATCATTTAGATTGTGACTGTAGCTTTTTTATTTGTTATACCTCAATGCCTTCACAGGAAGGCAAAATCAGGCCTCTTTTGAATGGCATTTCCAGTAATATTCACATCTCTGTGAGTGATGTCTCTCCTGAGAGCCCCTCAATGGACATAACGTGCAGCTTAGGGATATCATAAAAAAGTATGGAAACAGAATACTTAACTTGTCCATTCACCCAAGTACAAGCGAGAAACCTCGGCCTTTGACCATGTCAGGCTTCATGTGCTTTCAGTGAGATGAAGTTTTGATTCTCTTGAGTCCACAGACATGGTCCAGCAGAGCTTTCAAGGCTGAGGAGAAGAGCATTTGCGTTTTGCATTGGCCATCTCAATGTGCGCCTTCGATCATTTTTTTAGTAATAACAGACTGAATCTCTTCTGAGTCCAAGTTCTTCACCAGAGATACCTGAACTCTATGAAAATGGGCAAAACTTGCACCTTTCTGTTAATAAGAGAAATTTATTAAATGAAGAGAATTTCCTAAAATGATGTTCAAGCTTTGGATAGAAAGACACAACATCCTTTTTGAATTAGAAGGGGTCTAAAATAAGTCAGTATAAGGGTATTGAAATGAATTCACTTGTTAGGCTCCAAAGAGCTGCTCAACCCTGTGGGACAGGTTTATCTCCTGAGAGAGTTCTTCAATGGCACAGAAGAAATGGCCTCTCTGTAGGGGAAAGACTTGCTGTGGTAACAGACTTTTAAAAGTTTTGTATAAGACAAGAATTGTACAAGAATTTTCAGCATTCCAATGAATAAACAAATGTAGAGAAGCCTGGTAAGCAACAAGGAAGAGGAGGAAACAAAACCATTTCAAGTAAATGGCCAGGGGTTTACTAACAGCATCCTACTGAGGCCTTGAGAGAATGGATCCAGTTTGGCAAGGGGAAACATGTCCCTGTCTGCAATAGACTTCTCTGCATATAGGGTCATAAAATCCATAAAAAGAAGGCAAAACAGAAGGAAAAAGACCCTCTTTGTTCCCCATGTCATTCAAGAACTTGTGACAGCTTTGGTTGGCAGGCACTCAGTACCTGTCAAACCTGAGCCTATCAAGATTTTGTAGGGTGTAATAGATCATTTTATCTCTTTAAGGATCCAGCCAGAGGGTTGGAGAACCTGTAACGAATTTTGCTTCCAAAGCAATAAAATAAACGAGTGAAGGGCTTTTTAAATGCACCTCTAAAATAATGGAGTGAACCTTTTAAATCAGGTCTGGCCCAAATAGAAATTAAATTGGCATACGGATAATCTCCAGCAAACTCTTACTAGGGCAGAGAATTCCCCTTTCCACCTGCAGTGCTTTTAAAACACCTTCAGAGCCAGTCCTGAAATGGCAATTTGCAACCTGAGGGTTTCACTAATAAATCAAAATAGCAAGACTCAAAGAGGAAAAATTTGAATACCTAATTTCAGGTAAAATGACAAGGTTAAATGCCTTGCTGGCATTTAGATACTGTGCTGAGTGCATTTGAAATGCAGATATATTGCTGGGAGTTTGAGAAGGCAGCCATCCTAGGACAAAATTTATAGCCTGTCATGGTAGAAATTATTTAAAGAAAAATGGAGCATCTCTGGAAATCTCAAGAAAATATAGAAAAAAAAGTCAAGAGCTAACAAAACAGTAAAAAAATTGAAGATGTGTGATGGGAGGGATTTTAAAGTTAAAATTTGGAATTCATTTAAAAACAAATGAAGAATTTCTGAAGACAGTTCGGGTGGCTTGTAAAACATAAAGAAGTTACAAACACAGAGACAGTCCAGGAGCTGTGTTAGTCCCTGAGGAGCCAAAAAAATGGCATTATGGTGTGCAGAATAAGAAAGACACCAGAGCAGTAGAAATATGAGTTTGCTTCAGAAAAACACTGATAAAATACACCAACAAATGTGGGGAAAAGAACATGTCAAAAGTTCTGGATAAGTGGAAGAAGATCCTGCCTGGACTTGCTGGCTGCCCTCTTGCCCAGGATGGAGCTGGGCATTTATGGCCACAAGGTCACTCTTAGAGAACTTACATTCAACTTCTTGCACACCTGGACCTTCAGGCCCTGTTTTGGAGAACAATTCCTGGTGTATAACAGGGATATTTTTCTGTTTAAATACAAAAAGTGTATGTGCAACTGCAGAGCCCAGACTGGAAATGAGGAGTGAACCTCCAGAGCTCCCAAGAACTCCTGAAGAAATCTGGCTATGCCATAAAATGTTTCTGCAGGGCAGAAGAATAATGGCAATATGCATTCTAATAATGGAATTTATGCAGTTTGATCTGCATAAATAAATATGCTGTGGCTTCCCATTCCCTTCTCCAGACCCTCCGGCAAAATGTGACAACAAAACTCTTCTTTGGCAAGAGGAACTCTTGTTTCTTCATAACAGAGTCCTCTGTGAATCTTGAATTTCAAAATCAGGGAAAATGTCATTGAAAAAGAAGATCCAAGCAACTCAGAACTCAAGGTCATTGTGACTGACAGGCTGCTGGAGAGTCACTGGCACTAAAGGATTTGACAGCCTTGCAAACACTTGCATCCGATGCAAGTTTTCTTTCTAAATTGGAAATTTGCTGGTAGAAATCCAACAGGGTCAGGAGATACTGCATTTCAAAGTTTAGCTGCTTCTCACTTCTCATCAGGTTATCTTTGACATCGTGATTTGGTGCAGAATGTCCTCTTTGCTCCAGCTGAATCTCAATCAGATGTCTCAGCTCCTGCTCCACAGCATCCACCCCACCTCCACCAGTGGCTGTGGTTCTCTTCTGACCCCATAAATGAGACAACAGGATGGGAACAGTCTCCATGAGCCATTTGCAAATCCAGAAGCCCTCACTTGCAGCCAGCAGCTGAGCATTCTTTCAAAGAAAAAAAGAATAGAAAAACAAGGACTTGCAAAGGCACTGCTGGAATGGTGATTTTCTGCTTAGTGCAGGGGCTGAGCTGGAGAGAGTAAATGTGAGGAGTTCTCTCCAGAGCATTCAGGGGCAGCACTGAACACAAAATGCTGCAACTGCTCCCATGGCTGGAAAAGTGAAGGGGACAGGAACAGCCCCAGCAGAGCTCTGCAGCAGCAGGTTCAAGAGGCAAGTTCCATGTGGGAAATTATCAGTATTTTTAGGTAGTTTTGGATCATGAGGAGAAAACAGATTGTTGTGGGGTTTTTTCCCGTGTCATCCTAAACATGATTTAGCTCATGTGTTTTCTGTTCTTTTTCTGTTTTCTGGATCATTTTCTGTTCCTCTACTGCCAGTGGGAGTTTGCAGAGATATGAAATAAAAGAGTGTTGGCTCTGCCCTGAGTACACTGACAGTGATTCCTGGATTTTGACGTGTCTCAGTTCCCGCTCTTTCAGTCAAGCAGTGAAATTTGCCTTTACAGAACACAGATATCTGAGCAAAGGTTTCCTTACAGAAGAATCTTCCCAAAAAAACCTCCATTGAATGCTTGGCTTGCATTCCTGTCACTTTTCTTTTCTTAAATTTAAGATTTCTTATGTAAATAGAAAACATTAGCTAAAAGCTGCACTAAATAGAGTGAGGTCAAGCATTTACAAATATTTTAGGGTTATTGAAGGACCGACGAGTTGTGTGTTGATTACACACTTAAAATGATCACATGTGGGATGTCCTAAGAAATGCTCTTAGAGAAAGAAAAAGCACAGGCTCATGTTGGACGTGGAGCAAGAAGGGAAGATGTTTCAAGAACTGAAAGTGCTGAATGAATAGTTTGACATATGTTGAATATTTCGCTCTGTTTCAAGCAGGTCAGTCTCAGGAAAAAAAACCCCACAACATAATTCCTGGAGGTGTTAATGTGCCTGACATTTTAATAACA
Organism: Edolisoma coerulescens; assembly: GCA_013397115.1. Lineage (NCBI taxonomy): Eukaryota > Metazoa > Chordata > Aves > Passeriformes > Campephagidae > Edolisoma > Edolisoma coerulescens. The sequence goes on along the minus strand of VWZW01002516.1, from coordinate 1,000,814 downwards.
GAAAATGCTATGACTCCTTTTTATCTTAGACATTTGAGCTCTTCCCACATCAAGTACTAAAGGGAAAGTAGCCAGGTTTTCAAAAGCCAACAAGGTCTGTGCTGATCATAGTGATCCTGGGTGACATTTTGCCTTCCACAACATGGCAGAGTGCGTGCTCCTTTCAAAGCTACATGGAGAGCTGGGATGAGTGCTAAAAATCCAACACTGCCTTCCTGGAAAAGCTGACTCCAGAAAAACAGAGACCTCTGGATGTTTTTAGCTCGATGGATTCGTGCTTGTGCTGTGCTCAACTCTCTGATAACATCACGCCGATGGGTACAGGCAGGACAGGCACATCCAGTGTCTTTTATTCACTGTTTCCAAGCCTCTTTTTTTCCAAACACACATAAGGTTTGAAGGAACTTCAAGTGGTCTCCTAGGTGTGCTGTCACCTCCGAGACAGAAAGAAGAAAGAATGAATCTGCTTCCAATGTGTTGAATAATACCTCATCTATCAACCCCCCGAAACTCTCCTCTCAATCCTCTCTTTTCTAGACTAAACAAATTCCGTTTTTCAAAACCTTTCTCTCCAAGTCATGCTCTTAAACCTCTTCTCATTATCAGTACAGTTCTCTGAACTCTCTGAAGTGTGACCAGACTTGTAATTGCAGTGCCCAAATCTGAAGGCAGAATTCCAGCTGAGGACATTGCTGTACAGACAAAAACAGTGACCTTTTACTAATATAATCCAGACTGGAATTCAACTTTTTCCATGAGGATCCATGCTGATTCTATTTTGTCTGTGTTCAGCCCCAATGTGTGGGGAGGGACCCCTCTAAAGGGCCTTTTTTAATGCATGATTCCCCTTGATTCATTCTTAAACCACTTTGTATTTTCTTCAATTGAATGATTCCATGTGGATTTCAGAACTTCTGCCAAAGTTACCAAGGTGACTTAAAATTCCGGTTCTGTTTTCCAGAGTATTTTGAGGTTTTTTCCCAACCCATTAGCTACAAATGATATCAGATCTCTTGTATCTCCATAGTCAAGTCACTAATGAAAATATTAAAGCAGAACAGATTCCATAGGACTTCTGCCTGAAACATCCTCCCATTTACAGATAACCAAAAGGATGTCCTTTTCTTCTGCTTCAACTTCTTAGGGAACAATTTTCTGATTTATGTGTAACATATACGCCATACTCCCTAATTTTTGTGGAGAACATCATACCAGAGCAGTATGAATCTTTTAAGACCTGTTTCCCCTTCTTCCTCTCCATTTATGTGGGCTAAATTATCAGTCAGAGAGGGAAATTAGGTTGCTTTAACAGAATTTCTTCTTGACAGTTCCACAGCGACCATATTTTTATCACCTCTCTATGACGTGCTTGTGAAATGTTTAATAATTTAATTCCACCATTTCCAGAAACGGAAGCTTAGGGAGTTTGAGAGAGATATTTCTGATTCTCTTTTTAAAGCATAGCCTTGCCATTCTCTTGAATCACTTCCCCTCCCACCAACCAGGAGTTTTTAAGAATAGTTTTTACTGGTTCTTTAAGCATCTGTGCAAAATGGTGTCTTAAAGGCAGGATGAGAAAAGACTCTGAAATCCCAGTGTGTCTAAACCCAGAGATGAGATAAGCTTTTGGAGATTGGTTTCTATGTAAGTCTTATTTCTCATGGAGGCAAAATTAGGCTGTTAGTGTCAGGAAAAGTATAAATCTCAGAAGCAGCTGCAGAAATGACTCAGGCTTCTGAAGATACAATGTGTGAGATGTTTCAGATGAAATTAAAGAGCGTAAGAAAGGTATAAATAATAATAAAGCAGCGTGATTCTATCTCAGTTATCTCAGAGCACTCCTGGAAGAATTGAAAGGCAGCTGGTGAGAAATGTTATTCTTTTCTTGGAGGAAAAAAGTCCTAAAAATTATTAATCACCTCACATGACCTTTTGAAAGTAAGTTTGGTGAACTGGGAAACCAGACATTTTTCTACACTGAGTATCTGATGGTTTTCTTTGACATTATTAATATTGCAGCTGGTTTAACATACACTGTTATAAACAGACAAGTGCCCTGCACTCCCCACGGACACCTTCTGGAGCATGTTACACAGCAGAGTTGCACCTCCTTTTTATAATTCATCCTTTAGATTGGAATATAAATGAAGCTTCAATTAAATGAAGCCACAAAACTTCATCTTTACCTTATTTCTTCATCCGTTTGCCTGTTGAAGGGCATTGCTACTCTGTGGGCAGTGGCTGCTGCTCTGCTTTGGAGTTATGTTTGACTAAAGTTAATATTTCCTGTATGATTTCGTTTTTCCTGGCTGAGCTCTACAATACACCGTTAAAACCCAGGGAGGAATAAAGCCTGGATAAATGAAATTTTTGCCAGAAATCCAGCCCCTGTTTTGCTCGTGTCTCCTACATCCATAGCTGGTGCTGGAAGGGTGCAGGGATGGATTATCAAAGATTTTTCGCAGAATTAAATTTTAAGTTTTTCAACTATGAATAACAAGGTTAAATAATACTACATAACAATCATATTTTGGAACCTTTTCTGTTTAAGTCCTGTGTTGCTTGATTTAAAACCTCCTGTTAGATTTGGAAGGTGGTTCATTTAGTCAGTAACGCTCTTCACCATCACTGTGGTCTTCAATCTAAAATCTCAAGCACTTGAACTGAAATCAAAGCCTGCTCCAAAACTGAGGGATTTCTTGTTTTCCAGCCTATTTATTTATTTTCTATAGAAGTGTCTTATTAAATTTAATAGCACAACAAAACCCCCATTAGAGCATTTAGTGCACAAATGCAGTTAGCACAGGATCCTTTTTAGGAGAGTTATGAATCAACATGTCAAGGAGCCCAGATAAATCTAAGACTTCATTTCTTACAGCCTGCAGCCATGTGCTTTTTTTCTCTTTGTTATAAATAACACTAAAGTGTGTGTTCAAGACCCACCAAAGATGTTTGAAAGGCCTCTGTAGCCCTGAGCAAGGAAAAGATCACACACTCAAGAACTGAATATTCCGAGAATAACACACGCGGAATATTTTTTGTGCTCTATGAACTCTTCCTTCCTAAAAAACCCAACAAAACCAACAAAGGAAAAAAGCCCCAAAATACACAAACCAGAAAGAGAAGAAAAAAACTTGGTGCTTAGATCCTAAACACTCTTATTTTTTTTTCACGAGTGAGGGATGAAGTGCCTAAAAAGCATTTCCTGAAGTGAGTTGTTATTTCTCTTCCTTTTCCACAAAACTAGGCAGGCATTGCTGAGAAGGGAATGTTTGCAGGTGTTTTTTCTCCTCCTATGACAGGAGAAAATTTGACAAGAACCAATACTAGAAGATTCATCCTAGTCCATTTTTAAGTTAGAAAGTTAAGATTTGGCAAAGAATTTTCCTTGACGTTTAAGGTCTGTCCCCCCTCCCTCAATGTCAGATAGTGAAAAATATGCTTTTGCTGAAAATTTCCACTTTTCTAACCAAAATTTCCCAGCTCTAAAACGAACACTAAAGCCATGCATTTCAGGTCCATATGATTGACACAGATATATTTCAGTTTGAAATGATCAGCTGATTGTTGTTGCAAGGTAGCTGAAGATTCGTCAATAATCTTAGGGGGATTGTTGCCTCTCAGGAGCTGTTTTCCAGGATAACTTTATTGTTCTCCTTTAAAATGTGCTTTAAAATGTGTTCCCGCCTGCAGTGAGGAAGATTCCAGTTTTCTGCCTGCTCCAAACCCAACTCCATTAATTTGAACACAAATTGTTGAACAGTGATTGGAAAACTCGATGGGTTGTGATGGATTGCACGTGTAAGGATTCCAAGAGGATTTCAAGGATTCCAAGAGGATTTCAAGACTAAACTCTCTTGCTGAAAATATTGAGATACAGAGAACTGGGCTTTTTGTGCAAAAAGTGAATGTTCTTGATTGTGTTTTAGCTCTTGCAAAGCCACCTAAAGGTACCTCCTGGCCTTAACTTATCCCTCCTCACTGGTGCATGCTCCCCACAGCAGCTGCCAAACCTCTGCTCTGCACTGAGCTGTGCCCTTGCCAGACTGAAATGCAAACTGGGATGGATTCTCCTTATCCACCTTCTTAAAGCTTTGAGCATATTTGTAGACAGTTAGCAAAGATGCTTTTCAAGAAGTGTTAAAAACAGACAAGGAAAAAAAAGGGAAATGGACAATCCTGAGGATTCAGTTTGGTTTTATTTTTCCTTTGAAAATCTTGACCTAAATCCCAAAAGTTTTGCAGAAAACACACACACACAAAAAGATATTTGGTCTGTACTAGTACAAGAGTTCTGCCCCCCCAGTGAAAGAGCTGTCCTGCCCTTGTATGTGGGTGGAATATAAAGTTTTAATAAACTCTACCATTCTGAGTCATTCTAATCCTATTATCTCTCAATCCTCTCGCTGTTCTCTGTGCATCTACATCTGCAGAGACTGGGCTGGATTTTTTCTCTACTCGAATCACCTCTGCTACTTTCCCGCAGGGCAGAGCAATGAACTAAAACCAGGAGCTCTGCCCTCCCTGATGCCACCTGGGACACACATCCCTGTGCTTTCCATAGGGGCACCTGGAGGCCACCACGTCTCCTGCCAGTTCTGCCTATGTTTTGAGTAAAGTGTGGTGCCTGGAGAAGGTGCAAAAAGAAATCCTTCCCTGTGAGGGTGGGGAGGCCCTGGCACAGGGTGCCCAGAGAAGCTGTGGCTGCGCCTGGATCCCTGGAAGTGTCCAAGGCCAGGTTGGATGGGGCTTGGAGCCACCTGGGCTAGTGGAAGGGGTCCCTGCCCATGGCAGAGAAGTGGCACTGGATGATCTTAAAAGTCCCTTCCAACCCAAACCAGTCTGTGGAGATCTGACATCATCTGCACATCAGGTGATCTCATCCTAGTTCTGTTTTATTCTTGTTGGGTTTTTTTTTTTGTTTTAGTTGTTTTGGGGTTTTTTACAGTGATCTGCTTCCTTGGCAAATAAGACAGACACAGCAGAAGGGAAAAGATCCACATCTTCACAGCTGCACACTGAAAAATAGCACTACTTTCTGTTATATTTCTAACATCAAATTTGCTCATATTATCTGAGATTAATTAACCTCGCTTTCACATTTTCATATGTTAAAGCCAGCTTTTTCTTAGTAGGGCTATTTCAGTGCCCAGTTCCCCTCCTAATTGTCTCATATCTCTTCAAATAAGTTGATATTCTCATACACTTGAACACCACGATAATGAGCAATGCTGAAATGTCCATATGGAAAAGCTGAGTGAGGCTTCACACCAGAAATCAATATTTAGAACACCCTCAAGTGGCAGGTTTGCAATTAGCACAGCAGCTTAAAAGATCAATTGCATATGTTTTGCCTTGTGCTAATTAGTCACCATGCCACTGAAATTCCTAAGTGCGTGACATGATGTTATTAATTGGAAATGACAGAAAAATCTAGATAACTGCTTTTGACTGTGCAAAAATATCTGTAAAAGCTCCAGGGCTGCTTCTATTTGCAGACCAGCCTGGGAAAAAGGGAAATATTTTATTTTTGTTTTGTTACATAATCAATACCAACACATAATTTCATTAATGATGACTTTTTACCTTCTGGGAATCTATTAGATGTTGTTTTTATGATATTTTTTGACGTGTATAAAGTTTGATACAGTACTCCAGATTTGACTCTCTTGGTGTGTCTTGCTTCTACAAAATACATCCATCAGATTTATAATTTGGTTAAGAAACATTGCAACTTTGTTTTGAGTATTTCTAAAATACTTGCTTGACACAAAACCCAAATAAATTAAATCAGGCAGAATGCCTGATGAGAAAAAGAGAAAAAAATCCTTTTCTTTTTTTTTCTCCAAACCTTCATTGACTTTGTTTATTTGAAGCAATGCTGTTTTCCCTAAAATCAAACTGCACTGGGTCCCTGTGGATTTTCATTAAGAAGCTCTCCTTTTCCAAATTCTTATCATTCTTATTGCCTTTCTTTAGGCTTTGAACTGCCCATGTGTTTCTGTAGCTCCAGCGCTGGGAGAGGTGGCTGGGATATTCCAGAAAATCAGGATGTGTTTCTTCATACACTGTTCGCTAAGAGCAGAGGTGGAGGCAGCTTGGTAAGAAACATTTAAACTTGGCAAGAAGTGTTTAAAGAAGAATTAAAAACTTCAATAATTGAAAGAAGAGACAACCTCAGGGAAAAACTCCAACAGCTCAAAACTACTTTTGCTTTCATTGATATTGATCTAAACAAGTTCCCTCTGCATTGTCTGTGGTCAAAATAACTGAGAATAAATACTAACAATTTCAAGGCTCCTTTGAGCAGCCACCCAGTCTCAGTGCTGGCATTTATTGACTTTTCCCTGATGGTTCAGGTAAGGCAAGATCAGGGCTTCCAGTCAAAAGGAGAGACAGAAACAGAAGGAAGCTGGCTGATGGATCTCCTGTGGAGATATATGGCTTTATTTCCATCTCTGCTTTCTTCTCTTGTGTCATAGGAAGTATTAAAAGGAATTTGAAGGATTC
>VWZW01002516.1:870363-989642 GCA_013397115.1 Edolisoma coerulescens | reverse complement strand
AAACTTAAAATTCTTCTGGCCAGCTGCAGGAGAACTCTTTAAATCATCTGAGCGTGGGGAGGTGGAAAGTAACCGCATCTGATGGCCCATGATTGAACTGTGAAATTTCCATGGGAGAGGTTTTTCTTTTTCACTTGAGTAGGTGGTTTTGGGATCGCTGCAGCAGGTCTCGCCACCTCCGGGGGGCCGAGGGAGAGGAGTCCGCACGGAAGATCCAAGCCCGTGAATTGTGGCCGGCCAGCGCGTGGTTCGGCGAATCCTTGCCTCGACCTCCTCTCCGTCCTGTGAATACCCGACTGAGGAGCCGGGCCTGACGAGGGGGGAAGGGTCCGGCGGGGGGACCGCTGCCCAGCTGGCAGCCAGCCCTGGCCAGGTGCATTTTCCTCCATGGTGGTGCGCCTCGACCAGCTCCGGGTCTGCTGGGGGGCCTCTGGTGGGCCGGTGCCCTGGCACTGTGCAGGCGGCAGCGAGTGCCGGAGCCCCTGGGCAGCAGGTCTCGCCGAATCTTGGCCCCGGGAGGGGACCAAGTGGACTATTGAGTTGTGAAAAACTCCTGCAGTAGAACAGAAGGAAACCTTTTTTCCCTAAGCATAAGAATGAGACTTCTAAGAATGGGTAACACTGACCAAATCATGTTTGTCATTCTTTTTGCGAGTTGGGTAAAAGGGGAAAGTGTTGGAAGGAAAAGGGGGTTTGTTTCTTACAGTTTTTTTTGTTAGTAATAAACTTTATATTCTTTAAAGTTTAAGCCTGCTTCGAGTTTCTCCTAATTGGCCGTCTATCTCCCAGAGGGAAAATAAGTCGTAGAGAAAACCACTACAGTTGGTCAGAGCCTTTCCCTTCCAACAGCCAGGCGACACTTTCATGTGTTAATAAGTCAAATCCCACACAACCCAAAGCTCTTGTTTTTTTCTTGGCGTGTTGCAGAGTCATCTGCAAGATCTTTCTCTTCCGAGCAGCTGGAGAGCACCATAATCCCTCTTTTTTGGAAGTTAATGAAGCTTGTCTTTGCCAACCTCATAGAAAGGATCCACGCAACTATTTGAGCACTGTTTGTTTAGTGGTGATTGGCCTTTAGTTATGAATATATTTTATTTATTCATTTATTTATTTATTTTCCAGGGAATTAGTACCCTTTAAATCTGTCAGGAGTCATGACTGTGGGCAGAATACATTGAATAAACATGCTAAGACTTCTCTAAAGGTCCTCTTAAAACAAGTTTAAGATGACTCTGTCCTGAATTTTTACCCATTTCTCCCATAATTTTCTATAATTATTGATTTGATTCCTGAATTCTCAATTACATTGCTGCTTGAAAATAACCTTAGGCCTTGAAATGTTATTGCTTTCTCTGGATTTTAATTCTAGCTCATAACTTTTTTCATCTGATAATGAAGAAACCCTTTTTAGGCATTGATTGTATACTATTGATTTACGTTTTAATCTCAAAATGTAAAATTTTGATTTTGTTTTTCAAACTCTCTTCAAGATAACCTTTTGGAGAAGGATATATGGCCATATCCTTTTGGTATGATGAGCTATTTTCTCTAGCAACTGAGGTCACCATTTTTGTGCAAATATTTTCTCTTCTTAAAAAACTTTGTTGAACTAGATGTGGGTTTATGTACAAGTAATTTACCCGATCCTTCAGTTGAAAGGATCTTCATCCCTCAAAAGGTTAAGGCCCCTGTTTAAGAAGGTACTGGCAAACAATCTTAATTTTAAATTTAGCTTGAAATTTAGGGAGAAACAGCCTTATTTGAAGACACTGTGAAAAGGCTTATTTGCCTCAGTGGCTCAGCTGTCTCTGGCCCGATCTCCCAACCTGCCTGGCCACTGTTGACAACACCGGCAAATCCTTTCCTCGAGTGTGTACAGATGGTTCTGGAACCAATTATGCCCTTTTGAGCCACTGTTTGAATTCAGAATCCTTTGCTCAGTTCCAAGCAGCTGCCAAGGTCATTACGAGGGGAAGAAGAGTTATTCTTCATTTGGTGCAAGGTTTGATACAGCCCCTGTACGTAATCCAGATTTACTTATAGTCTGTAAGCCTCACATATGCTCACACTTTAATGGTGTCACACTAGTGCAATGTTTTGCCTGATGCTATTCATGTCCAAGATGAGCTTTAGGTGCTGTTTTGCTGGGCAATACATAAAATGTCCATGTATATGGCTGTTCTTGTCCTAGAAAGCTTCCTTAAAGCAGAACATGTTGGAAAATAATCAACAGGAACAGCACAAGAAAATTCATACTGATAAAATTGTAAGGCCGCAATGGACTCTCCCTGTCAAGTTTGTTTCCTTCTTCTCTGGGCATTTTGAGAGTTTGATTTAGAGGACAACATGGTGATGGTGTGGATATTTACAGAGTTCTTCCTGCTCTTGAGGGCAGTGTGGGAGAAAGCGTGACTGCTCCGGGGAATTTTGAAGGGCAGGTCTGCAAGGAGGGCAACCAACCCCTTAGAAGTCAATCCCACCTATGAGTAACCAGCTGTGACTCATCAGAGGCTTTGGCTTCTTTTATTAAGGCTTTTCAAAGTCTCCACATCCTAAAAAACCAGGTGGGCAACACATGAGTGTGATTAAGTCAGAGCAACGCTCAGGCCCTCAGATTATTACAGGAAATAACACCATTAATTCACTTAAGTGCTTGTACACAGAAATAGCAAAGGAAGATGAACAACTCCAAGAGCTCCATAACCCCAGGTATAATGGCATTATAACAAAAAAGAAAGCTCTGGTATCCTAGCACCAAGCACCCTTTTTGTGTTTTCTGACTCGTGGAGTGCACAATGCTCGTTGTTGGCATCACTGTTCACAAATAAGATCCAAAGGCCAGGACTAAAGGAACGACACAGACTTCAGCAGTGGCTGCATTTATTCTGTCTCCTTTCCACAAAATCACTTTTGGGAGTCCCTGCATTAATTTTTATTGTTTTGTCTGATTCCCAAAACTTTAGGCTATCTCATACTGTAATTCCAGGCTTCCGTACCTCTGACATATAGAATTTGTTTGATCAGACAATAACATCTTCTTGTCCCTGTACACTCACATCTCTCCTCAGACAAATTCATCGATTCCTTCACATTTCAGCCCAGCATTGGAAAACTAAATGTTCCAAATGCAAAATGCACTCTGACAGGCACTCTGTGCTTTTTAGAAGATGTGTGACACCTGCCAACTTCTATAGCTTCCCACTACCTGTCATCACCAGCACCTGGTTGCAGCTCTCTCTTTTCCCTTGCAAAAGACCACCTTCAGCATTTTCAGCTCATTTTTAATCACAGAATCCTAGAATCAGACAATGGTTTGGGTTGGCTATTCTTTTGACAAAACAGTTATGATCACAAGGTGTGTAACCCACCTTAATTTTTGCCTAGCGATCAATGTGGGAGTATTTCAGGGACCAGTCTCGGTTTTCAAACCCATGTTGGATGGAGCTCTGAGCAACCTGGTCTAGTGGGAGGTGTCCCTGCCAATGGCAGGGGGCGGAATGAGATGAGCTTTAAGGTCCCTTCCAACCCCCACCATTCTGGGATTCTGTGATGGCATATCATATGATTTTGGAAAACATAGGTGTTTCTAGAACTGAGGAAAAAAGATGACATGATTATATGATGTTTTCTAAGTGTGGAGAAGCTGGAATTGAGAAGACCAGCAGTAAATGTGTGAATATGCTGCTGTCACACCAAATCTGTGGTCACAGATGCCAAGGACTTGGAACAACTCTCAGATTTGTTCTGGCATCTGGGACATCAATGTGTCTAATCAGTGTTTTGATAGAAGTGTCTATCTTCCTGTCATTTGTTAAAGAGGGTTCTGGAAAATAGGAAGTGCCGCCATCTTACATGGTTGCGGTGAAGAAGAACTCTACAATGTCTGACCAGATGATTGAAGAGATGACATTGGTTAAAAGATTTTGTTGAAGCTGTGTTGATGACGCCATTTCATTAACTGAGTTAAAGAAGATTAGCTCTTCTGAGACAATCTTGCCCATTTCTCCCCTGCCCTTATGATCGGAACTGTCCATCTAACATGAGAACCATCTCCCTTTTTTCCTAGTGTGTTCCAGTTTTCCTCTGTGAAGGTGGAATTCAATCCACCAAAGAAGCTGAGAAAGTGTGTAAGTGCACTGGAACACCCACAACTTCATTTCTGTGCCTTCTAAACTAACACCTGAATCTCAGAACCAAGGATGTGTTGCTCTTTTGGAAATATTTGGATCAAATTTGAATAAATTTGCTGATAATGCTATGGAAGCCCTGTTTCATTTTTCAGAAAATGTGTGCTGTGCAGAGTAGACAGAGCCTGCAGAGTCTCCTGGACCTCCTGCTCCAAGCCTGATCCAAGAAATAACAACATATTCCTCATCCTTTCTCTACGTGTTACTTAGTCTGCAAAACAGACTCTGTTCACTTTGCTATTAGTTTCCTATAATCGGATTTGAATGGATAATGTGGGAGAAGCTCAGTATAAATTGTCAGCAGAGCTAGTTGATCATTTTGGAGTAAATTTAATTGTTGGAGAGTAGTTGCTACTGGCAAGAGAGGCCTTTTCTAGTGTTTAAAGCTAATGCAACACAGACGGAAGGTTCTGATAACAACCTACTTCTTCCTTTCTGAGGAGTTTTTGTCTACCCAAGTTGACGACCAAGGACAACACTTCAATTATTTTCCATTGAAAATGTTTTCTATAAACTGGATTTGCTGCACAGGAGGGAGAGGAATGTTTCTGTGGAGGAACTTTCACTTAATTTCTGGAGGAAAGAGATTTTATTTACAAGTGACCAGGAGAGTCAATATATATTATTTTTATATATATTTTTAAATTATATAAAAATATTTTAAAAATTTAATATTTTCTCTACTTAGTCTCACAACTATCTTCTTCTCAGCCTTTTTCACAAAATGTGAAAATTTGGATGGTGGGAATCTCAGCTTTGCAATCAGTCTCCTGCTGAAGGAAGGACACAGACTGTGTGTGACCGTGAGCAGTGCACACATCTACACCAGAGCTAATCTCTCCAGGATTCCTGGCCATCTGCTGGGAATCGAGTGAGACTCCCCAAATGAGCCTGGAAGATGAGTCAGCTCCTGATGCAGGTGTGTAAAGGAGGCCCGATGAGTCATTATTTGAAATTGCCCAGTTCTCTTTTAATACTTAGGAGAGCCTTGGGTGTCTAGCTCACATATGACTGTCTGGAAAGAAAAAAAAATAAAGGTTAGACTAAATTAATTCCATCTGGAGATCATTTTTCCCCCCCCTCATTTTTTAAGCAGAGATTTGAGGTGCTGAGCTGTTTCTATGCCTTCAGTAACTTCTCAGTGTGTGATGAGGACAAGTTACACAAGCTCATTGTTTCCTTACATATTTAAAGTACTGGTCAGCCAACTGAGACAAAAATAAATTTTGAAAAGAAAGAACAAATATAAGTTTGTAAATTAAAAACATCATAATTTACGGCACTTTTAATAGATTATAATCATTAATCTTATGAAAGAATCCTCCATTTATGCTGCTGGACAGGAAGAGGGGTCAACTGTCTCACTGCAGACATTCTAGACTTGTACAAACCCTATTTTTCCATGGCACCATCCCATGTATATTACATTGAAGAAGAAACCCACCACTGTAATCTGCAGATCTTCATTCTGACATTGAAAAAATAGCCTTTTATATTAACATAATTATAGCATGATGGCACTGCGCGAATCAGGAGTATGTTTGGGATTCTCAGATCTTGAAAACCAGCAATTATGACCACAGGGATCTCTGTTAGGAAGAGCTATAAACTGATAATTGCCTGTGAGCACAGAGGAGCCTGTGAAAGCTCTTCTGAAATATTTGCCATGCTTTAAGCTACTCTGTTACACAGCATTTACTGGATTTTATTGCAAATTTCAGCATTGCAAACCAATTTTTCCTAGAGATGGCCTGTTTGGTATGTTGAGAAATGGAGGGCTGTCAGGAATCCTAGGAACAGAGTCTCTTTTCCTGTTAAGGTTTTTTTGCAAGATGTAGAAGCCCTAAGCTTGTAATTTGTGTGTCTACCTGTATTTGTGAGTGATCCCAAAACCACCCTTGACCAGAGACTTGGTTCCAAACAGAGACTTTGACTTCAGTCTTCCTGAAGCAATGTGCAATATTCTGCAGAAGCCTCCTGACATTCACACAGCAGGTGGGGTCCTGCCATTTTCAGGGTGTGGTGCTGCCTCCTCTAAACCCTGCTCTCTCAGATAACACTTATTTCGCAAGATTTCACCGCTGCACTCCGGAGCAGCCAAGCTGGAGGTCAAACTGGAGGGATCAATTATCCATGACTGACACCACAGCGAGTATTGGCACCGAGGAAGGGTACATAATAGGAACAGATGATTGGAACTGACGTTAAACCAATCGAATATGAAGTCCCTGAGCTAAAACCCTGTCTTGGAAGTGTAAATTGGTCTGAGGGCTGACAAAGCAGCTCTGATCTTGCAGCTCGGAGCAGGGTGAGCACGGCTTTGGACAGCTGCTGCCATCTCAAGTCAGATACACCCCTGGCTTCTGTCAGGGCCCTGATTGTCTCAGTGTGAGATATCCTTCAGCACTGAAAACTAAACCCTTGACTGGAAAATTGGTGCAGGCAGTGGTGAGATTACACAGCTGTGCTCTCTCTGAGCACATCCTTGCTCTCAGTGTGTTCTCACTTCCTAAATGGACCAATGTGACACCTGCTGCCATTGCATTGCTTATTCTATTTGCAATGTTGATCCTTTCTTTTCTCTCTGTGTCACCTTTATTTAGATATCACCTCTTTGCATTAGGGATTGTGCCTCCCACAGTGTGGCTTTAAATCTATTTAGTCCTTAGTATCATACTGAACATGGTCAGTGCACCCCTGACCCTCAGGAAATCCATAACCCATTCCTTGATGAGGTGGTTTCCTCCCTATGCTCATGGAAGGAACTCTGAATCTACGGGGGAAAAAAGAATTCATCAATCTTATTCACTGTAGGGAAGGACTAATTTTTTTTCCCAGGACCTCTGAATATTGTATCTGGAATGTATCAAGAAATTAAAACCTAGGCTAGTGAGGTACTGGCAGAGGGTGCCCAGAGAAGCTGTGGCTGCCCCTGGATCCCTGGAAGTGTCCAAGGCCAGGCTGGATGGGGCTTGGAGCAATCTGGGCTAGTGGAAGGTGTCCCTGCCCATGGCAGGGGTGTAACTGGATGATCTTTAAGGTCCTTTCCATCCCAAACCATTCTGTGATTCCATGAGAAGAACAAGCAGGATTTTGTTCAGTATTTCCCAATTATGTCACTCTGAGGTGATACAACTCATGCTGGCCTGCTGTGTGCAGCACAGACATTTATAAAGGCTGAGAATGTCAACTCTATCCGTGAGAGCCAAGAGGGACAGGACAGCATCAGCTCAGGGAGCATCCACCTTCCTAAAAACCCTGCACATGCAGCAAAGTTACAATGGAGGAAGAATCCAGAGCGCTCACATTTTTTACCCAAGGAGCAGCTGCTCCTGCTCCAATGTCCCTCACAAGTGAGAGGCTCAGATGACAGAGCAGTCGCTTGCACTAATTCAGGAGCAACTGAAATAGAGAGGCCGTAATTCCTTTCTGCAGTTCGCAAGGGAAATTGTCCTGCAAACAACTCCTCCTCCACTTGCTCGTTAGTAGCAGTTGTGAAAACCTTCACAGTTTAATTAGCAGTGCTCATCAGAGCCTGGAAAAGAGACACCCAAACGCAAAAGGAAATATTTTTCTGCCTGGGCTGTGCTTTGAGGTTCAAACGAGAAGAAAAACCATGTTTGACATTTCGGGCTATTGAAGTACCTCCAGCTTTGGGCATCAGAATATTCCATATTTCAAGGAGGTATTTTCATAACTGCTTGTGGCTTGATATTACATGGGTGAGATAAAATCCATTAAACATTTCATTTCAGTAATTCAGGCCGTGCTCTTTCTCTTCAGACAAAGAAAACCCAACTGTCTAGAGTAATAGCTAGAAGACTTTATCATCTTTCTGTGGTTGTAATATGAATGTTAAAATCATTACCCTGTGCAAGAGTGAGAACTGCTGAATCAGGACGCTCATGAAATTAGTGGGCAGCGTACTCTGAGCTCCAAAATGGATTAACTAGTTAATGCTTAGAATAATAAAAAAATAAAACTGGAGGAAAGCTCGACATTGAATCAGAAAACAGCAGGGCAAGGAGGACTGGAGATGTGGCTCCTTGAGTAAGGAATGTCTCAAATATGTGAAGCGAAATGAAATTCCTTTTATTTCTCTCAGAGTGTTTGAGACTACATAAAGATAATTCTGCAGTTTCTCGATTTTTTAAGGTATGAAGAAAGAATGATAATAGAGAAAGTGGTTTTGTAATTTGCCAGCTTAGAGAGCAACAGCTGCCATCTTAAGGGAATCGATGAGTTTTATTGAACGAAAGATGAAATAGAAGAATTCGGTGTTCTAACGCTTGGTCTGTGACTAGAAATATTTTACATTTACCATGTTTTACAAAAGGAGTCTTGGTGTCTCCCAACTGTTCTCCCTTTTTCCAAACATCAGGTTCACTGAAAATATTATTAATAATAACATTTTTTCTAGAAGTGTTTTTTCTTGAATTCCCTCTTTCACTCATTTTAATTAAGATGGACCCTGATCCACCTCAGAAACAGAAAATTTCTTCACCTCAATTTCGAAGTGGTTTTCATCAAGGCTTCTGAATTGCTTTAACAGTCATTTCCAGGTCAAAATGTTAACAAAAATATATTGAGTTTTTATAGGTTTTTTTCCCCCCACACTTTGGACCTCTCAAATCAAATTCCTTTAGCCTTGTTCTTCTAGGTTATTTCTTTGTTAGCCATATCCAGTTTTTACAGATCAAACTCCTGGAAAATACAATAAAAAAGCATTGTGGATAATGAATTTCAGACAGTACTTAGTTTAGGATTTAACAAATTAACTTTAATTATTGTTACAGGGTTGTCACAAAAATACACATATCTATATATGTATATGATTTTTTTAAAATGGCTTTTCTCCTCAATGAGCAATAATCATACAAAATTCTGCTAGTGTATCATGGGACACTGATTTCTGTAATTTGTTTAATTTAAATGTTTCTTGGAGCCTGACTTTTATTCCCAGTAACAGTTGACTACAGCACTTCTCTGTTTCATGAGCTTGGATTTCCATGTTTTTTAAGGCTGAAAAATGAACCTGCAGAAACCAATGAGACGCTAAAAGGCCTGAAGCTGGACAAAGGCAAAACAACTCAAACTGACATTTTCTTTCCTGCTGAAATGAGTTTTGGAAGACAATGGACTGAAACCTGGAGATCTTCACTCTAAATCTCCTTCTGCCAAGTACTTGTTTGAAGCCCATAATAATCTCCTTCAGCACTGAAAACCTTAACCAGAAATCTAATTTGAGGTCTCTTGGACTGGAGATTTTGAAATTAATAACTCTTTCTTGAATAAAAATCTTTCTGTGAGTTCATTAGGTGAAATTGTTTGTGGTTTAACCCCAGCTTTATCTCAGCCCCACACAGCCACTCACTCACTGCTCCCCAGTGGGACGGGAGAGAACTGGAAAGGTAAAAGTAAGAAAACCCATGGGTTGAGACTAAGACAGTGTAATGGACAGAAAGGGAAGAAAATAATAATTAAAAATTATTATTATTATTATGTTAAAAGAATTAGAATATACAAAAAAAAGTGATTCACAATTCAATTTCTCACTGTCCACTGACGGATGCCCTGAGATCCAGAGCAGTGCCTCTATTTTTTTTTTTTTTTGAGGTGAGTAACACTCTCTTGCCTTTCTTGCCCTCTCATCACTTCTTAGACATGAAACCTGCACTTAGGATCGTCACAAAGCTCAATTATTCACTCAATTTAGTTTTTGGCCCTGATGTATTAGAAAACACATGCAAGGAACCTGGGATGTCATTGGATCCTTTTAGGTGCAGAATTTGGTCCTCCTTCATCATCAAATTGCAGCTGGTTGGAAGTGAGGACTTCCAAACTAGGGTTAGAAAACAGAATTGCAGGTGCTTGAAAAAGTGTCTACCTCACAAAATGCACTTGTCACTCCAAAATGACACTTAACTCTAACATGGAGATAAGGAATCCAGATGGAATTGCTCCCTTTGTTCATATTATCCCCAGAACAGACTGAAATTTGGGAAAATCAAGCTAGAAGTGCTCCTGCACCATTAGGAAAGGTGTGTTCTGCTCTCTTACACAGTGACTTCAATGGGTGAAGGAATTAAGCTATCACCTGGGATGTCCAAACATTTGGAGATCTGGAGAACAACAAAGCATTTCAAGTGTGTTACATTCTGTACTTCAGATCTTCAGAACAACACAATTATATTTAATGCTGGGCCCTGCAATCTGTCAAGCCAAAGCCTTTCTTTCTGATGTACTGTTTGCACATTGTAATTTATTTTAGTGCTCTATAGAGGTAAGAAATGAGGGAAGAAATCTAAAATACTCCTGCTTTCCTTCTCCTCCTCCTCCTCCTCCGAGAATCTCAGAGTAACTTGTCAAAAAGTGAAGGTTGGGAGGTTTTCTTAATTTAAATAAGTCAGTTTCAAAATGTTCTTAATTAGGGGATGTGCGTGTTTTGTCAGCCATGGCTGGTACAGCCTGGGTAATAGTGGGCAGTTCTGACACAATCTGTACAGTTTTTGCTATAATTAGACAGACGTGGAGAACATCCTTCAGAGTAGAAAATGACTGGTAAAATGCAGAATTCGCTGGCAGATTTGGGAGATCTCATGCTGTCATCTGCGGACATCTGTCTGTCACGTAAGCTCACAGCAAAGTCTACAAGAGCAACACAGCCCCAAAAGTGACCCCCTGACACACCACTCCATGAGAGCACAGGCACTGGGCAATTCCACACCCTTTGGTGGGTAAGGAAACTCTCAGAGCAAAAGAGAGACCTGGAGCTCCTGGACTGGGTCCAGCAGAGGCTACAAAGTTGATGAAGGGACTGAAGCATCTCCCTGATGGGGAAAGGCTGAGGGTGCTGGGGCTGTTCAGCCTTGAGAAGAGACCCTAAAAGGGGCCCTCAGCCCTGGGTGTCCCTGGCTGCAGGGAGGGCTCTGAGCAGGGCCCAGGCTCTGCTCCAGGGGCCCAGCAATGGCACCAGAGGAACGGGCAGGAACTGAGCCCAGGAAGTTCCACCTGGACAGGAGGAAGAACTTCACTGAGAGCACTGGAACAAGTTGCTTAGAGAGGCTGTGGAGTCTCTTCACTGGAGATATTCCAGAACTGTCTGGACACAATCCTGTGCCCTGTGCTCTGGGATGGCCCTGCTGGAGCAGGGAGGATGGACCAAGTGACCCACTGTGGTCCCTTCCAGCCTGACCCATCTGGGATTCTATGAAATTTAGGCAGAATCGTGTATCTACTTAGACAAGAACTTGTTTCTTGTTCAGGATTGACATCAAGCGGGATTGAGGGTTAACTAGAATTTATAATATCTTGAACAGATTTGAAGACTTGCAGCAAACCTATCAGTTTAATTGCTCTGGTATTGAATTCATGGCTCCAGCCTGGAATTCCTGTGTATGGTGGCAAAGATGTGTGTATGTTCTCTCTGATAGCTGGGCCAGGGGTTATTACCTGAATATCCACTGGGAAAATCATCAGGACAGAAGGAGATTTCCCTTCAGCAGCTTCAAATTGCTACAAACAGGACACAGGTTTATAAAAAAACCAAATTAGGTCTTGACTTTATCTTTCACTGTGCATAAACTCTCTCCAGATCTCCATCTTAGAATAAGAACATCACACGCTGCAGCACTCACCAGTTGCCTTAATTGTCTCTTCACTCAGGGAAGCCTTGGGATGAGCATGAGGGCACATGGTGGCAGTGGAAATCTCCTCATTAAGTGGGAGAGAGCAGAAATAAACACAACTTCCCTCTGGCATTTTGTGTTTGGGATCACTCACACTGTTTCCATCTTCACTGGAGTGTATCTTGCTGAAAAGTTTTGTTCAAGACCATGAAGACACAAGACTAAAGTCGTACTGATTGTACTCTAGGAACTTAGAAATCTACCCCCATCTTCTCTTCCATATGCTTCTTGCAAATGTGATTTATGGTTATTTTTTGTTTCCTTGGGAATAAAGAGTTTCACTGTTATGCAGAGATCTGTTCTTGTCTTTTATAGTCTGTGCAGCTTTTTCTGCATGAGTCTCTCATATGGTTAGAAAAATCTACAACTTACAACTTGTAAAATAAACTGAGAGACAAAATATGGTTTAAGAAAATGAGTGAACCAGAGCATAAAACTGCCACAGGCTGCACTCCTATTCCAAAAGTCCAGGTTTAAAACCAAGTCTAACCTTATTTTAACTCGCTCTTGCTGCTGCTGTGGGCTAAGTCAGCAGTACTGTGTGAAGTTAGAGGTCTCCTTAACACGGCACAGCATACATTTGGTATTGTCACACCATTAATTCTGTTTCCTATTTAAAACACAGCCCTCAGGGATGGGCATTTGAAGCAGTCTGCAGAGTATTGACATGGCTTGAAAACTCCAGGAATTCTTCCAGCACATAAACCCTGGACTGTTAAAAAGTGACTGTATTTCCTACTTTTCGTGTGTTACGGATTGTATCCAAGTTGAAAAGGCTTCTTGTTGGTCTGAAAGCTTCACCTTTTAAATTTAGTTCCCTGAGCAGGAATGTGAAAGGTTAACACCTTCATTGCAGTAATGCTGGATATGGGTTGGAAGGAAGAAAATGAAGTGTTAGTGATGGCAAATGCAAAGGCTCTGAGGCACAGGCCTGAGTGTGCCTGTGTTGGCAGCGCTGGCTCTCTTGAAATCTCCTTGAAGTCTGTCCAGAAACAATAAAATAAATATGCTTTACTTACCTGCTCACAAATCTGTGAGACTTGGAGTTTACCACTGGAGTCAGAGAATAATTTAACCCGCAGATGAATAAAGAGGACTTTTGACAAATACTGTTCAATCCAATTGCACTGACTGACCTTCATGCAAGCCCTGTTTTGTTCCTTACTCACTGTCCCTGTTTTTTACTTACCCAATTATCCAGGGGTTTAACTTCAGGCCTGCTGTTAGGCTTTACCTAACCTCTGTCACTGTAACTCTGACTTTATGTGCTGGAAAACAGCTGCTGGAACAGGAGGTCGTGTACCTCATCTACATTTTGTCTTTAAGAACTTTCTTTGACTGCTTTTGTTCACATTTGGGGGAAAAGCAGAGCAAATCAGGCCAACTAGAAGGTTGGTGTGAATTAAGGACATTCCTTTTACTTTCTTGAGTTGTACTTGTCAGTTTAAAGGCTGTTAAGGCCTGAATATCTTCATTCATGCTCTGCTTTGAGTACTTTGTTCTCTTTTCTTCTCACTGTCCAGACTTTTCATCTTCATCCAGCTGTCCTTAGCTTTAACTACTTGAATGCTCTGCAGGGAACCATGAAATTCACTGCAGAGTGGTAAGTTACTCTGGAAAACCAACAAGGAAAGTGACGTGGTTTTCACCTTCATATTTTCAGATCCAAAATTAGATGCCTAAATTTGGAAGCTGATCTCCTTTTTTTTTTTTTAATCCCTACTGAAAACCCCTCTGGCAGGTGATTTATTTGGCCCTTCTAAGAGCAAAGTCTCTGGAGATGCCTGACTTCCTCCAGTGATTTTACAGGGAAGAATAATGTAAATAAATTCAAGTGCCTCTCAGTTCAGTCCATAAATCTGGGCTGCAATTGTAGGCTCTGACTCATTTTGTTAAGGACTTCTCCAGTAAAGAAACTCTGTCTTGACAAAATGATGTAACATGGCAGCATATAACCAAAAAGGGACATTCCAGCATTCATTTAATTCCGCTTTGTCAAGCCAAAGGAAGTTGGTGCTTCATAGCAAAACTCTAAAATTGTTGCTTTTTTTCAGCCTAACTTGATGGATTTATGGCCATAAACATTGCAATTACTTCCATTTAATGGTTCACTTGTCCTCATCTGGGCCACAGCAGGTCGTGGTACCTATGCCCTTCACCCTGTTGCAGTGGGAAGGAACATTTTGGCTAAAACTGCCCTCAGGCTCTGAAATTACGAAATCAGGTTGTGTGAGGATGGCTGCAGGAGCTGCTGTGCTGTCCAGGGGCAGTGCATGATGCTGCTGCTCACACTGATGAATTATGCAGCGTGACTGAAGTCAATCAATACCACTCTCTGTGATTTATGCCCATTCAGACACTCTGACTCATGGCAGGGTCAGCAGTCTGACACCTTTCCACTGTGGAGAAATGCTGCTAATTTGGGATTTTCTCATTGTGAAGATCCCCTGTTTTTGGAAAGGACACTTCTACTAATCTCCTTTTTTTTTTTCCATCACAGATTTTATAGAGGTTACAAAACCAGGCCCAGAAATCATTTACCCTCTGTAATCAAATAAATAAATCAATAAACCCTTTTATCTTCAGGTTAAAGGTTAATGAGGTAAGAAATAACAAGCAGGCTGAGAAGTGGGCAGCTGGGGAAGAGCTGATGAAGTTGTAGCTGATGATGTTTCCTTCCTGAAGTGACTGCAAAGAACACACGTACAAAAGAGAGGCTGATTAGTCTCTTTTCAGTTGGAAAAAGAACACTGTGGAAAATCAAGCAAAACCAGGCAGTAGCAAGCAGTGCTGCTGCCATTCTGGGTGTATTTTCTGTATTTCAGACCGAGGAGTCTTCTGGAGCCAAGAAACTCCTTTGGAAATCAAGCCCAGGGGAGACACGTCAGGATCACCAAAGTAATGCTCAGTATTCAGCAAGTTACGTGCAAAGATGACACATTTCAGACCTCTAGAGCTGTGAAGGTTAAATAGGGAGATCATACACTGTGCTTTAAGAGGTGGAAGCTCTACATAAAAACCTCTGTCGACCAGACGTCTTCCTTTCCTCCTCCAGTCACTTCCAGATGAGGTCCCTTCAGTTTCCAGGCTTAATTTAGTGCCTTTTCAGTGGTTTCAGAGAATGGAGCTAAGCTTGGTCTCATGAGGACACATTATTAGCCAGAAATTTCTCTTTTCCTCTTGTGGCTTGCTGGGATTTCAGGCCGTATCAATGATAAGCAATTTTTCCTCAGATGGATGTCTGGCTTAGGAAGGTCTCTGGTGAGCCACTAATTAGATAGAACAGTCTCTGAAAGGAAATCAGTATTAAGAGGTTGTGCTCTGTGATGCTATTTAGGTGTCTACAGGGAAAACAACACATTCAGAAACCCTTATCTTGGAGAAAATTACTTTTTTAAGATACAGAGTAGTTCCTAAAAAACCATGCCCAAAGAGGAAAGCCTGAAAAAATGGAAGCATTTTATTCCAAGCAAGTGAATATCGAAATAGAATGTCTGTAGTAGTGGAACACAGAAGAAAGTTTGTATCCAAGGGGGAGAGAGGAGGATGGGGAGATGTTTGGAGTCTGAGTTTAAAAGATGGGGAAGTGGAAGGCTGGAAAAGGTCAGGAAGAAGCTTTGCAATTTTCCCAGGGTTCTGCCCTACCATGGAGACTGTCTGCATGGATTAGGTGGATCTGGCTCAAAGACGTGCAGCAATCTTTCTTTTTTTTTTTTTTTTTTTTTTTTTAAAGGAAAAATTAAAACTAAGAGCTCTGTTCTGTCCATTGAATATATTTGCCATCATCCCAGGTACAGACACAATTTAAGGGAGGGCACTGGAGTCCTCGAGCGCATCAATAATGAGTCCATCAGTGAGAGATATTTCTGAGCAGCTTTGGGGAACTTTAATGCACTGCTGACCTTTCAGTGAGCTGAGGTTTTCCTTTAAAGAGGTGTTACCATTGCCTCCTCTCTGATCTTTCCTCTGCAGCTTCCAGCAAAGCCCCCAGAGCATCTAGAAGATCAAACAGATGTGTCCTGGCTGCACATCTGCCCATCCATGAGCCCGAGGGCTCTGTGACCTTCAGCTCTCATGATGCTGCAGCAATTACAGGTCAAAGAGAAGAGTCAGGGCTGTGGAACTGCCTCGTTTCCTCACATGAAAGTGCAGCTGTGGAGCAGCCCAGCAGCTGGCCAGGAATGACTGCACATTGCTCTGCAGGCTCTACATCCCTGCAGATGAGAGCAGCAAACTCTGAACCACAGCCTGCAGCTGGGCTGGATTGCAAACGGTGTCTGTAGTCGAGGGGAATGGCTTGGGGACACAGACCTGATGTCCCCATGGCCGTGAGCAGGGTGTTCGTGTTCTTCTTTTAGTTGCAGCAGGTCCGAAGAAGTGCCACAGGAATTGTTAGAGGGATGGAGTATGTGTCTTATTAGAAAAGATTGGGAGAGATGGGGTTGTTCACCTGGAGAAGAAAAGGCTCCAGGCAGAACTTAGAGCTCCTGCCAGTGCCTGGAGGGGCTCCAGGAGAGCTAGAGAGGGACTTTGGACAAGGGAATGGAGTAACATGACAAGGGGGAATGGCTCCACACTGAAAAGGAATATGTTTGGATTGGATATTAGGAAGAAATTCTTCTGTGTGAGGGTGGTGAGGCCCTGGCACAGGGTGCCCAGAGAAGCTGTGGCTGCCCCTGGATCCCTGGAAGTGCCCAAGGCCAGGCTGGACAGGGCTTGGGGCAAGCTGGGCTAGTGGAAGGTGTCCCTGCCCATGGCAGGGTGGGAACAAGATGGCCTTTGAGGCTCCTTCCAGCCCAAACCATTCTGTGATTTTATGATTCTAGAACAGTGCAGCCTTTCATGGCTGTGTGTCTGAACCAGGAGCTGAAGGCAGAGCTTCTAGCCTGTGCACGACTTTTGCTATCAAAAATTGGGATAGGATAAAGCCTAAGAATCCTTGCAAGTCTCCAGGGAATTTTCTTGGAAGGAATGAAGTCCCTGCTCTGAGGCTGGTTCCCTTCAGTCTGTGGTCCAGCATCCTTCCTTCCATCCTCACCCCACCTTCACCTGAAACCCTGACACCAGTGTAAGACCCTATTGAGTTCTTCCTATTCCCTCCAGTGCTGAGCAGTGGCTTTTGCCCTCAATAGGAGAAGGTTCCTTTCATTCAGGCACGTCTTTCCTCAGTGTCACATCTTGCCAGCTGAACTGATTTTGGAAGGGGAAGGTCCCTGTTTCTGTGAATTCAATCTAGCATGCTGGACTTGGAGATCTAAGTACTGTAAATACCCAGTTTCCAGGCCTAAAGTCCCATTCCAAATTCCTTCAAATATAAAGTTCCTGAAATACAAAAAGGAAAAAAACCCCAAAAGTCAAAAATGAGCCTGTAATTATGTCTGTCTGAAAACTGGGAGGTTTCAAGTTTGATATTCCAGAATCAACAAATTTGAGTTGTTTGCACATATTTTTTTTTTTTAATCTGAAAATTCATCAGATTTCTTCTGGCCCACAAGAGCAGATGCTACTGACCAATGCCAAGCTCTGTGCTGAGTGGGAGATATTTTTGCCAGGGATGTTGCAGATGATGCCCCAGCTGGTATGAGACTTTGCAAATCTGTCGGATTAACTTGATCTGCTCCAAGGGGTGGCACTTTGAAAATCCTTGTCCCGGGGCTGCCAATTTAAGGAGCTCTTTCAAGTGCAGAGAACTTCCATGTGTTCCTCAGTTGCCACAGGCTGGGTCATCATCCATCCCTCCCTTGAGTAATACAATTGATCAAATGCAAAGCTGAAGGGGGTTGGAGTTTTGTATTATTATTTCTAGAAGGCAAAGCTAAAAGGACATAGAACTGATGAAATTTTTATGCTGTTTGCTACAGAGGAGAAAGGGAAAAAATAAGTGGATTTCCATGCTTTGACCTTGGCTAGAAGGGGTTTGGATATTTTCAAGACAGCAAACTTCAAAAAGTTCCTCTGCCCATGAGGACAACCCCTCCTCCAGGAACCTCTTCCTGCCCTCCAGGACACCAGTGGATTAAAAGAAATATTTTGTGATAGAAGATTAATTCTCACTGTTTATTTTCATGAGCAATTTTATGAACTTTTATACTTTCGCTCTTCTCTCCCACGAGAGCTCTGAGCACTTGGAAGATGTTGGAGACTGAAGATAATCATGACATCATCAAAATAGCTTTGACCTCGGATTAAAAATTTGCCAAGGTGGCAGAGAAGCACACGAATCAATTACAACTCATACACAAGATGCAAAGGCTGCTGTTGGTTAAAATTTTAAGAATCTGGGACCAAACAAGCTTGCCAATAATCACAACCAGATCCACAGCTCTGTGTCAGCTGCTCTCTTCAGTACACTTTGATTTTTAAAAAAACAACCAAAGATGTGCAAGCTCAGGATCACTGAACACTCCTTCTGCAGGCATCCAGAATTTTCTGGCATCCAAGGACACTTGAGAAGCCTTCACTTGTAGGATTGAAAGCAAGGCACCAGGGATGAGAGGGAATGGGGGGCCGGGTAAGGTCCTGCTTTGTCAGAAGAAAATTCCTGGGGTATTTTTTGAGAGCTTTTCATTTCTTTAGAGCAATTGTCATTCCCATTTGGCAGGGCTGCACCCCAGTCAGTGCCTGTAGGAGGAGAAAGAAGAAATTATGTGGGATCTTCGTTTCTCATATAAAGGGAACAAAGCACAGAGACAGACAAGTTGGTGCCATCATTGTGGTGACAATGACAAAACAATGTCTTTTTCTGAGCTGATTTTACAAGATAATGTAAAGTTTTCAAAACAAAGCATTGTAAGCACTCCTGAAATACAAATAGAAGTGGTTTACAACCTCTCCAGCCCTGCAGAGTGATTCTTGCTATTTAAAGTATGGCTGTGCTTAATGTTGCCTATTTTCAGATCACGAATTATGATTTGCTTTAAGTGGTTGCTGCATTTGCTCCCCTTCTGTTCCACAGAGGACAATTTTGGAATTTATTAACTTTTCATTCAGGGTCTGATAGGAATATTTGTACAGCATTCCGAAGGGTGCTTGGTTAGCTCTGAAGAGACCCAACCCAGGCCCTGAAGGGGTCCATTTTTAATGGGATTTTAGAAGTGAGAATAACAACAGGCTTGGGGCAACAAAGCACCAAGATGACGAGGTGCTGGGATAAAATGTGCTTTCTTCAGGTTTGATTGATGTATTTTGGCTCCTGAGTCCTCTTGCAGCAGAAACTCTTCCCAACACACTCCTGTGCCTGAAGGGGAACTGTGACAGGAAAACCACCCTGCCCCACAGCATTTGGGGAAAGCTCTCCTGACCCCTGGGCTGTGCACGTCCATCACCCTCTGCTTTCTGCTCTGCTGCCACCACAAAGAGCCCCTTGCCAGCACCTCAGGGCACTTGGGGCCCTTCTCAAAGGGCACTTGGCACAAGGCTGCTCTTGAAGGCCAGGTGTGCCCAAATTTCTGCTAAATTACTGCTGGATTTGGGGTGGGAAGGAAGACTGGGGCTCTCTAATCCAGCCTGCTCAAAGCAGGATGAACTTGAAATTTGCACACTTGGTAGCTCATGGCCAGAACCAGTTAAATTTTGAGTATCTTCAAGGTTCTCCCAGTACCTCTTGTAGGGTTTGGTCGCTGCCATGGTGATGTCAAAAGCCCTTCGTTCAACATTTACTCAGAATTTGACTCCTCTGAGTAGGAAATGGGAGTTGCTTGGGCATTTTCCTTCACTTTGAGCAACCTGTAGAAACATCAATAAGGGCTGCAAAACTAAGACAATACCAACCACTTTTATTATTAAAACTCTTCTGAAAATAACAACAACAACAAAAAAGAAATTAGGTAAAACAGATTACAACAGAAGGATTTAAATGCAAATCTTGCCTTGCTGCTCTTCCCTTTCAGAAGAGCAAGTCTTTGATTCTTGGTTAGGATTCTGCCAATTCATCCATCACATTGATGCTCATTTTTGGGGGTTACTGAAGAAATGCCAAGAGACTTTGCCTTGGAAATCAGCACAGTTAGAAAAACTTCCCCATTAATAAAAGTATTTGAAGAGCACTTGTGAGAATATGTTAATTTTATAAGAAAATTGCAAACCTGGTGTTGAAAAAAGATCTATATCTCTTAATTTTTAATGTTCTGACTCTGTTTGCATTAGAATATGGTTGAAAACAAGAAGATGAGAATAAATTAATGCTACCTCTGACCATTTAGTTCTGTATTTAGGAAGAAAACCCCTTTTTGTACTAACAGTATTTTGTCTGCCTGCAGAAATATGTGAATGTCTTCTATCCTGATAATTTTCAGGGATGAGTTTTATGATGACTTCTGGGTTTACAGCAGAATTTTTAAAGATAGCTCTGGATGAACACGTGTATTTATTATGAATGGTTCTCCTGCAGTTGCGCATCTACCCTCATCTTTAGCAGATTTGTCTGGAGTCACTGTAGGGAATATCTATTCCAAAACTGTAACTTTAAAAGCATTTATCATGGCAACAGCTCTTGAAGACAGAAGGGAATTTTTTCTCTCTTGGTTTCAAGACAGTAATGAAGCCGGTGCTCGGTAACCTGCCAGGTGCTTTACAGGAAGAGAGTGATTGAGAAGTGAATTCACAGCAGGATTGCCATGTCCTGGGTTAACACCCTGATGGCAAGAACATTTTCCTCTGTGTATCAGACAGGAGAAGTCTCTGCCCTCTTGTTCATGTGTGCTGAAGATGAATAAGGATTAAAGGTTTCTGCTTTGGGGCAGAGTGCTGTCAGTCTTGCATGGCAGGAAATCAAAGTATCCTTCTTGTGCTCATAAAAGAACTGGTGGCATGTTTTGGTTGTTTTTTGCAGGAGAGCTCTTCCCTTCAATCTGCAAATTCAGATTTGGGTCTCTGTGCATTAAGTAGCACATACATATTCATCCTCACATCCTGTCTGTGTCTTCTGCTGTGCCATGCGTGTTTCACTTACATGGCAGCTATGCATCACCTTCTTTTTTCAGTTAAATAGCAGTGAATTTCCCATTAGTGCAGAGGTTATAAGGTTTTAAAATGTCAAAAAAGTGAGATGGAGCAGGGAATTGATTAACCTGAGGTGGTGCAAAGCTTCACCCTCAAACACTCAATGTTTAGTGGATTTAAAGATGTATCGAGTTGTGTAGTGACTAAGGATAGAATTAAATTCAAAATTTCTTTTGCAGTTAATTATCACTCAGAAGTTTTTCCTTGAGAGAAGAATATTATTTGAAAATTAACTACAAATGCACTAAATATGTTGGCTGTATAAGTATTGAAGCTAATCTGACATAAATGTTTTAAATAAGCAAACAATCCAATGTTTTTTGCTCATCAGTTCACCTACCCAGGCAATAAATATCAAATCTGTAGCCTAGAAAGAGGTATTTTATGTAGAAATCAACTTCATTGCAGATATGCATAAATGAAAGCAACAGTAACACATGTTTTTAGAACCCACTCAGAGTTTAGTAACATACTTTAGGCAGGGAATATGGACATATGTTGTGTCAGGCAAGGGGAGAGTTTTGGAGGGAAACCAAAATCCTTGGAGATAATGGTTCTACTCCCTGTTCTGAGCTGAATTCCTGAAGGGAAGGATGGGGAGAGCACCAGAACCACTGCCTGAGGCCTTTTGTGGTGTCTCAAAGATTGGACAAAATGACAAGGAGACCGGATCAGGTGAAAACACCCATTCGCTACCAGGCTCAAATGTTGAGATCTGCTCAAAGGGATGGACTGTGGGTTTTTTTTCCAGTATTGGAGAATTGCCAAAACTAACAGAAATTTATCAGGAATAACATGAGGTCTGTTGGGTAATCTTTCACATAGGTGCAAAACCTCGTAACAGCACTACTGGTGTTGATCTAAGTAAAAGCTGGTGTTGCACTGATGATCTTTGATAAATTCTGTTACATGTATTTCATGCAGATAAAAGTTGTGTTCTCTGATTTTGTCATTTATGACCAAGAATCCAGGCACTTCTGGACATGCACAGGAAAGAGATGCAGGAGAAGACCTGAAAATCACAATGGGTGTGAAAATTATTCTAGAAATATCAGTAATGCTCACATTGTGGGAATGGGAACAAACGCAGTCAAACAAGAGATGTGTTTGTATAAAAGCACACGAACACAGCACTCTTCTTTTCTTTTCAAAGAACACCTTTGTAGGTGCAATTTTGCAACTAGAAAAAGGCAAAGGGAGGATTCCCTGGTTATCTAATTCTGGCATTCTTTATGTGCCTGTGTTTTGAAATTAGAGAATCACATCTTGCTTTTCTTCTTGCAGGAGCTCTACCTAATTCCTGGCCTTGGTTGGACAGCACTCCCTAAAAGAGTTCATTCTTCATCCTACTCCCTCTACCATGAGTGATGCTCCTGCCTTCTGTACATGTGGTTCAAAATAATCAACTTTCTTCTGGATTAATTGTCAGTCTCATTAATAAAGTGCTCTGTCTTCAAAATATAAATGTAGTTAATTTTTGCAACAACTCTTTGAGGTGAGCACAGGCTCCCTCAGTTGCTGGGCTTATTTTGATGAGAAACTGAAACACAGGAAGATGAATCTACTAAATGTATCTACTGAGTGTGCATCCTCATTTTAGGACTTCTAATAAAAAGGAGGTCAGAATGAAAGTCATGGTCTCACCTGACCTTAAACTTTATAGAATCATAGAAACATTAGTCGTAACTCTCAGGTCATCAAGTCTAATTATCAACCCAGCACCACCACCAGTTTTCCCACTAAAATATATCCTCAGCTGCTACATCCACACATTTTTTTAACACTTCCATGGACGGTGACTCCATCACTGCCCTGGGCAGCCTGTTCCAATGCTTGACAACCCTTTCTGTGAAGAAATTTTCCCTAATATCAAATCTAACCCTCCCCTGGCACAACTTCAGGGCATTTCCTCTCATCCTGTCCCTTGTTTCCTGGGAGAAGAGACTGAAACATGTATATCTACAACCTTCTTGCAGGTAGTTGTAGAGGGTATGTCCTCCTTGAGCCTCCTTTTCTCCAGGCTAAGCGTCCCTCCAGCTGCTTCTGGTGCTCCAGATCCTTTCCCACCTCTGTTGCCCTAAATGTCTTTCTTGTAGTGAGGGGAAAAGACTGGGGCTGCTCATTAAATCCCACCTGGATATCTTTATGTGGAAAATAGATTTCAGACAGATGCAAAAGTGGTTTTTGAGGGAGCATGATACAGGCCAGCTCCACTCTGGGCTGAGTAAGGTAGCGAGGTGGGGTTCAGCTTCTTTTCCCAGGGAACAAGTGACAGGACAAGAGGAAATGGCCTCAAGCTGTGCCAGGAGAGGCTCAGGTTGGGCATCATGAGGAAGTCCTTCATGAAAAGGGTGGTCAGGCATTGGAAGTGGCTGCCCAGGGAGGTTTGGAGTCCCCATCTGTGGAGGTGCCTGGATGTGGCACTCAGTGCTCTGGTCTGGGTGACAAGGTAGGGATTGGGCTCAGCTTGGACTTGGTGTTCTTGGAGGGCTTTTCCAGCCTCAATGATTCTGTGATTCTGTGTAGAAAGAACCGAGTTTGCAGCTGCCTGCCATGCCCCATGATTTCGAGGACCCCGTTGGTCTGGTAGCTGTAGAATGAGATGTTTTCATTTCATTCCTCTGAAGGTGCTGTGGGAGTGGAGGAACCCAGAGCTGCAGCTCAAAAGGAGCAGGTGGGGGATGCCAGGTGGGACCTGAGCAGATAAAAAAGGTTCAAAGAGTGGGCAGCAGCAATCCCTGTGATTTATTCCTGACTCCCAGCCTGATGCATGCTGTGAACAGAGATGTAAATGGAGTTTCTGAGCAGGAACTGTTCCCTGTGTGCCTCGGTGCACACTGACCTGTGCTGCTCCTGCCCTGCCTCCAGCTGCGGGCAATGAAACCCAGCCCAAGCAAATCACACACACACAAACGTGTCTACCCGAGGTGGTACCAAGGGAAATTTAAATCCTGCTCGACTCACCCAGGAGACACAGAACTCTGAAGCATGAATATTCAATATTATCTTTATCTTAATAATCAGCAGAAAGTATCCTGAACATTTTGATGGCAATGCAGGCATGTTTTGTTCCATCTTTAGTCCAAAGAACTTAGCTGATAGCTGAGGTTAATTTAAAAATGCGGATTGAAGTAATTACTCAGTCTTTGATTCAATATTGATTAGGCAATGCTAGGCTTAAACTGAGATGTGTTCTGGAAGTGTCACAAACACAACATAAAACAATTATTAGAGTAACCTTTTCTTCTAATTCACTCTCAGCTTGGAGATCCCAAATGAATGCGGTGAAGGATTTAAATGGTGCATTGAGTTTGTGTGGTAAGGTTTTGGTAGAGGAGAGGCAGCAATTCCACCAACTGAGCTGCTGTACTAAACACCTTTTCAGTGCAGGGTATGCTTTCCCCCCCTTGAATAATTTGTAGGACTTTCCTGGGTGTCAAAATATGAATTCCTGACTGGATGTAGCATTCCAGTCATGGCAATGTGTTTCTCAAACGTAATAGCAACCTTTTAGTGTTAGTCAGTATTGGTTGTTACCAGTGTGTCTTTATAGCTGTGCTTTCTTCTGTACGTAGGACTCCACCTTAATCACAAGGGAGCCCTAAAAACCAAAACCTGGGGGTAGCACAGGTTGTTTATCTGGTTTTTGCTGTCAGACAGACCTGTTAATTATCTGCTCCTATTGAGGCTGGTGTGTGAAGAACAACTGGTTTTCTGTTTTCTTCCAGTACAAAATGGGGTTGTCTTTAACATCTACTGTATTATCTTGCTCCTGAATTACACCTTGCTGAGCAGGAATGCTGCTGGCTTGATGTGGACTGTGGGCTGCACTGAGGAGAGACAGGAGTGGACACGGGGTGATGGCAGAGGCACTCACTGCTGGGACTCCTGCAGAAGGGTAAAGGTGGGGCTCAGCGACCCCATGGAGATGCTCCAGTTGTTGGGCAGCTGAAGGAAGAAGGCAGGAAAGATTGGATTCAAGGCCAGGCTGGATGGGGCTTGGAGCAACCTGACCTAGTGGAAGGTGTCCCTGCCTGTGGCAGGGGTTGGAATGAGGTGAGCTTTAAGGTCCTTTTGAATGCAAACCATTCTAGGATTCTGTGATTCCTCAGGGGTGAAGAGATGATTTATGAAGCTGGAAGTGAAGAGAGTGCCAGCCTATACCTGTCCTGCATTGTCACACCTGCCCTGGGGGTGGTGGTGTCTGCCTGAACATCCAGCTGGCTCATTCCAGACTTAAGACAAAGAGTGAATCACCACCTAAACACTGCAAAGGGTTAGAGAGCTCAGCCTCAGCTCTGTGGATTCAAGCCCTCACCTGGCAGTGAAGGTGCAACTTCATCTCTATTAAGGTGGCAATGAACACCCCTACCCACAGCAGCTTCCACAATTGCTTTTGGAGGTCTAGTGGCACTGTAGGTAGAGTAATCAGCAGCTTTCTCAAGGCTACAGACTTTCAACCTAAACCCAAATAAATGCCTTGAGTGAAAGAAAGCAACACCTGTGCAGCTGGAATGATGGTGGTGTCCAGGCTACACAATTCATTGCAGGATCAGAAATGCTCCTGAGGTAACCTTAAACCCACTGAGAGGTGAGATGGGAATTCTGTAAGGCCTCCAAGAGAGTTATGATAAAGATCCACCACTAAAGTGCCTTTCTCAAGTGGTCTTGCCAGCTTGTAACAAAGCTCAGAGGTCTGAAGGACACCCTGGAGCCCAGGTTCCTCCTTTACAAGGGGCCACCCTGCTTCTATGTCTGGATCATGTTCTTCCACCAGCAAAACAAACAGATAATTTATTTGTACAAACCCTGTACAGTCATCCAGGTTTCCCCATTTAATAGCAGAGTTTACTGGGAAAAAGATATTTCTTAGTTTTAGAAACTTTAATTCAGGGTCAGTGAGGAAACTCTTACCTAAACACAAAGTTTTAAGAGCAAATCTGAGATGTTATATTTGTGTCTCTGTTACTATAATTAAAGAAAAAAAGTATAATGAGCCACTAAACAAATTATTCTTGGTGCTGACTGAAACAATTAACAATTATTATTTATAACATAAATAGTCTAGAGTAAATTATGTTTAGTTTTCTCTTCAGCTCTGTCAACACTTGCATTTCACTGCTCTACTGATATGTTTTGGCGCCTACTTTATTTTTGTCAGCAAAACCAGTTATTTCTGACATGATTTCAGTGCCTTCAGGGCAGAATGCTGGAACTAAACAACTGGTTCCCTCCACGACATTTTCCAAGCCCATATCGAATTTCTTTGCTGTTATCCAGAGAAGTTATAGAAGCAGGGCCAGTGGAAGGAACGCACTGGTAGGGTTCACTTTGAGCTGAAAGCTATTTCATGCTGTGTGTCCACAATTACCTCCATATTTATAGATTTCTGTGTGTCCAAAAATGGAGATCTGAACATGTACTCTTGCTTCTTTCAAGAGTGAACAGTTTTTATATTAACCAGAGAAACCATGGCCAAGTTTCTTTCCAGCAGTCCCTAAAAAAAGGAAAACTATCTCTTCAGCTAGGTTTCTCTGCACCACAGACCTTTCTCCACTGCTTGTAGGCCTTCAAGGCTTTTTTCAGGTGGAGAGAATCAATTAATCTCTGGAGTCATTCGCAGCATGGTGAAGGGACAGACACATTAAGCAAAGCTCTGACAGAACTACTGCTTGTGGCACGAATTTGTCATCTTACATCTCCAGTGCATGTCCTTGATTCCTGTCAATGGGTGTCTCTGCTAATTGAAACCTTCCTCAGGAAATGATCTGCAGCCTGAGATTCCCAAGACTGCCCCAGTTCAAGGTTTCATTTCTTCTTGACGCTCCCATCTTTGCTTTTCCTCTGCAGAAGTAATCCAAACTTGTTAATTCCTTTTGGACCCAGAAAAGGAACAAGCCCTATTATTATTATTGTTTTCCAGGATAAGGCTTAACTCACCTTGAAAATACCAAATACCAACAACCTTGTTTCACCTTGCAAGCATCAGGTGAACTGCAGATTTTTCTTTGTATGGCTCTGTTTGTTTAGTCTTGCCCATCCTTGGGATGAGTCACTCTTAATGGTAAATATAAATACAATGGCAATCTTGAAGCTGCCTTTCCTTTGTCTGCAGTTCCCCAATTTGTGCAGCAATAATTCGAGCAAATCAAGAAAACAGGGCTGAAAATAGGTACAGCGTCGATGTCAGCTGAAAAGAAAAGTCTGTATCCCTCATATGAAGGTGTTGATAGCAAGAGATATTGAACTCCCTCAACTTTCCTTAACCCCGTGGAGAATCGATGGAACTTTGCTCCCACCCAGCAGGCAGCATCGATTCCTGCTCATTCACACTTGGATGTTCGTGGGAGGACTGGGAAGAGTCAGGGTGGAAGGGCTGGGGGGTTTGATGTCTCCCCTGAACTCCAGAGCATTCTTCACTCCAGATGAATTTGCCAATTACCACTCAGATATCTCGTAATGTTTTCTCTCTGCTCAAGGCAATCAGTGAGCAGAACAGGGAGAAGTACTCTGAGCAGAACATTTATCTTGATAACACTCAGTGTGCCAGCATTCAATTTATGAAAAATGTCTTTCCAATTACTTTAATCTGTTTTAACTCGTTTCAACAAAGAAAGGAGAGTTAATGTTTATGATATTGCAGATGGCCGTGTACAACACATATATTTCTGATTCTTGAGTATTTTGTGTATATTCAGGGAATCTTGAACACTGGAATTGAGGATGTTCGATAATTATGCCACCATGTAAATCAGTATATAACATTTTATCTGGACGAGTTTCCCTCATATTCTGATGACAGTCAAACTATTTTAATAATTTATTTTAGGTTGTCCTCATGTTAGTTGATATTCATGTAACAGAGCTCCTCATCTCACATCAGTAGTGTGTATTTTCCAAATGTTATTTCTCTGAGCAATGCCAGATGAAACAGTTTGTTCTTTTCCCTTTATCTCTGTGAAGTTTATGCATCCTGGCTTTCCTATTTGGAATGATGGATCCCAGCACTGTTGAACAGACTGCAATCTTGATTTCATTATCCGTCAGTCTCATGTGTTGGGCCTTTTACCAAAGTTGTGCCTCTTGCTGTGGATAGCTCTGATATTGGGTGATTAATCTGTGATCTCAGAATATTGTAAAATAGATAGTAATAAATTTCCCTGGAACATGACTTTTTAGGAGTTAAGAAACTCACAAGACCTGAGGTCTGTTCCCACACAAATATTTTGTATTATTTAAGTAGTAAATACTTACTAAGTTAATAAATATTAATAATTAGCATTACAAATTGCAGCAAAAATATGTGTCACTAATAATACAATACTCTTAATTATAAAATAATATTAATATACTGACATTAAAAGATAGTATATTATTAGTAATTGGATTAGTAAATAAGCATTGATTTATAAATACAGAGATAAATTGGGTGAGGGTTGCTGTAGTAACTCATCTTTCTGATCTGTGGGCTGTGATTCATCTCATCAAACTCCTCATGTCTGTGATGTGTTTGGATGTGTCTGAGCTTGGATTGTCATTGCACAGTGGAGAGAAATGGACACTTCCAGGCCGTAATTCACTTCTGCTGAAGGAAGGATTTAGCAGTATAAGATTAAGTCTTTCCCAATGGTGATAAAGTCTAAGGCTCAAATCCTGACATTTTCAGCTAGGACTAATGAAGCCTATGACAGTCTCCTGGTAGACACAAACCAAATAAATTTCATATTGTCTGTCTGTACAATAACTCTACAAAACGCTTTCCATGTGGAAGCTTTTCCAAGCATTTCAATAGATGATCTTTTCCCTGTGATTGATGTTAGTCGTAAACGACATGAACATGCTCAGAATTGCTTAATGCAAATCAACTCCTAAACTGTTTTCACGGGATGATTTTGTCTATTCCTTGCAGGAGAAACTGTGCATTAAGCCTGAGAAGGGCAGGGTTTAACTCACTGTTGTCAAGCAAGAACTCTCCAGAATGCTGCAAATAGTTGAAATCTTTCCCATCTATCACTGTGTGGTCAAAGAATACAGGATAGTGGGGCTTTGATTCTGTGTTCATGTTTGGAAGAGGGAAGCAATTGATTATGCATTAATGAAAACATTAATCCCTCTTGGCAGGTTCTCATCAGCCAAACGCTGCCTCAGTTCATCTGGAAAGACAAACCACGCCATACTGAGGTCTTGCAAGTCCATTTGTGTTAAACCCATGTTTTCCTGGAAATTACTGGAAATAAATCCAATGGGAAATGCAGCTAGACCAGCTCTGCATAGTTATTGAATCCCTTATATGCCAGTGTTAGTCCTCATGAGCTGAATAAGCACAATGAGAAGAATTTGGCCTCCAAGAGTATTAAGAAGGAGGTATAGCACTGTCTCTCCATAAATCTGCCCTTATCGCTGTGGTTTGCCATAAGAACCTCGCTTTCCAGGAATATGAAGTTTAAAATGTTCCCAGAAATACAAAAATTCCCTGAAGCATAAATTCATGTAGCTTCATTTCCCACAGGACTCACCACACGGGATATGGAAATGCAGTGGCTTCAGCTTGGAACTAAATGTGTGTCCTGCAAGCAACATAAAAAAATGCATCAGGAGCCTCTGCACATCACGTGTGAAGCTGAAAATGCATCCAAATTCCTCCATTTCATAAACACATAATTCTGTCATGAGGTAGGGAAAATCTTCCTTTATTTCTAGTCTAATCCTTTAGTCGGCTTGAAGAAAAAATTACCAGATTCTCTGCTGTCACACATCAAGGTTCCTGTGTGGGTAAAATATTAACTCCACAGTAGTGACTGCATCAGCCTTGAGTATGCTTTTTTTTGTTGGTGGTGTACCTTTATCAGATGGAAATTTTATGCCTTTCTGTTGCTTGCTTTTTGTGATCTGCCGAATATAAAAAGAAGAAAACATCACATCCTTCACAGGTTGCCCAGAGAAATTGTGGATGCCACATCCTTTAGAAGTGTCCAAGGCCAGGTTGGACTGGGTTTGGAGCAACCTGGGAGAGTGGAAGGTGTCCCTGCCCATGACAGGGAGTGGAATGAGATGAGCTTTAAAATGCCTCGCAAGACAACCCATTCTATGGTTCTATGAAAAAAGGAAAAATAAATCACAATTACATCTCTTGAGCTTCATCTTGAGCAACTCTGGCAAAAAAATCCTCATCCAAACTCTATGCTAAATTAGTTTCTCTGAAACAGCAAAGGAGAAGTCTGACTGTTGTAGAAAGGGAAAGGAACTTAACTCTACAAGATTTGGTGATAACATTTGTATAATGAAAATATGTATCAGAGGGCAAAGAAGAAGACAAGAATGTACTGGAAATAATTCAGCATTGACCTGGTGGCACCCTCTTATGTCTTCACAGTCGTGTCTCTGAGCATTGCAGGAGGAAAAGGTTGCCAAAGGCAATGAGACCTGACAATCCATGAAGTATTCTGATTTTCTATCCCTCCTTTAAAACCTACAGCAGATCCACATTGTTAAATGCTGCTGCAGATCTGGCCTTACAAGTATTTAGGATTCATTTACAAGGTTCTTAAAGTGCCATAAGTCTCTGATAGCCCATCAAACCAAAAGTGCTGGGTTTTTCTCCTTCAATGGAATGTAAGTGGGGTAACCTTTTCTTACTCATTAAAAGAAAAAAACAATAAAAATAAATGAGGCAGTTTGAATAAGCAGTTTCACATTCTTCTCTGAATTATTTTCTCTGGATATGCATTACTTGATAACCTGCTACACCCCAAATGGTAATTGCATTTGGAGTGAGGAGGAAAAAACACTTCCTCTCCTCAAGGAGGATGCCCCCATTCCTCTGGGTGCTGTGGTAGGAATAGTGTTGAGTCCACATTGTCAAGCTGAGTGAATTTTGGGCTGAAAACCAACATCCTCAGCACCTTGGGTGTCTCTGTGCTGGATGCAGCCCCTTCCTTGGGAGCTCGGACCTGTGGGGGCTGGAGGCTTTGATATATTTTCTCCACACACCCTTCCTGCTGTTCAGCCGGATCCCCCACACAAATATTTCTGTGCACCACAGAGCTGGGGCTTCTCCCTCCATTTATTTCATAGATTCTTTGGATCATTAGGTTGGGAAAGCCCTCTAAGGTCATCGAGGCCAACCATTACTTCACCATCACCATGTTCACCACTAAACCACGTTCCCAAGTGCCACAGCCACATGCCTTGAACATTTCCAGGGATGATGATTCTACCACTTCCCTGAACAGCCTGTTCCTACCCTTCCAGTGAAGAATTATTTCCTAAATTTAATCTAAACCTGTCCAGCTTGGAACCACTTCCTCTGGTTCTTGTCTGCTCCTGCGTTTTTTTTCCTGTATATACTTAAGTCTGGTTTTGAAACTTCTCGTTTTGGCTCCTGACTCTGTAAAAACAAGTTATGTTTTTGTGTTGTCCCTTGTGAAGGGTGATTGATAGCAACAGGGTCATATTTATTACTTCATGGCTACTTTCCATAAATCTTACAGGTGATATTGATGTAATAATGCATAAACAGGCAATGAATTGACTTTGACTGGAAAAAGAAGAATTCTGAGATCATAACCCAAAATAGCTATGTTTTTAGAGCAAGCTCATAACAACCATGTTTCCCTTTTAGCATGATGCATAATCCCATTATATTAAACAAATTACAAAAAAAATCATAAAAATAGAAGGTAGAAGACATAATTATTGACTCCGTTTGGCCCGGAGGAATAAAACTCTGTTTCAGCCAAACAAGATAGCATCAAATTTTTATTCCTTGCATTTCATTACTTATGACTCATGTCTGGCCAATCCAATTATCATTCTAAATACTGCAACTGTTTTCAAAACTCTTTTCACATCACTTTAGACAACTTCCCCTGTACTATTTACTGAAATCAAACAAGTAGTAAATTAAAACAAGATGTGCTAGCAATGCATTGAGAAAGTTAGGATTGAGAACTGTCTAGAAGGAAAAAAAATGGAAAAGCTAAAATAAAGGAGAAAGAAAATCCTAGAATCTGAGTTAAAAAACAGGTGACAGCAACAGAATGTACTCTTCCTGCACAGAAGGCTTTATTTCTTTTTGGGAAGCAGGAAATGAAAACATAATAGACTGAAAGTGAATTCAGTAGCAAGTCATAAGATTTGAAGTTTTGGACAATTGTTAAAAAGCTACTATTTTAGCTTGGTTTGAGGTATTTTGTAGCAGCTGCAAAGCTACAGCTCTAAAGCTGTCTTTGTAATTTTGGAAGTCTTTCCCTCAGTAAGTGAAGGTGGAGGTGGTGGCACATGGAAGCAGGAGTTTTGGCAGCAGCACTCCTGAACTTTTCATGACAGTCAATGTCCTAATCTTCCCCTTCTTGCAGATCCTTAGGAGCCATGCAACCCTTTTCCAGCTGCTTGGGTAGGAAGGGAAGGACGTCTGGGCTGCCATGAACCAAATCTTGGTTTCTCTAACTTCTCTGTGCCGGAATTCTAAGAGAGAATCCTGCAACTCATGGCAGGACTACCCTGCTTTCTGCTGCTCAAAGCACTTTCCTAAAGAAACC
Source organism: Edolisoma coerulescens (assembly GCA_013397115.1). Classification (NCBI taxonomy): domain Eukaryota; kingdom Metazoa; phylum Chordata; class Aves; order Passeriformes; family Campephagidae; genus Edolisoma; species Edolisoma coerulescens. Next base: position 957,227 of record VWZW01002516.1, on the reverse strand, counting down.
TGTCAGCAAGTCCTTCAGAGATGAATATGCCACCTGTAGGATTACATTTTAGTTACTTCTGCCTTATCTACTTGGGTTTTCTTTGCTTTCCCCCCTCCTATTTGTCTTTTACCCAACCCAGAGTTCAATGTATAAAATATTTTCTTTTTTTTTGTATGAAGAATTAATGGGTTTTATTTCAGCTTTTTCCCCAAGGCAGAACTCGCAGCTGCTGTTTCCCACAGTAGAAGCCCAGAGCAGTTAGCCACAATTAATATATGTAAAAAAAAAGTATGAATTGGTTGATTGCACAGGAAACAAGGTTCTGGTTCAATGATGTGCATCCTACAAATCCAGTGAAGGGTTGAAGTACACAGAAGGACCAGCATCTTCATGCAACAACAGCACAGAGCCTCTGGTGATAAAATAATTCAAGCTGTTGTTTAGTCCCAAAATCTCCTAGGAACCTTTGCAAGTTGTGAATAGAAAGTTTTTATTTGGATGCAGTTTTGAAGCCTTTTGAGGGGAGATGCAGAGCCAAGTCCAGGCTTCCCCAGAACACAGGCAGGATTACACCTGGACTTGTTTTCCATCTTCTTTTATCCATCAGATTTTTTCTCTTTCCACAAAATAAGCTCTGCAGGATGTGGATTTACAGCTCCTGAGATCCCTTTGCACTTCTTTGGATCCCTTTACAGCTGGTGTAGTCATTAGGAAAACTCAAACCAAATTTGTCTGAATCCTGCAGAGCCTGGTAACCAAATTATGGCCTACTTTTTTAAAATTAAAAACTATGCAAGAGAACACATATTGCAAGTAACTAACAGGTGAAAAATTCATACCTAATTACTTTGTAGAAACTCATTTCTCTGGCTCAGTCCCATCTCATGATACTTATTTGAAACAGTATTTTGTGTAGCTACTGAGAATTGCAAGCACTTCATGATATTTGCACCCTTGCTGTGAAATGGGAAACATTTTAGATGCATTGTAAACAGGATAAAAACCCTTATAGGGTCCCACTCAGACACACTGTGAGTTTTATAATAATTAATTAACTGGATGAACTCATAAATGCAACAATAACTGTGCCAAATGTGACAATGGCTCCGATTTCCCCTGGCTGTATTACCTGATTAACATTGATTTACTATCCTGGGCCCTGTTGGATTGAATAAAGTTCTCACAAACACATCATATTTTAAGTAACTGCATTAACCCCCTACTCAAAAAAACCCAAATAAACAACAAAAAAATACAAAAACAAAAGAAGAAGGAAAAAAACCAGCCATGAGTCATATCTTTTATTCATTTCCCTGAAAAGTTACAATCCAGAATTCTCATAAAACCAAATGACATTTTGAGAGAAAATGTAAAATCTCATTGAAATCTTTTGCAGGGAGCTTCTTTTGATGGCTCTGAATGCCGCCCCACACTGACTTTGTGCTGCACTTGGCACCACAAAGAAATTAAATATATTATTTACCCACCTTGTACAAGGCAGTACACTGCAGAAGGGGTAAACAGCAAATTTAGCAGCACAAAACTGGCACAGAGTGAAATCCGACTATTTATGCAAAGAGCTGGCCTTCTAAAAGATACAAATCACTGTGGAAGGAACATTTCTGGGCTGAAAGAAAACAAAGACAGATTTAAAGTTCTTGTTTTTTAAAAATTATTATTTCCCCTACAGTTCAAATGCCGTAGAAGCCAGAAGCTTCTTGGGAAGGTCCTTAAACATTAATAAACACATTTTCAGTGATAACAGCTCTAAGTGCTTTCATTTGGCAACGATCACAGATAATGAATTACCTCCGAGAATGAAGTTTAAATAAGACCAAAGAGGAGAACTCTGCTGGGGAGAGGTGTGGCACAGCAAGGCCGGTGCTAGTCCTCAGCTCCTGGTGCTCCTCTTTGCCTGGTGATTCTTGAAAACTTGGGACTGACAAGTGGGTGGTTGTTAGGAGCAAACCTGGTGTAAATCTCCTCCACATTTGCAGCAATTCTGTCCTGCTCAGAGTCTGTGGTCAGAGTAAATCCCTCACCCTCCTGCAGTGCGGAGCTGGGACCCTGTTAGCTCATCTCTCCTGAAATACTCTGCTTTTCTCTTGAAAGCTCCTCTATTTTATCAAAATATCCTTTTTGTACTGTGAGTTCTCAGAACCCCCCCAAAAAACAGATCCCCAGTGAAAAACAAACAAGATGTTGTTCTGATAATTAATATCTTTAAAGTTTAAAATTTGCTCTTCCTGACCAGGGCACTGACAGGTTATTGCACGCTCTTGCCTCTGAAATGAGAAAGAGACATCTCAACTTCCAATATATTTGTGGGTGTTTATTTAAACCAAATTATTCACAAAGGGTTTATGATGTGGTGGATAGCAGAGAGGCTATGGTCTACTGATTTTTATTTTTTTTTAAATTTTAATAAGGAAAGATTAATTCCTGTGGGTCAGAAAAGAATGAGTAATATCCTTCCCTCTATGGCACTCTGCATTATCTGAATGCATTTTCTTTCTGGGAACATGCTAATCTACTTTTAATTAATTTTTTTCCCCCAGAAACATGGATATTTTGAAAGAAATGTGTGCCCAAAGTCTTAAGTTTGGGTGACTCATGTTAGCTACAAAAAAATATCTGTGCTTTATGGTGGCTTTATGAACCAATAATCTCTGCTTAACATTCAAATTTAACTCATATATTTGCTAGGCTGAGGGCCTTTCTGACCGACCCTAAGTTAAAAATCAAATCTCCATAATGCTTAAACACCTATATTAAGAAGCTTAGCTGAAGTTTATATAACCTTTAGATTGCTGCAGTCTCTTAAAAATCTGTTTAAAGGAAGCCTTTTGGATTATCTCTTGATTATAATGTATTTAGGGATTTCTTTTTTACTGTTGTTTTTTTTTTTCTCTCTACACTTTAAAGCTGCAGATAAAAGCAGAGTATTACTTTTTTATATCCTGCTTTAGAACAAGCAGAGGGCAGCTGGTGAATTGTTGAAAAATGTGTTGCAGAGTGCAAAATGTTGTGGTCATTTTCCTTAACTACTGAGCAGGATGAAACACCACTTTCACATTTCCTGTGCATGTTTATGGTGACAAGTGGCAGAGCACTTAAATTTTTTTGACTTTTGGCTTCAGTGGAGATCAGCCACCTTAATGGCAGCAGATGATAATTAGGGAAAGGTCGATGGGCAATTGATTGTCTCGATCAGTGCGTGCAGAAAAGCAACTTGCACAGAAACTCTTCCTGCAGTTGCAGAAATGGCCACGTAACACAATTCTTTCTACATATTTATTTTATTTAGGGAGTGATTTGGGCACATTTTAAGATCATAACAATGAGTCTTGCATGAGTGGGACTGGACACTCAGCTGCTGGTGAGACCTGAGGAAAGACCCCTAAACACAGATCTCAGTCAAATGCAAGTGGGTTTCTAAGTGGATTTTAATTTTGAAGTGAATGTCATCCCAGTAAAACCCAGGAGGATTTTCAGCAGACACAGAATGTGAGTGCCTGTGCAACAAACAGAATTATGGAATCATTTAGGTTGGGAAAGACCTCCAGGATCGTCGAGTCCAACTTTTAAGCAATTCCCACCTTGTCAACTAAACCAGAGCACTTAAAGAAGAATAATACTATTAACCTAATGATAATACAGCCAATTAATCTGCTTTTAGGAAGGTGGGGTAAAGCTGGGGGAAAAAACCCAAAAGATCTGTTTCTTAAATAATAGTCTAAAACACAAGTTACTGCACTTTTCTGTCTCAGTTTTGCAGTACTGCTTAGGAACTCCATATAAATTTCCTTCCAGGCAGCAAGGGCAACAAAGCAGAAAGGCAATAATATATTTTAGGGGTGTTTAAAATTATTAACAAACCTGCAATAGGCAGTCCTAAGGCAGAGAAAGATTTTCCTGTGTGAAATAATGTTTACAATAACCCAAACATCTGAAATTAAGGTAGGTATCAGGCTTGAGTCAAAGCAAGTCTCATGCTGTGTAAAATGACCCCCACATGGCATGTATTTATTTTATATTTATTGCAAAGATTTTATGTGGCAAGAAACATTTTTCTTTTTTCTTTTTTTTTTTTGTTTTTCTCCTTCTTCTTTTTTTTTTTTTTAATTTTTGACCCCTTCCTTTGATTCCACCTTTTTCTTCTTTCTTTTTCCTTCCTTTTTAAAAAAAAAAAAATATGATTTTATGTTAACACTAATGTCAGACTGGCCCATTCTATCACATAGGTTTGTCAGCATGGTCTAAACCACACCAAAACCTACTCTTGTGGCACCTAAAAATATCCATCAACACCATTTTGCTTTTTGGGATGTTGTAACTTAACACTGACAATTGAACTTTTTGTCCAGGTAGAGGTGTGTTTTTAAAGGAACAGGGATTATTGATCTCCACAGGATGTTTTAATTCAGCATAAATTGAGTCTGATGTCATTATTTGGAGATCAGGTGAGAAGAAATCCAGTTGTGAAGGCACGAAAAATTCTTCCTTAGCAGGACTGTGTGAGTCATCACCCTGCAAGTGCTTCATGCATTCCCTTCGCTGCAGGATTTTAATTGGCAAGATCCTCCCGTGCCTAATGCCTGCAAATACTGGGGGTTATTTCAGTTTTCTCAGCCTCCTGAGCTGAACCTATCATCAAAGTCTTAATTACTTCCCATCCAAGCAATATCTGCCATTTATCAGCATGATTTAAAGCTTTTCTCCTTGGGCCCACCTGCTAATTTTTTGCTGTTAAATAAACCCCCGAGGAGCAGGGAAAGGGAGACGTTGGGTTTTTTTTGGCTGCTGTACTGAAAAGTCACCGGGAAAAATGTAAACCAGCCCCTGGCAGCAGCATCTCAGTGTCCCCTGAGAGCTGGGGTTTTCAGGGATTGCCACACACAGTCTCAGGTCTCTGCCTTGGTGCACCTCGGTTTCTGTTTGTTTATTTTGCACACCCAGGCTGTTGAATCCCTCTCTGGAGTCCAGCCTGCAGGTTACACATTTTTCAGGGCTGAAGGTAGGTTGCCCATTTCCAAAGGACTCTAAATTCTGTCACATTGCCTAAAAAGCGAGCCCAGCCCCTGTCCTGAAAAACCAGAATGACCACCACCTTAGCTTGAGCAGATCATTGAACCAGAGGGATGGAATTCCACAGAAGAGTTGGGATTCAACCACTGCTAGGATTAGATAAAATTGCTTTTATTTTTATCCCTGATTTTTTGGACATGGGATAAATAATCTGAGAAGATGAACCTAATATTCCTCTTTGGGAATTATAATCCATATTTTTTAGTAACAACTCCAAGGAAGCCAAATTTTAAGACAGCAATCCCACTGGTCAAAACAGGAATAAGGAGGCCCTGCCACCAGCAGCAGCAGGACTTTATCAACACCATCTTCTGCCATAAGAAAAAATGAAACAAAAACCAATCCCAATGACCCTTAAAGAGTAGAGAATTATTTTGCTTTTACATATCAACTTCCAAGGTAGTTCCATAAGCAAATAGAAGATTCTTCCAAACTATTAAATAAGCAGAGCGCTCTCATATTTTAATAATATCTGACTGCTTCTCATTCAAGCTGTGACATAATAGAGAAATTAATTAAACCAAATGTCACTGTAGTCGTATCTGTAATGAATTCCGGTGCCCTAAAACACTCCAAAAATTGACACAAGAGCACAAGAAATTGTATTAAAAGGCTATGGCATTTACTAGGCACTTGATAAAGGGTAATGATATAAATCACACCAACAGCTTTAGGTACTTGAAATAACCATTTATTTATACATTGCTTTACTGGCTGGGGACCCTGGCTGGGACTGTGCCCTGCTGGATGTGCNCCCCCTCCCTCTCCCTCTCCCTCTCCTCCAATTCCAAGATCAGATATTAATTAATAACCTTACCCTCCCCTAATCTAAGGACTAATAAGAAAAGAAATCAAGCCACAGTTGTGATATAACATAGAATTCCCTTGCAGCTGCAGATTTGGGTGTTTCCTGTGTTTTACTTCTTTTTCTGGAGGGGGGTTAAGGGCCCAGAGTAACCACAGAGGTCAGTTGCCCAGATTTGCCCTATTTAACATATTAAATATGAGTATTAAACAGCATCCAGTCATTATCTCCCTTTCTGAAAGCAAACAGCTCCCTGCCAACTCCTCCCTGATGGATAATGGAGGAGAAAAACCAAGACACAGCCTGAGGCTGAGGTGAGGAGTGAGCTCTGCCCATGCCTGATCTGAGAAAGGTCCTTTTGGACAACCTTTTTTTTCAGCATCTCCAGCTGGCATCAACATTTTTTCTCTCCCGATGGAACAAAGCAAAGTGAATTGGTCACATTCAATATCTTCCCACTGAGCACATCAAAAATGTTAACAGAATCTGTTAGTTTGGCTAATCTGGCAAATTTATTGGAGGTTCCTGGATTTCCTTGCCTGTTCCTATCTAATTGTTAATTCACTCCTTTGTGTTTATCACCTCTGCAAGGCAGCTTTTGGAGAGCAGGGGCTCCTCCTGTGTCTGGGAGGGTTGTTTGGTACAATGCACCTCAGTAGGTTGGTTGTGCTCCTTCCTGCACTACTCAGCAATTCTTGATACCAGTATCATTTTAAAAGATTTGATGTTTTCTTGCTATTAAACAAATAACATGCAGCAACCTTAGCACAGCCTTTCACAGCCCTCCTGGTTTATACCCACTTGTTTACAGCTCTACAAACTTCAGCTAAACTCCATCTGCCTGCTTTAAAAGGCGTAAAAATGATGTATAAAAATACCTAAGCACCCTACACAAATTATCATAACTGAAGCACATATGGCAATTGTAAAAACAGAAGTGTAAGAAGTTCAAGGCAGACAACTGAGGAAAAACTACAAAAATTTTTAGAGCTTTTTTGGAAAAAGTTCTTAAAAAATGTAGTTGATCTCCTTGAGACAAACTATAATGAAAATTTAGTTTCCTGCTTATGGTAAGATAGAAAAGTCCCTTAACTTTATAACCCATCCTGATTAAAATAACCTTCAGTTATATCTCATTGGTTAGTACAGAACAACACACACTCCATAGAATTAGCAGAAATTCTCTTTTCCATCCTAAACTTATCCAGGTCGGTTTATATTCAATTGATCTGTCCAAATTGTCCTTGAGTTACCAAGCACGAGGCTTTCAGAGCCAGGACACTGCAGCTGCACTGGGGACTGTGAAAGCCAGTTTGAGTCAACACGAGGGGAGAGGAAGTCAGGGAACGAGCTGGAATGGGAACGCCGACTGAGAAAAAGTGGATCTCATTTTCCTTTCAAATTGCTCAACTCGGAGAGTGGCAGGAAAAGTTTCACGCTTAAAACCCTTTTGTTTTCTGGAAGTTTTCAGCATCTAACCATCCTGGGTTACAGAGGAAATTCTCTTGCTTCTTTCAGCTGTGCTGTAATTTCCATGGGAGGCAGACAGCTTAGCAATAATACTTACCACGTCACGCAGTGCTCCAAAGCCTTGCACAGATACTGAGGAACGCTCTGGAAGATTAGGAAAAAAAAAATGTAGTTAAACACAGCTGCATCTTAGTTAATATTTTTTAACTACATTTATTTACAAGAAACGTGTAATTAAAACTGGGAGGAGGGGATTCTGCTCTCACTGCAGGGTACAGTTGTCAGTCAAACCATTTTTAGACCTTGGTCTGAGGCTCTGTCTACACATTACACTTCAGATTGACAGGCAAGTTCCATCTCCGTGGATGTAACAACCTATTTTTGAATAATAATGTGGGTTTTGATTGGCAACTCAACAATGGCAGAACTCAGCCATCCATGTACCCTTTTTATTCCTGATTATCTGCTGCTGTACCACTCCCCTGTCGTGCACATCCCTGCCGCCAATAAAAACGGGTCTGGCACTCAGCTGTACACAGCCAGCACAGTCCGAAGGATCTGAACATTAAAACCCAATAAAAAGTACAATACTTTAAAATTTAACACTCTGACTGCACCCTGAGCAGTGTGACTGGTGTTTCCAGGTCCTTTACAAATATATCTTTGGCACTTTAACCATGGCATTGAGTATAATTTCAAGGATGGCACAAGAAAAGCCCAGAGAGAGATTGGAGTGAGGGAGTTTGAAGTGTTCAGTAATGGCCCAGTTCAATGTGGTTTGCTGCTCACATCGCCTTTGTACATTGGATGCAACATTTTGGATGACTCCAAAGCTGAACAGCCCTGATTTCCACACGGTGGACCTTGAATTCTTCATTTCCTCACAACAAAACCTTGCTTCGATTTACCAGCCAGCTTCTTCTCGTGTCTTGTAAAGTTTAGAGAAGTCAAGCTGGTGGTGTGTGTCTGTTCTACCACTGACAGAACATCTTCTTTCTTCATTTAACAGGTCCTGGTTCATACTGTGGTAATAGAGGTGTTTTCATGCATTTTGAAAAGCACTTTGTCAAATATTAGGCTTTGTCCCTTTTTCAGGTATCAGTGCTGCAATTCAGTTACTCATGGCTTTTAATGGTAGCTGAGGAGAGTTCTCCTGGCTTGAAATTCAGTTGTCTGTTACAAGTTATTCCTATAAAATTCAGTTTCAATGGAGAAAGAGGCAGAATTGGAAACTAATTCATGCCATCCATCTCAGCCAGTTTCCTTGGAGGGATGAATTGCCCCCATGTCTCTGGATATTGAGCAACAGCATCCTGCATGTGCACTCTGGGCATTTTTCTTCTTCAGTGTCATCAGCTGCTGATGACAAGATGAAATTTTGAAACCAAGAACTTCTTGATCTCAACCCTGCTTTAAAATGTTGCTGTGTGTGCTTGTAGGAGCAATTAAACAAGAGCAAATAAGTCTGTTGTGACATTTGGAGGCAGATGTATTTTAGCTGATTCAGACCCCCATCTTAACAATAAATTCTCAGATAAACAAAAATAATAAATTCTCCAAAATAATGAATTTTCAGATAAACAAAACCAATACATTCTTAACAACAATAAGTTCTCAGAGAAACAGTTCCCTGACGGCTGCCAGTCAAAGAACATTCAGGAGATCTCTCAGGCACTACCTCCTGACCTTTTCCATTCTCTTTTAGCCTCAAAAAGCAGTTTGATTTTTCTGCATAGTAACTATTTTTGTGACATTAATTTAAGGCAACATTTGTCTCTAAGGACACACAAAAGCCATTCTAGCTTAAGGTTACTTGAGAACTTCAACAATTCATTTATCGAAGACCGACCTTGACATCATTCACAGTCCTAGCTTGGTCTCAGTCCTCAACCTACACACACCCTGTGAGTTTCTGGTGGTGAGAAGAGGTTAACAGAGTGTCAGGAATAGCAGTAAGTACTGGGATGGGCAACTGCTTCATCCCTGCTACTTCTGGGAGTGCCTCAGGAAGCCAAAAGAAGAAATGCACGGACACCAAGTCCCAGAACTACATTTTTCAGGGCAGGTGTATGAAGAGAAGGAACAAAGCCAATGCCTGTATTTCTGAGTTAGCTGCCTTGTTTTCAGTCAGTGCAGAGAACTTGAACTTCTGAGCTGAAAATTCTCACATTTGTGCCTTTTCAGACAATGCCTACTAAAATTGTTTTGTTTTGTGTTTCACTTCTACTGCCTTGCAGACAAGATGATTTGGTGGCCAGTGAGGACAAGTAATTTTTCTTATGTCATATTGTTCAGAAACATCCCAGAGAGAATATTCCTATCCTATCCCATTCCTGTTAAATCACAGGTTATCTTAGAAACCTGAGTTCCACCACAGGTGAAGGAAAAAATCCACTTTCTTTACTGCAAAGTGTTCAGCTTGTAAGAGCATTCAGTTTTTTCTTCAATCCATTGCTTGATTCCTTCTTCTACAGTAAATCTTGACTTATGTTTTCTAGGAAGGCTGTAAAGTTCTGTTAAAAATGCAGGAAAAAAATGTGATTACTTTAATGAACACAAACCATAGCTATAAAAAAAGTTTCAAAGAAATATTTATCTCAATAGAATAAAGTGCTAATATGTTTATCTTCAAAATTTCAATCAGTTCAAGAAAAGAGGTTTTCTTTCATTCTTTTTAATTAATATATTCAGTATAAATGACTGATTTTTATCTCGGTAATAAAATTTTAAGCTGAAGAAAGAGAATTCAGGCAAAATAATTAAATATGATAAGTGTCAGGCAACTTAAAACTTCCCTGGAATGTATTTACATTTTGTAACTTTCCCTCAGGAAATTCCAAATTTAGCATGAGAAGTGTTTTTTTCTAAAATCTTCGAGAGTTTAAGTAGAAGAAATAGCATTTCAACAACTTGATCTGAGACAATTCTGTGACTGTGTTACATACTTACATAAAAATCTGCTTTGTCTTTTCTTTTCCTGGCAATGCTCAGATTAGGAAGTCAAAACAAAATAATTTAATCACATCAACTTTGATTTTTGATGTACACACAGGTTTATAGCACAAGAATGCTTGTACTTGTCTACTAAAATGAACTAACTATGGCTTAGAGGAGATGGAGAGATTAAGAATTCTCACAAAAACTAATAAAGCTGACCGTGTTTACATGACAAATATTGTTGAAACAATAATGTGAACATGGTCTGGCAATTGTTATACATGCAGATTAAGAACTTAACATTTCTGACATTAAAAAAAAAGAATAATATTTTTAGCTCAAATAGTAGAAATCTCTGTTTTAATTTCAAGACCTTATCCCTCTGCATAATCCATGAAGCAGAAAGGCTTTTTGTCCACAAAGTGCTGCTTGAATTGAATTGTTTACCTAAAATATCTGAAGGACTGAGTGCTTCCTTCCAAATGTGTTCTGGTTCCTGTCAATGTGACGAGGTTTCATCCATAAGTTATTTGGTGAAAACTTCGTTCTGGAGGCATCAGCCTTCATCATGGATGATTATGAAACTTCCTTTGCCTGTGCAGTTTTTTATTGCTTTTATTGCTTTCCTTTTCCTTATAAACCCAAACACTTTCAATTGTAAGACAACATCTACCGTGATTTACACAGTGGGGTTTTATTTATGACCTCTAAAATCATCCAGTCCAGCCATTCCCCCAGCACTGCCAAGGCCACCACTGACCCATGTCCCCAAGTGCCACATCCACAGGTCTTTTAAATAAAAACTTACCAACAAGCAAAGAATGTGTACTCAAATATCTGTGAGTCCAAAGTCATCGAGAAGGAAACAAACAATGCTCAGTTTTCAAGGAAGCTCATGTTAACCAAGGATGAATGGATCAATGGCACGAGCATTTCTGATCAAAGGTATTTGGGAAAAAAATCAGCTGAGATCACTGTTCTGGAGTCTGCTGTTCAACTTTAAAGGTCACAAACAATTCCAGAAAAGTCTCTGTGCTGGGGTAGAGAGCTTGCAAACGAGTACTGATGAAACTCTGTTGTTTTGTTCCTGGCTGGGAAATTCGTTGCTTTCCAGCTGCACATCCTGGTGAAGCTGTGAAGTAACCAGCAGGTAGATACTAACCCTATTATTGTTCTGGTTTTCTGATTGTTCACTTTATCCCCCATCTGTCCCTATTTGTTCTTCTTCTGGAAAAAACAACGTTCCTCTGGACTGTGTTGGAACCTGCTGTGTTCAGATGAGGAAGGCAAGCGAGAAGAGGCAGTAGGTGGTTTGTCCCCTCAGGCTGCCACTTTGATATTTTTCATACTATTTTTTTTTTTTGGTAGAAGAAACTAGGGAAGTTTTTGTGCATTCCCCTGCCAGCCTGCCACGGGGCTTGTTTCTGTTTCGAGCAAGGAAAAGGATAATAAGTAGGAGTGAAGTGTTGTAAGCACCTGATGCTGCAGAACAACTTGCCTGGGTTGGAAGGAACATCCCCACTCTGCCTTCAGAACTTCGTGAGCTGTAATTTAGTGCAAGAGGAGGGTCCAGCACCTGGGTCAGGGCAATCCCAGGCACAAATACAAATTGGGGAGAATGGACTGAGAGCAGCCCTGGGGAGAAGGATTTGGGGGAGTTGGTTGGTGAGAAACTCCCCATGACCCAGCAATGTGCACTCACAGGCCAGGAAACTCCCCATGTCCTGGGATCCATCCTCAGCAGCACAGGCAGCAGAAGAGGGAAGCAGGACTGAGACAGAAAAGGCAGGGACATTAAACATGGGACAAAGATTGAAGAACTGGTAAAATGGGAATGGGGTGAAATCACTATGGGAATATGCAAGGCCTTGTAAAGTACCATGAATACAGAAAGTTTCTTGAGAGGAAAGCAAAGCATCTTATTTACTTATCTTATTTACCTGCCAGTGAGGTCAAGGATAAAATTTCTCTCTGTACACTTTTCAGGAAAACAACAGCAGGGAAGATAAAAGGAGGAATTGATGTTAAGAACCTGTTGGCACTAGTGCAAAAGGCTATGGCATTTTCCATGACCTTAAGTAAAGTTGGGAAGAAATTAGGACGCTCATAGCTCCCAAACTTCTGGGGTTCTGAAACAACCTCTCTATAAGAGGGTGATATAAATCTTGTGCTTCAGTACAGGTTCATGTAGGGGAAAGGGTTAGAATTTATTTAAGAGCCACGAGTTCTCTTGAGAACTCTTGAGAATCAAGAGGGCAAAAATATTTTCAGGAATTTTGTGAACAGCTCAGGATGGCACAGGAATCCCACAGGCTGTGCACATCTGCCTGCTCCGTGCAGATGTCTAATATGCTCTAAAACATCTTGAGTGGTACCAAACCCCCCTCACACAGCTGAATCCCTCTTCTCCAAGGCAGACACCTCCATGGGAGCAAACACCTCGTGGCTCTGTGTGTCATCAACAGAGAGCTCCAGAGCTGTGTGTCTGTCTGAGAGCTCCAGAAATGTGTCTGAGAGCTCCAGAGCTGTGAGTCTGTCTGAGAGCTCCAGACATGTGTTTGTCTCCCTTGACTACAAACAAGGTAATGAGCAGAAATGCAGATGTTACTGCATGACTGAATGAGATGAGCTACGTTTGGGCTGTACCTGTCTCAAGCACTTTAAAAATCAATGCAAGTGTCTACAAAGTCACCCTAAAACTCTGGTTATTAAAGGAGATGGAGAGAAGGTGTGACAAGTGCCTCACACAGAGTTAAAGGCAGCAGAGGTAGAAACGTGCTCTTGCTGTTCACTACATGTGGGGAAAGAGAAATGGTTTAAATTGCATCAGGAGGGATTTGTTCTATCTACCCAGGAGGCTTTTCTTAGAGGAAGGAGAGTTGAGCCCTAGGAAAGGCTGTTTGGTGCAAAACTGCACCACTGCCCACAAAAAGCAGTCTGGGAAACACTGTGAGAGTGTTTCCCTCAGGTTTGTTCAAGCACCAGCTTGGCAGTTTTAAGGCAGTGGCTGGGATGATCTCTGGAGTCTCTGCCAGCACTGTTTTGTACTCTTTCTCTAATAAAAATGCTATCAGACTTTAAAATTATTGTTTAACATATTGCTCCATTTCCCCCCTGTTTTTTGGAAAGGTATGCAGCTTATTCATGCAGAATCTTGTATATTTTCATGCCCCTGAACACATAAGGTGAGGTCAAAACAGGCTGAACAATGAAGGCAGCATATATCAATTCATTCCTACTTTGCATTTGTATCCAAATGTTTCCTTCCCCTTCCCTTCTCTAACACCTTTGATTTTGTTCATACACCAAAAACTTTCCTTTTTATTAATCCAGAAATTCCCACTTTGCTTATTCAAGCTACTTCCAATGAAATATCTCCCACCTGCTCTCTTCCCCTCTTTCCATGGTTAAATCACCTGTTGTTAAATCACCAGCTGCCTTCAGCATTGCTGACTATGAAAAAAGCCTTTTCTTCACTCAGATGTTCAGCATTTTTAACAAGAAACCACGAATGCCAGGGAGATTCCTGCTCAGAGGGCAGATTTTCATGTGTTTGCAAGCAGAGTTATGGTTACAGAGGAGCCTGAGGTTTTTACTTGCTGTGTTTAGTGAGCACTCTGCACTGCATCATCCTCACTTTGTTTGGATTTTACATCCAATTGTACGACCCAGATTTAGGAATTTGAGTGAGGATTGGTTTATTTTCTACAGTAAAGATGAAATTTGGTGGGGGGGGAGGAAGTATTCAGGTTTGCTTTCTTTAAAACTCTGCTCTTTGTGTTGATAAAGGCAGTGGTGCTTCCAGAAGTGTTTCCTGCTCAAGGCTGGATCCTCCATCAGCCAAAGGGGTTGGGAATATGTTCGTTCAACCTTTTAACCAGAGTTGCAGCCCCATAGAGCTGTTCTGGCTGTTCAGATGGAGGAATGATGCAAGGGCTGGTACCCCAGCCTAGACCCGCTCCTCTAAGGTAAAACACCAAAATCAGAGTCCGAAGAGTGGCAGGAAATTGTTTCATTGAACAGGTTTGTTCAGGTCTGGACCTCAAGGATTGCTCATCTTCCCCCATGGGCTGCAAAGCACTGGCCACTCCTTCCATTGTATCTCTCTACATCACCCATCTGTGAGGATTTTAGCGGCTCCAGAGGTGGGGATGGGGATTTCTGGTCATGGATTTACAAAAAATGACTGTTGTTTGTAAGCTGTGGGGGTCCTTGTAGGATTCTTCCTGAGTGCCACCACGTGCTGCATGTTTGACTTCTTATCTGGGGCTTTTTCCCAGCTTTGGGGAGGATTCTGTGTCTCTGTGCCTGTTTGTGCTTCACTTGAGCACAGGAAGATCCTGGCACTGACTGAAGGCTCGGTGTGGCCCTAAGTCACATCTTACCCTGCATTTTGAAGAGCACCAAAGTTTCAGCTCCTCTTGTTTATTTTCCCCCTCTCGGTATTCCTGGCTGTTGGAGTCTGCAGTGCTCTCCCAGGTTTGGCTCCTCAGTGCTGTGACAAAGAGCTCTCAGCTGACACCCAGAGTTGTGGCATTTTCTCTGGCAGTGGCTGTGTGCATCCACAAACCTCGAGGGAAGCAGAGGCAACACAACACGGTGGTGAAAACTGCTGGGTTTCCAAAGCTTTCCAAAAGCTGCTGTGGGCTGTGTCTCATGCTGAATTATCACAATCAGCTTTCTGTGCTCCCTGTTATTCCTTTATGCTCTGTTTGAAAGGGCTGTAAAACTCTTAATGGACATCATGAGACCTTTTTAATTTGAAGGTCACCAGATCTGGCTGTAATGACCTCGTGAGCTCACAGCTCACATATCCAAAGGGCAATTATGGCAATTCTGTGCACCTGTAAAAGGTGTTGCTGAGTTTCTATACCTAGAGAGCACCAGGCAGGACAGGGGAAGGATCAATGTGCTGCCTTACCCAGTTTTTCTTCCTCCCATGGGTGGTGAAAGCTGTGACACGGAGCTGTGCAGAAGAACAGGCTGATCTTTGGTGCATGGAAACTGGTAAACTGTTCATGAGGGAAGGCAATTTAGGAGGATGAGACAGATGTAGCTGTTCCTAACTCCGGAGAGTGATTTATCTAACCTTTAAGGGCCCCTCTTACACCTTTCTCCCCCTCATGTTGCCGTAGTTTTTCTGCTTGCCAGGTCTGTATGAATTTCTAATTCTTCTTGGAATTCTGCAAAAATGTGGGAGCTCAAGATACTGAGAGTTGGTCTAAGGAAATATTTCTACTTATCTGTCATCTTCTGATTGCTTTTCTTTCCTTCCTTCTCCTTGATGTGTGGAACGGGGCACACAGGAGTGTTTTGACTTCATTCGCTAAATAATTTATTAATTTGTGCACCTCTTTTTTATGCCCCACTTCTTAAAAATCAAATATTGTCCACATTAACAAATATAATGACAGCATTTAAGGATTGGAAAGTTCCTCTCATTCCATTTGCCCTTCAAGACTAGCCTAATCACTTTCTAATCCATCCCCTTTTGGCTCTCTATGATTCAGTTATCCAAATCCAATTGCATTTATTTCCACTTAATCAGTTGTTTTATGGTCCTATCCAAGACTGTCACTTCTGATAGCTGATTCTCCAAAGTGTTTTAAATCAATTTAATTAATTTCCATCTAATGTCTCCAGGAACTTTCGGGATGTTGCTTTCTACACCAATTAGCCTCTCAAATTACTGGCATGTGCTTGTTAAGAAGTTTCCTCTTATCTCTGAGTTCCTCTGCTGCAGCTGTATGGCCCCTGTGATACCAGAGGGAGCTTGAAATTCCCTTCTCTCCCTTTCTGTTAATGGGCTCGGCTCTGAATGTTGTTTACAGAAAAAAGAGGACCTCAAAGACCTATTTGGCACCTAATGACTTGGAGTTAAATATCTGCTTCACCCTCATTTTTAGCCATGAATCGGGTTAATGCAGGTGACATGCCCTGAAACACATCCTCAGTCCTAACAGGTTTATTTTTCTTTGCATCCTGTTTAGATACTTCACATGTGAATGTCTAATATATATAAAGTCAGACTTAGAAATAGATATATTAGACTTAGAAATGTATATATAATATATCTGAATGAATGTATAGAATCATCTTTCCTTATTAATTGCAAAACTACTACTTGCCAACTGTAACTATGAAGTTAAAACTTTGCATCTGTTCACGATCTCTTGATTTAAAGGCTTATTTTGCATTATCAGCTAACCTGATGAATTCAGCAGAACCTCAGTTTCTTGTTGCAATTATTTAAGGGGGAAAGAGGATTTCAGCAGAGCACAGAGAAGTGAGAACAGAGCAGGTTACACTCCTACGTGGGGATGGAAAAGAGAGGGAAGAAGAGAAGCACTCCTGACTGTGGGAGAAGCCGGCAGGGCAGAGGTCAGGGTGCTCAGTCAGTGTGGTGACTCAGCGCTGTGCTCATGCACCTCCAGTGGTTCTGTGTGATCAAATATGAATTGCATTTAACTCACTGCTTGCAGGAAATCCTTTCCCTTTAGTCTTCCAAGAAGTCTTTGGAAGGAAAAAGACAGACACTCCCTCTAGTGTCCTACTATTCAGAGCAAAATGAAGTTCAGTTTCTTTATTTTTTGGCTGTTGCCTGTCACCTTCGTTTCTCACACACGCGCTGATTCCAACCTGACTTTTAAAATGCCTTCCACCACAATTGCTCCCAACTGATTGCACTGAGATGAAAGAAGAACCTCCGTGTGAAAGCCCCTTTGAATCAGGAGTGGGACTAGTGGGAACAATCTTCTCAAGTGCTGTAGGACTTGAGCAGCCCACTCAGACACCAGGGGTGCCCAGCACTGTGAAAAACAGGATCGAAAATACCAATGCTGATGGAAGAAAGTTGTGTTTTATACATGAAGATGAAAGGAAGTTTCCCAGAGTCTAAGAGAAGTAATATTTGACTACGCACTCATATCAGGTTCTGAAATAAAAACACATTTACAGGGCTCAGTGGGCTTACGAGGTCCCTTAATGTTGGTGCCAGTGGGCAGCACGTGCCTGGTGCTTTGCCCAGCACAATGCCCTGGCTCAGGAAAAAATTATTTTGTCCTGTGTCTTGGAGCTCCAGAGTTAGTTTTGGATTGCTTTTAACACTGCCTACTTCTGTGGAAAAGCTAAGCAAATCCTTGGGCCATAAATCCAACCCCTGTGTCACTGTCTTTGAAGCTCCCAGTAAAGCCTGCCTGTGTTTCTCCTTGACACAAAATCTGGGACGAATAAGAGAGTTTTGCATGCCTTGGTTGCAAATATCCAAAATGAACAATTTTTCTTAACAGCTGCTCAGGTCAAACTTGCTTGTTTTTGGTATTCTGCTGTTTCACTTCCTTGTGTAGATGATTGTTTTGTTTAGTTCAGGGGGTTAAGGAACAATAG
Organism: Edolisoma coerulescens; assembly: GCA_013397115.1. Classification (NCBI taxonomy): domain Eukaryota; kingdom Metazoa; phylum Chordata; class Aves; order Passeriformes; family Campephagidae; genus Edolisoma; species Edolisoma coerulescens. The sequence goes on along the minus strand of VWZW01002516.1, from coordinate 939,559 downwards.
TTCTTCATGCAAACACTCCTGTTCAGCTGTGGATGGCTTGATTTAGCTGGAAAGAAGGAAACTCTTTGTCCTTTCCTGACTGTTTGCTGTGTTTCCATGTAGAAGTCCAGGGAATTGAAACATAACTTCAGGTGACTAATATCCAGTTATCCAGGACAGGTGTGTGAAATGCTGGAGCTGAACAATTTGTGGAATTGGACACTTCTGCCTTTATTTGTCTCTGAGTGGGTGACAACATAGGATGAGCTGAGAAGGTAGAAAATCCCTGAACAAACAGATTATTGACACCAATCTACAGCTTAAAATTTATAGGATAACTCTCAGAGGAATAAAAGAGGAGTAAGTACAGACATTGTCATGTTAGTGACCACCAACCAGCCCTTTTCTCCAAGATGTTTTCAGAACTCAGCTGAAAGTCTGTAAAAATGGTAATCAGCATGAAATGGTGAGAGTTTAACTGTCTCCAAAGTGTTGCAAAAATCAGCAAGTTTTAACTTTCTGATCATCTTTCCTTGCTTTCCTGAGGACATTGACACCTTCCTTCTTGCAGTAATACTTTACTTGTGTGACCTTGTCACCTCTGTGCAGTCACATCGGCGTGGGGGGAGGGTTAAATGACCTTTAAGGTCCCTTCCAACCCAAACCGCTCTGTGATTCTAAATTGCTTCCCTCTCCTGCCTGCTCTGGAATTTGGATGAGCTCTTCCATTCCTTCTCATCCTTTGCTGGTCTGATTAGCCCCGTAGGGAAGAGGGGGAGTGGTGATTTCCAGAGCAGCCTTTTAACATCACTGGGCACCAGCAGAGATGGGATTGATGGTCTTCAGAAGAGGATCCCAAGTAGCAGCAGCTCTCCAGCCCTTTTCAAAAGCGTGCTCACGTCTCCACCGGCACAGGACCTGGAGCTGGTCCACCTGGAAGTGCTGTGGTGGTGTCGGGGACACAGCTCATGAAGACAGGGAATGGTTTGGGTTGGAAGGGACCTCAAAAACCATCCTGTTCCAACCCCCTACCATTGGCAGGAACACCTTCCACTATCCCAGGTTGTTCCAAGCCCCATCCAACATGGCCTTGGACACTTCCAGGGATGTGACATCCACAGCTTCTCCAGGCACACTCATCCCTTTGCATAGTTTCTTGTGCCCCTTACACAACATTGAGCCATGTAGGGATCAAGTAAGTCCCCAAATTGAAAACCGGGATGAGGGGAGGAATTCCTAGAGCAGATGAGAGACTTTGTTTCCAAGAATTTCTGTTCATCGAGTCAGTGTGTGATGGAAAACCTTGCACACTCCTGGGTGAGGGAAAAGGGAGGCAAGAAAGCAGCAGCAGAACAACTGAGAGGGTAAAAATAATACAAACCAGGGGCTGCAGGGAGAGCAACCACCTGAGGGGGTGTAGGAAGAAGTAAAATGAGCACATTGAAATAGAGAAGGAGTGAATAAATGGAATAGAGCAGAGAAGAGGTGGGTGTTAAGATGGATTCAATGTTTAGTTCTATTAAATATTTAAATTCATATCTTCCTGGCTAACTTTCCAGGACAGAGAGTACTGGAAGAGGGATTATGCTCTGCAGGAATGAGGAGCTTTGCTGCCAGGAGTCAACTGACCTCCCCATGCTTTGCTTTCTCAGCCACAGAACAAAATAGAAACTGGTCTTGTGGGGGCACGGGGAGGTCCCATGGGCTGAAATCCTTCCAACATGCCCAGGTGAGAACAGCCAGCCCTTGCCAGGAGAAGGAGGCTTCTGGACCCTCTCCCTCCCATCTCCCTGGGGAGGAGCAGCAGAGCCCCGGGTGCTGAGCAGATTCCGCTCCCAGGTTCATCTGCTTTCAGTTTGCTTTGAAGATGAGCTGGCTCAGAGAAGTAGGACAGTTGTGCTGCCATGAAGCTTTCATCTTCCCATTTCCCTGGCCTTCATTTGTTGCTGTTTTGCTCTCATCTGGCTGCAGCTATTTCTCAGTGCTTTGTTTGCAGCCTCTCTGGATGAAATCCTACAGCGAGAACACACTCTGGGTACTGGAGTCATAACAACTGTTTCATTTACTTATCCAAATTATTCAGCAATAATAGTGCTTTGTTTAGCAGACATCCACTGCTGCAAAGCACTTGAAATCCATGTCATGCAGAGGCCCAACGATGTGTTATTTTCAAGTGGCAAAACCAACTTTTTTTTGATTTTCAGTTTAAATTTGCAGTGTCCTTTTTTTTCCTGTGCTGCCTCAGGAGGGGCTCTTTGGGCACAGAGCTGCTCAGGGGATTTTGTCATCTGGGTACATCAAAGACTTTCCATCCCAGGGGACCTCATCATGCCCCCTTTGTGTAATGTGATTAAACTCTAGTTTAGAAGTATTTAAGACTTTCGGGTTTGTAATTATAATTTGTAAAAAAAACAGCCACAAACTGACACCCACTTTTTCTCGCAAGTCACTGACGTGCAGAATTCTTATTTCTATTTTGGATACTTGTTCTTCATTTGGATCATCTCCTCAAACACTCCTAACTGTGAACGAGTGGCATCTTCCACGTCTTGTTCCTCATCCCAAACCTCCTTCATACATCCCCGCTCACCTGTGCTGGGGTCTTTCCCCATCATTTACCACGTTCATCAAAAGCTTTGAAAAATATACTCAAGAGAGGCAATTTTCTGCCCAAATTTTAACTTTGCAACAAACACATAGGTAAGAGATTTTGCTGGTGGGTTTGAACTGGATGCGTTCAGGTTGGATGAGGCTTTGAGCAACTGGTGCAGTGGGTGGCATCCCTGCCATGGTAGAACTGGGTGGTCTTTAAGGTCCCTTCCAACACAAACTGTTCTATGATCCTATGAAATTGTCTTGTACTGTTCATCTGAACACTCTGCATAAGAACTGAATAATGGTATCCTCTAGAAATGAAGGTGCCCCCCAGACTCTCCTTGTCCAAGATGAGATGTGAAAATGGAGCAAAAAATACCTGTTGAAACCTCTCAAAGTTTTTCCTTATTTTTTTTTCAAAGTGTATTAATATTTTAATTTAAGGACTCTCCATTTTAGTGCTTGGATGGCCAGGAAGAGCCAAGTGTGCACATGGGACACTGCCTCTTGTGTCACCCAGCCAAGAGATGAACATGGCCCAAGTGGGAATAATCCTGTGCACAAAATAAATCTCCAGGAAACAGGTTTTCTACCTTTCAGCTTCACTGCCTCAGAGATCAGCGTGTGTGACCAAGCCACCTGTTGGCATTGTGTGTTTGATCATCACTGCTCACCCCCCAAAAACACATCTCTGCGTTCTCTTTATTGGGAAGAAAGTCAATTTTTTGCAAAGATGATCTGAAGTCCTGTCCCTCTGAGGGACATTGGGATCTTTAAATCATTACAAACTTTCCCTGCAGCCTCCCCATTGCTCAGTTTTGCAGTCCCTGGCTCAGATGGCTGCAGCAAAGCTTATGGCAACAACTTCTTATTTGCTGATGGTTTTTCTGATAATTCTAGGGGTTTTTTCCCTTTTTTTCCCTTTACATTATGATTTTATATGCCTTCTGTTTTTCGTTTTGGCGGTTGCATTTTGCTGTGAGGCATCAGTAGTGTAAAGATAGTTTTGATGTTGAGCATCTGTTCCTTGCTTCCAAAGTCCGTTGCAGTAGGACTTTGGGAAAACTGGGAAAAGTTTCCAAAGCATTGGGATGGAGATGTTAGTACCTTTATCTATGAGCTGGATTAGGGGACAAAATGTTGTTATTTCTCATCAGCTGGGGAGAGAAGAGGGTTCACACAAATCGCATGTTCAGCTGGAAATCTTGCCCTAGTTTCTGTACTTCTGTGCTGTTTTATTTTTGTCCAAAAATTGAAACTGTTAGGCCAAAAATGTAAGGAGTCTCTAGTTAATCTTCCCAGATTTACTGTGTAAGGAGAGTTTTTTCTGCAATTTTTGTTACAATCTGGAAACATCGTTGTTTATTAACGTTTTAGATACAGTGATGACACACAAGCCAAGTTTTTATCAGGAGAGTTACAATGGGTTTATTGCAGGATAACAGAAAACAGAGTTTTTGTCATTTATTTCTAAACTAAAAGTTTATTCAAAACACCCCAAGGCATTTTTTATAATCATAAGGCTCCTTCCAGGGGCACTAAGCAATCCCCAGAGAGACTCTCATTTTGATTTACTCTGAGTGTAAAGTCTTCAGGGCAGGTGGCAGATCTTAATCTGTGGCCTCTTGAGATAAATCCACATTTTCCACTTTGAACTCCAGTTCAAGCTTCAGTTTGAAGCCAGCTTGCAACCTTAAGGTCCTTTATTTTTGCTTTATCTTTTCACTTTGGATTGGATTCCATTAACTGTTGGGTAGATCTTCTGTAGGTTTTTATTTCTTCACATCTGACTCGGATGTTTGTTTTTATTTTAAAAGTAAACCAATCTTGCAGATTAGGGACAGCACAATTGGGGATTTTTTATTACTAGTTCTATTACTACTACTAATAGTAACAATTTTGTTTTGTTCTTTTTTCATCTGGAATCTCATCTCTGTCAGCAAAACCCACAGCCTTTCCCAACATTGAATCTGTTTTCACTGCAAGGATTTCTGTTCTGTGTTTACAGCAATCTGTCTTGCAGATTCCCTGCAATAAAAACAACTTAGAACTTTCTTAATTTGGCCCTGAATACTGGATTGAATTTCTTACTGCTACTGCCTTTGAGAGTGCTGTGACATGTGGCTCTTGTGCATCAGAAAGTTTTGGGGAAAAAAAAAGGCAGATGATTCAGAAAAGAGACATAAAAATGATTTTAAAGGTCTCACAGTGAGAGGGAGATAAAGATCAGAGTTTATCACAGGAGAAGATGGGGACCTGCTTTTTGAAGTATGTAAGTTCCTGCACTGGGACATAATACAAGGGAATAAAATACTTTTTGACTAACCAGAGAAAATCTGGACAGAGGAAACTAGAGACAAAATCAGAGGAGAACTAGAGCATCTATTGTAACAGCAACTGCAACCAGGAAAACAGTAGCTGTGGAAATTTCAGATGGAGAATGGCTGTGTTTCAGGAAGTTAGATATTAGTCAAGAACCATACAGACACAAGAAGAAAATCATGGGATCTTTTCATGCAGAAGTGTCCAAGTGGTATCTCGAGATGGCTTCACGAGGCTTTCGAGCAGTTTGAAGCACAGCCCCTGCTCCAGGACTGTGGAGATGGATGCTGACAAGTGGCTTTTGGTTAATTGCTTGCTGAGAGAAGGAGATCCTTCAAATCCAGGAGGAGCTCACAGGACAGTGGAAATCCAGACCCACTGAAATACAAGTTATATCTCTCATGGTCACAGGAAAAATTCAGTACTCAAAAGCTCACCTGTCCTTTTGAAAAAAAAACCCCTCTATGTAAATTTGTTATCCCCAAAATATTAGGAATGACATCTAGATGAAAACAAGAAGGGGGAAGAAGTTGGAAACTGCCCCCCAAATGGAAGCAGCAATGGAAATTAATTTGTATTTGCAGTGCATCCTGAGTTACATGGTAAAAAAGTAGGGGAGGACCCTCAAAGCAGCTTTAGTGCTGTTGTTTCAGGATCTTCTTTTTCCTCATACATACACAAACCCATCACCTAAAATCCTAACCTTCATTAAGCCTGATATCCTGGATTATTTTAAGCAGATATAAAGCAGCAACATAATTTTATTTAATCTTTCTGGTCCAGTCAACTTTAAACCCTTGGAAATCATGACCAGATGAATTGGATTAATGTGATCATTCTGAGTTGAGCTAATATTTGCACAATCATGTTTTTGATTTTGCTTTCCAATTTCAAGACTTTCTGCAGTTGGAAATTTATATTTCTTGTAAGATGCCCTCTAACCCTCGAGGTATAAGCAGTGTTCATTCACATATTTAGCCTGAATTTTCAAGGATCCTAATTAAGAAGTAGAAATATGTTTTATGTACATAATTCTTATTGAAAGGCAGGAGCCCTCAAGCCTTTTTTTGAAAATATAAATATAATCTCCAAGAAAATACATTTTCTTTTCCTAAGCCATATATTGTAAGTGTGGGAAGCAAAGGCAGAAATTACTAGAAGTACTGAAAACCTATGTATTCTCTTTTCCAGTTCCTATTCCAGCTTGTTGCAATCCATGTCTTGGAAATCCTGCTGTTGAATTATTTGATAGAAAAATATAATCCCATTTCCATGCTGTAAATTTGCAAGAATCACTGCACAAGCACTTCCAAAGCTGAAAGCCAAACTCAGTTATTTGGAAGAGAATAAGACATGAAAAAATGGACTTTGCAGGTCAATAGTCTGAATTAACTCCTTGGGTTGCAGGTAAAAATAAATCCTGAAATCTTAATATGGAAAAAGAGGAAGAGGAACTGAGGGAAGAAACACTGTTGGGAAAGATAACGTGGAATGTTATGCATTGATATTCAACCACGAGTTAGCTGTTTGCTCAAGTAGTGGAAACTGGGATAGAAAAGCCCAGGATGAGGGAGATGGTGGATGAATCAGCTGCAATGGAACCCAGCAGATGTTTGTCCAGATGTTTGTGCACAGAATGGTGTTTCCATGCTGTTTTCCCATATGATGGAAGCTGCCAGGCACTTCCTGGGCGTGGAGTTCCCAATCTGAGATCGCATTTCCGAGGAGTCATTTTCTACTCCTCGAAGCAAATGGCAGTAGGTATTAAGGAAAAGAGACCTGTTGGGAAAACACACTTCTGTGTCTTGTTCCTTGAAAAGTGGCTATGGCAGCTGTGATTTTATGGCACATTCAGTTTCCAGTCTTAAAAGCACACGCACAGGTGGTCCCCGTGCATTTATCTGTAAAGTTAAGCACAGGTTTCTGTCTCCCCAGAACCAGAATTTGCACGTCACTTAGTCTATGAATCTACTGAAATATTTAAGGGTGAAAACGTATCTTTAAATATTTTATAATTCGTGTAACAAATAGGATAAGAGGATTTTTGACTCTGTGCTATTTAATGCAGAAAAAGAAATAATTTTTTGTCTGTACTCTATAGCAAGAGCTAGAAAATATCCAGGGAAATAAAGAAGCTTGTAATAAAAATAAATGTCTATATAAATTAACAAAATATTGCCTGAAAGATGATATGAAGAAGGGAGAACCTGAGTGTGTTTTTAGGATAAAAAAAAGTTCTCTCTCTAGGGAACTTCAGTGATCCAGACAGCATCATAATAGTGCAATCATGAGTTACTTAGGCATGAACAAGTAACAAAATCTAGGGGACTTTCTGTTCTTTAGGTGACCTTTTCTTCAAAACTTACAATACAATCTGCACTATCCTAACTGGTAAAATAGAAATAATTAACAGATTTATATTCCTAGGGCAAAATAATTGCAAGAAGCAATGTCTCAATGTCCTGCTCTGGGAAAGAAAATATTTTAGATTTATTACAACCCATAAAACCCATCAGTTACCCACAAATTCACTGCATTAGCTTTGGGCATGCCAATAACTACAAATAAAGAACTTTGCTCCACAAGTCACTATTTTGTCGGTAAAGATGCTCAGCATTGCCCTACACCTGAGCAAATGATGCTTTCTTGAGTGTAACTTCATTTGGATAAATCTTAGACTGCATTTTTTTGTGTCCAGTCAGCAGGGTAACATTTCACTTTGGATGGGGTCATGTCAAGATTTCAGATGTAACTTGTTTCAACTACTTGACTTTGACTCACTTGTGTATTTGTCAGTTTGAAAAAAAGGTGTTTGAAAGGAAAAGCCACCACCAGCAACATTTAAGACATGCTTCAGAGGCCATGTCCAGCCTCAAGCAGGCTAGACGTTAACTCATTAATTCTAGATGTTAATTCATTAATGCTAGATGTTATTTTGTGGAGGTGTATACAGCAGAATGAACTGAGCAGAACCAAAGCAAACATGTCTCAGTGAAGGACATAAAAGTTTAGTCCCACACGTACATAAACAAGTGTAGGAGCTCTCCTGCTCTTGGTTATAACAACACAATATGGAAATAACTACAGCCAAAAGTCCATGTTCGTATTTTGAATGTGTGCATTAGAATATACAGAATCACAGAATCCCAGATGGGTCAGGCTGGAAGGGCCCACAGTGGGTCATCTGGTGCCACCTCCCTGCTCCAGCAGGGCCATCCCAGAGCACAGGGCACAGGATTGTGTCCAGATGGCTCTGGAATATCCCCAATGAGGAGACTCCACAGCCTCTGTGGGTGATCTGTTCCACTGTTCACAGACATTCTTCCTCCTGTCCAGGTGGAGCTTCCTGGGATCAGTTCCTGCCCGTTCCTCTGGTGCCATTGCTGGGCCCCCGGAGCAGAGCCTGGGCCCTGCTCGGAGCCCTCCCTGCAGCCAGGGACACCCAGGGCTGAGGGCCCCTCTCAGCTGAGGCTCCTCTCCAGGCTGAACAGCCCCAGCTCCCTCAGCATTTCCTTGTAAAGGAGATGTTCCGGCCCTCTCATCATCTTTGTAGCCTCCACCAGACCCAGTCCAGGAGCTCCATGTCACACTTAAAGATTTAGGTTGACTTTTGTTTTATCTTCCAGACTTCAGCCTTCTGCTTGTGCTGCCTTGCTCTCTACAGCCAATGGATGGTGTCTGTGGTGCTCATCTTGACTCCAGCCTTTGAACCCGAGGATGAATCTGTTCCTTGGCACATTTTCTGGAACAGCTGTGATAAACAGTCATTCTCCTCTCTCTGAATACAGCATCTTGCCCAAGACCTGTCTACTCCTGGCAGGTGACAAGCCATGTCCCTTTTTATTATCTGTCATCTCAGGGCATGTCCTTCTTCAAGGCTTCAAAAATGAACAAATAATTTCTGGGGTTAAATTTGCTCTGTCCTGGAACACTCAGCTGACTTTTATCTGCTGCAATTCGTGCTCCAGCTCTCTCTATGTTGTTTTGCCTTTGTACTCTGTTCTCTGCCCACTGAAAGGGAAGAATCAGGTCTCATTATATTCTTTGCTGATTGGGAAGTATCTTTCACAAGCAAAAAGTCAAACCCCATGTTAGCTAAAGCCCTGAAGGCCAGCAGAGCTATGCAGCCTATTCAAAGAGGCTGAATTTAATAGTAATTATAGATGAAAGCTTTGTTATGCTTATGTAACCCATAATAGCACAATTTTCCCATGACTTGCTGCTTACAAGATAGCTGACCTTCTACCAGCTAGCCACTTTCTTACAAATCTGCACAATGTGCTTTTAATTAAAACTTGCCTTTGAAACTAGGTCCAAATGAGTTATCCCTTAAAAAACCCCAGTGAAATACGACCCATCTCTCTGGTTTTTCTCCAACCAAATCCTGCATTTTTTGCACTTGCCATAAACAGCATTCCCCTCAGTGTCATCCTGCTAAAACAAAGCTGTAAGAAAGCCTCACCTGGAATAACACTGACAAGGAAAGGTTCTTGCTTTGCTGAAATCAGTCAGAAGTCATGCCAGGCCCTCCTCCAAAGATGGAGAGAAAGATGGAAACAGGATCATGTTTGGTGAGGTTTTTTACTTTCTGATCCTGCCTCAAAGAATTCTGATTTTTCCCAGGAGATGTGGGCATGAGAGCAGGGCTTTGAGTTTGTTAAATAAGGAAATAATGATGAAAAAAGAGATAGTTCCAGAAGAGAATCCTAGCAACGTCTGGTGAGGGTACACTGCACTTTTCAAAAGTACTTGCAACACTAAGTGCTTTCTTAAAAAACAGATGATGGGACTCTGGCAGCTCCAGAAAAATGGAGGAGCAAAGGATGCAAAATAAATCTGATTGAGAAGGTGCCAGAGTGCGTTACAGTCACAAGCTTCCAGCCAGCTGAGAAGAGAAAGAGTCCAGACTAGTTCTACGTTTCATTGTACATGTTTAGGAGTAGTGATGAGAGCAAATCTATGCAGTGCATGGGAGAATCTCCAATATTTCTCCCAAGTGATCAGTCCCCCTGGAGAGCACCAGATTTTGTTCCTTGCCATCAGTGAAGCTTCAAGGTCATGTCACGCAGAATATTTCTGTGCTGCACACTGAAAGCTGCAGTGACAAATTTCATTTTAACAGAGAAGAAGAAGTCAAAGTCAGGAGAAGCAACACTGTAAGGAGCAGTGTCTCTGGAAATTTAGGGCAATGAGCTTGAAGGGAAAGCCATTACTCTTTTCAATTAATTTCATTTCAATCCAATTAACTGAATTGGAAAAAAAAAAGCCATAATTTTATGAATAAAACCCAGTTGCAATATTAGGCTGTGGAATCATTCTGCCTCTCCTCAGAACAAGCAGGAGCTGAGCATAAGTGAAATAATACATGGGAGGATCTTTTTCCAGTGGTTAAGAGATCATATGCGGCCAATATTTTTCCTATGGAAAAGGGTCTGAAATGGCAAGATCCTCAAAGTGGAGAAGCACATTTCAGTTTTAGTGCTGGTCAGTGGTGTAAACATTTTAACTTGAGCAATTTGGAGAGGAGCTCAAAATCGGAGAGCATTGATCATGATGAGCCACAGAGGAACCCATCAGCACCTCCATCCATCTCCTGGGCTCAAGAGAGAAGAGTCTCTTCTCATCTTGCATTACTATAAGAGGGTAAAAGAAGGTTTGCAGAGGTGCCATTATTTTCCATGCTGTCATCAGAAGAGAAAAGAAATCAACATTCATTGCTCTGCAGCTTCAGAGATGAGCATTTAGCCAGGAGATCCCAAAATAGAGAATAGTACTTTGCTCAGGAAGACCATCCTGTGTTCTTGTGAGAGAAGGAAACTGAAGTTGAATCCCACATGGCAGCTGTTACAAAACCACTTTTATTTCTTTCTCTTCTATTAAATACCATTACAAGACTTCACCAGTCTGGAAGTGTGAAATCACAGAATATTCTGAGTTGGAAGGGACCCACAGTGATCATCAAGTCCAGCTCTTAAGTGAATGGCCTGTAAATCTTTTTGGTATCAGCTCAAAGGCACTCACTGAGAGTTAAAGTAAGATGCTCTTGTTCCAAATTTGTTTTTTTATCTTCAAAAATCTTTTATTTCCTTGGAATTTGTTCCACTGGGGTACTGACAGAGGACAATCCCAGCTCTTCCTGGCGTTTTACTTGGCGTACCAGCGCTGGTTTTCCCTTACTCCATCCCAAAGGGGGTTCTCACTCCCCTGACCAAGAGAGTCTCTCCTTACACCTCCTCAGGGCTCCATCTTTGGTGGCCATGAACAGACAGATGTGAACCCTGCCTTTCAAATAAGATCTCTTCCATTTTTCATACCAGGCCAATAATTTTCCTTGAGTCTGCTGGAAGCATTTTTTTGGCTGTTGCGTTCATCTTCCTCCTTGCTGGCATCACCCCAGCATTTCCCCCTCACCCTGGTATCAGTGGTGCTGCACCACTACTGCTCTTTCTCACTCATTTCCAATTCTGTGTCCCAGCTCGCAACAGAAATGCCTGTGGTCAGTCTCCAAATATGCAATCTTACTTTTTTTTCCCTATTAAATTCCTTTCAGCTTTCTTTTAATTCCAGTCTTCGAGGTCATGCAGCTTTTAGGATAGGTCCTGATTTTTCTGTTAATAGAAGATGCCCTCTAGCTTTTCACTGGGAAATTGAACTACAGTGTCATTTTGTGCCAGTTCATAAAGGAAACCATGACACGAGCTGAGGCCTGAGTCCTGTTTCCTGGGAATTTCTGCCAGTGAGTTCTTCACCTGCTGCCTGATGTCACCTCCCCTTTTCCTGGTGTCCCCTCAACGGAGTTCTGGTTGTGTCCCCATGGCACCGCAGCAGGTGCTGTACCCACCCTCACAGATTTAAATGTGTGACCCTTTTCATGGGAAATCTTAAGTTTTCAGAGAAAGGCATCGAGTTATTTTGTCATTATCTACCCACGCTAAGAGAAGTCTGCATTTTATCTTCGGCTTCGTTTGTTTCTGACTCTTCACACACAATGCTCCAAAGGCTCCTCAAAAGTTTCACGCATTCTAAAAGGCAGCTTTTCTAGTGTGATAAAACTTTCTGTTCAGGGAAAACTCAGCTTCAGATACATCAGCAGCCAAAAAATTTAGTGAAACTCCTTTCTCATAGGCCTTTGGGTATTTTTCAGAAGATTGGAATGGAGATTATTTGAATCTTTATCTTTGTATGAGCTTTTTTGTACTCCTCAGGATGCTAATTTTCTCCTTTTGTCTGGATTTTTCTGTTTTCCAAGCTGACACTAAACACTTTGAACAGGTTAGTCACTTAGCTCATGACATAAAGTGGGCTGGAAAGTGACAGTTCTCCACTGATTGTGAGGTACTTAGAGACACAATAAAAAACAAAAAATAGTTTTAGACATGGAAATTGTTCTATTCGCTGATGAATCACGGTCTTTTGAAAGAGTTCTGGCTGAACTGAGTGAGTGTTAGATGGATCTGCAGAATATCTGCTTTTAAATTTGCGCCGTGCTCCATCCGTAATGATATGTGAAATAACTTCATATTGTTATGGTCCACACAGTCAGGGATTTAATGATACTTCTTTAAAAAACCCACGTGTGGTTGTCCAAATCGAGTTTTTAAGTGAAAATAACAAATACATGCTCAGGAAAGTAAAGGACGCTCTATTCTTTTTTTTTTTAATGCCTGCCTCATTCCCACAACACGAGAGCACCAACTGCTTTACAAGGTTACCAGCAGATCCCTCTTTTCCATCAGTGTGTGTTTCTGGCAGGAATTAATAGGTAAATACCTCATATCCAAGCACGTGGCAGGATTCCAGGCCGTTCAGGGTCTGTATCTGTGGCATCTGCATAGCTGAACTTTGCCATTACAGCTTCCAGGGATTTCTTCTTGCTTTTTCCTTCCTTCTGAGAGGTCCCAGGTCACTTTGGGAGGCCCCAGGGACCAGGTACACTGAGGCTTCATTAAGTACTGCAAAGACTAAAGATCAAATTCTTTATTTACTACTTGTTTACTCCTGCACCTGAGCTGCACCGAGTGACACAAAACCAGCAATGGATGTTAGTTTACTCAAATATAAAAGTAGATTTCAGCCAAAACTGTTTTCTAGAGCAAAACTTGGTTTTTAGGTGGGAAGGAGGTGAAGAGCTGCCTGTAGAAACTTTCATTATTATACCTGCATGGATGGTTCTCTCCAGGTTTATGGCAGCTTTTAGCATCTTTGAAAGCTCAATCATCACCTGTAAGGAGTAAAAAATAACTTCTAATGTCTCTTAGTTCTGCAAGTCTCCTAAAGTGAAGTTAATTTAGCCCAAGCCTCTTGAAGACATTTAATGTACAAAAAAACAACCGAGTCTCTCCCTTCCTTATCCAAGGCTGGATCTTCCCTGTGTTGCATTGCTCCAGTACAGGACAATACAATTTGATGGCAAAATTACTCTGAAAGTTTTCTCAGAACATTTTGTCCCATGTATTTAAAAAAAAAAATTAAAATTTTTTGTTTCAACAGAGTTTGATCTATTTGAATTTCCTGTCTAAGGTGGGAACTTGGCATGGGCAGTGATTGTGCCCCTGTGCTGGGCACTGGTGCGGCCACGCCTCGAGTGCTGTGTCCACTTCTGGGCCCTTCAGTTCAGGAAGGACATTGAAGGGCTGGAGCCTGTCCAGGGAAGGGAATAGAGCTGGAGAAGGGTCTGGAGCAGCTGAGTGAGCTCAGGGGGCTCAGCCTGGAGCAAAGGAGGCTCAGGGAGGACCTTGTGGCTCTGCACAACTCCCTGACAGGAGGGGGCAGCCGGGGGGGTCGGGCTCTGCTCCCAGGGAACAGGGACAGGAGGAGAGGGAACGGCCTCAGGCTGGGCCAGGGGAGGGTCAGGTTGGACATCAGGAGGAATTTCTCCATGGAAAGGGTGGTCAGGCATTGGAAGGGGCTGCCCAGGGAGGTGATGGGATCACCACCCCTGGGGGTGATTAACAAACTCCTGGATGTGGCACTCAGTGCTCTGCTCTAACTGGTGATCGGTCACAGCTTGGACTCAAAGATCTTGGAGGTCTTTTCCAACATAAATTATTCTGTGTTTCTGTGATTCCACAACTTGTTCTCCTCTGTCCGCTGCTGAGCATGACAAAGGGACACCCCTGTGTTCTCCTGGCTCAGCAGTGTGTCCAAATCCCAGGAAGGCTCTGAGCACAGGCCCGAAAGAGTCGGTGTCTCTGTGGTCTCTCAGCATACACAGATCTTTCTTCTCAGTCACCTCCTAGCAAAAAGCTTTTACCTCACGTCAAAAATCACCACTATTGACCCTGCAAGTTCAAAGCCTTCATTTTTCACTATTAGGTTCTGTCCTGGTGAGCATGGTACTATGAGGATAATTTCAGTTCCCTTCAGTCCAGAGGAGTGAGGTTGAAAAGAGGAAACACTGATCATTACAGCCTCAGAGCATTGAATCAGTTTGAATGAGAGCTTTGTCCTGACCACTCTTTCAAAGAGTGTGATAAACACTGTACTTTAGTCAGGGGAGGGTGGTTTTATTTTATTCCTGTCATTCCCTAATTTAAATTTCTGTTTAATTATACTCAGGTGATTTTAAATGCACAGCGACAACAAATTATAAAAGATAAAAAATAAAAGGCTGAAATAAATCAAGACCAAATGTGGTCAATAAGCCTGAAGATGAAATCTCAAAATCTGAAAACACAGAGGGTTGGTGGCAAACTGCTTCGCTCTTCATCTTACACAGCAAAGCAAAATTTCTTCATTCTGAAAGAAAAATTAGAAAAAAAAAACTAATAAGAAGACAGTCACGTGATTGTCCCTCGGCAGTAAGATAAGACTCATTTAAAGCAGCTCTGAAACTGGAAGTTTTCTTGAAATATGCTGGTACAAGCATGGACAGAAAAGTTCTAAACTCACTTCAGAAAGGAAAAACATCCAACCAACCCAGACATATGCAAATATTACATGTATTTTACCACGTTTCACCTAAATACATTCAAGCAATGACCTAAATTCATGTGCTGCAAATTCAGCTTACAATTCCCTGGCAAGGACTCTCTTTTTGGCAGAGAGTGTTCTCCACATCAGAGCATTCTGGAATGGGCAAATTTTATTGAATAAAGGCATGATCATCAGATCCTTCCTTTTCCTTCCTTCCTTCCTTCCTTCCTTCCTTCCTTCCTTCCTTCCTTCCTTCCTTCCNATTTTATTGAATAAAGGCATGATCATCAGATCCTTCCTTTTCCTTCCTCCCTTCCTTCCCGATGGGATGCTCAGTGCCAATGTGCTGGAGGAAATCAACACAAACTAAGATAAAATGGAAGACTGAAAAAGAAAAAAGGAAATCCATCCATAGTGACAGGCACAGAGCAAAAACAGGTTTGCCGCTGACTGAAGGTCACTGGTCCTTTTGCTACTGCATCCAAACATGCAAATAATCTCTCCTGAAGATGGGAAAAAGTAATTGAAGCAGTTTCTTCTGTTTTCTAGGCTTCCACATGAAGCAATTTGTCACTTTGCGTCAGTAAGGTGGAAGCACTGAGTGTTCTGTGCAGAAGGAACAGTGAAGGAACTCACAGCAACCACAAGTACATGATAAAATGTCAGTCTGCAAACTAGAATAAATCAAAGACAGGCAAAGTAAACAAAGGAAAAAAGTGACAAAGATCTTGGAAGTGCCACTGTGATTATTTAAAAGGAGATAAAAAGTAGAGTTCAGTTCAAGAATGAAAGGATTCAGCTTTAAAAGGATATTTGCTTCCTGAGTGCATCTAGAAACAGAACAGAACAAACCTGTGATAAGCTACCCAGAACTCCTGGTCAGACCGTGTGTGCAACAAGAGGAAGGTGTAAAAGGTGCATTGGGTTTTCATGGCAAGGCTTTGGTACTGGGGGGGGCTGCAGGGGTGACTTCTGTGGGAAGCTTCTCCTGTGCCCATAGAGCCAATTCCAGCCAGATTCAAGACAGACCCACTGCTGGACAAGGCTGAGCCCAGAAATGATGCCTCTGGGATAATGTGTTAGGGGGAAATGTGAAGTGGGATAATGTGAAGGGGGAAAAAACTGCAGTGAGAACATGTTGAGAGGATCAGCCCTGCAGCCCCCAGGGCAGTGCAGGAGGGGCAGGAGCTGCTCCAGGTGCCAGGGCTGAGATTCTTCCAGCCCCTGGTGAGTCCATGGAGAGGCAGCTGTGGCCCTGCAGCCCAGGGAGCTCCATGGGGAGCAGAGATCCACCTGCAGCACGTGGGAAGCCCGTGCTGGAGCAGGGTCCTGGAGGATCTGTGGATGCATGGAGAGAGGAGCCCACCCTGGAGCAGACTTGCTGGCAGGATTTGTGAACCCGTGGGAGATCCACGGTGGAGTAGTCTGTTCCTGAATGATGCACCCAGTGGGGAGGGGCCCACTCTGGAGCAGTTCCTGAAGGTCTGAAACCCATGTGAAGGACCCATGTTGGAGAAGTTCATGAAGAACTGTGGGAGGGACCCCAGGCTGGAGCAGGGGAAGACTGAGAGGAGTCCTCCCCTGAGGAGGAAAGAGCTGCAGAGACAACGTGTGATGGACTGACTGCAACCCCTGTAGGCTGGGAGGAGGAGGAGAACACAAAAGGTCATTTTGCACCTTGAAAAGTCACATTATTGATGACTTTACCGTTATTTACTCATTGCTATTGTTTTGGCTGTCACTTTGTGGAGATGGTGACAGTGACTGTGAACACATAGGGATAGATGCCCAAGCCGAATAATCCTCCAAAAACTGAGATGCAATTAACTCTACCATAATCAGAGCTTTTGTGTAAACCCCACTCTTCCCCGAACAAAAAGAGATTGGTTAAACATCAGCAAAGGCACATGTAGTGAAGGAAAACATGAAGCTTGTGATTAAATCTGACAGGATGTGAAACTAAAAGCTTCCACCGTACACTGTTAATAAGGAGATGTTTAAATGAACATTCAGGTGTGGTGAGGAGCTGAGAAGTGACGCAGCAAGTGAGTAAAAGGCCTGCAAGGTGGGAGAGAAACTCCCTGCAATTCTCAAGAACAAGGAAAAGACCTGAGGGACTTTCTCCATGTATTCCAGAAGAATCTGGATCAGACAGTGTAGCAGCTCAGAAACTCCTCTTCTGCATTATTGTGGTATCCCAGAAATGCCATGGAAGCCACTTGATGAATGTAATTATGGCCAGGTCTGTGCAAAAGCAGGTCTGGAGCTTACACAACCAGCTACCTGCACTGAATTAATTCTATTATGAATTAATTATATTGGATCACAAGCTACAGGGCTGGAGGACAGGGAAGCCATGAGGAGTCAATGGCTTCTATCCTCACAGTGAGTATCTGTTTCCGTCAGTGCCCCACATTAACACATTTATCCGATGAAATTTGGGATTCTATTTGCCTTTGTTATCTAGAAACAAACAAACAAAAAAAGATAGTTTATCCTGTAGTTCCGCTGTGCTCCCCAGGCCTAGAGCTCCAAAATTTCCATCCTTGGGTCTAGAGTTGATTTTTACTTCCTCTGTGAAGCTCAGCTCAAAGGCAAAAGAGAAGCTAAAAGTGACAGAAAATGCGATAATGCAGAAATACATTTCACAGTAGTAAAAGGAATTCATCATGTATACACTGATGGTGGGGAGTCACCCTGTTAATAACACCTATAAATGCTCCTGTTCCCTGAGTTTCACACATCAGAGAATTATTGCTGGTGTGGTGAGTGAAGGGGTCAGCAGAGCTCTGCTGTTTCCATTTCATCCTGGATCTCTGCTCTGTGATTCAGCAATCTTTGCTCAAATGCTGAGGTGCTAAATATGCATTTTCCTTCTCCCCACTCAAAATTAGTATCGAATATAATTTAATGTCTCAAGTAATTATTGTATGGTTGAATGTCACAGCAGATACTTGGTGTATTTTCTCTGCACTTGCTGCAGACTTGAATCTTGATGTGTGAACCAGGGACCAGAAAAATCTTCCAGGATTTTGTCAGACTTGAATTCTATAATTAATTGTAGAAATGTAATGCTGGAAAGGCAATATTTTATGGTACTGCCTATCTACAGAGTATTTCTTTACATGAAATATGGCATCAAAATTATAGCACTCTGCAACTCTTCGAGTGTTCTTAATGTGAACAATTCTCCACGAGGTTTGAGGACTTTAGTACTGATATATGTAAGTCCTTGACAGTGAGTTGTGATTGGCGAGTCTTGTTGACATGAAAGGCAGAGGGAGAGTTCAATAGAAAATACATCTGAACTCCACATCCATTAAAAAAAAAAAAGGAGAATTAAGAAGAGTATAGTAAAGTTACTACTACTGGCATTTCTATAAGTATTAAATACTAATTACATTAGTTAAGTCAAATTTAAAGATACTGATAGTCTGTGACATGAAGAAAAGTTACTGTGTGTCTATTGTAGAATTCACATTTTCTAGAAAAAGAGCTGTTTTGTGAAAAGCAGTTTCATTAAAATACCAGTTATTTAATGAATTCATTTTTTAATTCTCCAAAATTGAGAATACCGCTGTACTTTCTTCCCCACCCTCTCAAAATTCCCCTGGAGTTATCACTTTCAAAGAGTTTAGCTGACTAAATATTCTAGTGCCTATCCTTTAAATTTGAGGTTAATTGGCCTTTGGAACAGATCAGACCAAAAAATTCATTGCCTGGATTCTATCTTGTTTTTCCACACCTAATTTCAAATCCTGGGCACCCTGGAGCGCCTTGTGCGGCTGTGGGAGCCACCCGCTCCCTGTGCCGGTGGCTGAGGCATCCTGGTGCATCCCTAATGTCTCTGCACGGCTGGGTTTGCACAGAGGCTGCTCCTGGGGTGGCTTTTCTGGGGCAAATCTGCTGGGGGATGCACAGACGAGCTGCTCAGGAGGGAACAGGATGGATGTCCGTGGAATGTCGGGTGTGTGTCAGCTTCCTGCAGACCAGAAAGTTCCCTCTGATCCTCGATTTATGGGAAGTATCTCCAGATCCTTGATGTCTCAAGAAGATTTCCAAAGATTAATTGATTTGATTAGACTTATGTCTGTGTTCAGTTGAGGGGAGGCTGTTAAACGACTCCGTGAGCTCATACTGATCATTGAATATATAAATCGTATTGATTAGAACTGGTTCCTAATTTTTGTGACTTCACTTTCACTGGCCTAATGCAATGAAAAATTGATTGAGGCAAAAGATTCTTCAATAAGATGGAAGCAGTAGATTCTTCACTCGATTCAACTTAAATTTCATGAGCTTTTTTAAGCAGTCAAGGCAAATTTATTACGTGGAAGGTGAGTAAATAACTGGCTTTAGTACTATAGACAAGAGTTAATTCTTTTTTCTCAGTCAAGCCTTGATATTTTCTATCCTTAGGTTCATGCAGGCAGAACTCAAAGAAAAAGGAATTCTGAGGAAAAGACTTGAAGACTCAAAGGGATAACAACAGTGAGAATTATTTCTTTTCCCTCCCCTGCTACTTTTAGCTGTCATGATTTTTAAAGACTATTCTGGATTTTAAGCCTTCTCCTCCCTCGCTGTGTCCCTGCTCTCCTCTCACACAGAGAAACAACCACTTCAGCAGCACTTAGCCTTGGCTCCAGGAGAAAGCTTTGAAGTGCTGCAAGATTGGGAGCAAAGAATCTGAGCTTTCATTGAAGATTGTGTGGTGGAGAATGATTACACTGTGACCCAACCTGCATAACTCTTATCACATCACAGGAAAGTATTTCATTCAGAAAATTCCCCCAGCCCCATATGCTCTGGGTTTCATGCTAGCACATCTTTTTACAGCAATGAGAATAAAAGAGTCAGGATGAATACATATCTGTTAGCAAAGCATAGGAGTATTCCCTGAACCCTGGGGGTTGCTGTGGCTTGATAGAGAGTCCATTTTAGCACTTGGACATATCCAGCATGAGGAATGGTGCACAAAATTCTGTGCCACTGCTGTGGCAGCCGTGTTCACTGGTTATTTCCAAGGGGTGCAGCTCCTGTCCTCCCAAAATCAGCTGTAACCCATCTCTGCCCTGAAATCCCTTCTCTTGTCTCCACGATCCTTCTATTTCTGTGCAGAGGAGGGTTCACATGGAGTTGAAGTTTCCAGTGTGCTCCTGTCTCCTGTGTTACACTCGGAATTTTTTTATTAGCTTCTCAAAAGTATTCCAAGGACAATCCTTTGCACATATGGGCTTCACTTTCTCCTTCAAAGTCACCAATTCTGAGTTGGCAAGGTCAGAGATACACAGAATCACAGAATTATGGGGTGGTTTGAGTTGGGAGGGCTCTTCAAGATCATCTACCTCCAACTTCCCTGCCATGGGCAGGAACACATTGCATTTGACCAGGTTGCTCCAAGCCCCACACAACCTGGCCTTGAGCATTTCCAGGGATGGGGCAGCCACAGCTTCTCTGGGCAGCCTGTGCCAGTGCTGTACCATCCTCATAGCCAAGAATTTCTTCCTAACATTTAGTCTAAAGAATCTCTCCTTTTTCAGTTTAAAGCCATTCCCCCTTGTCCTGTCACTCCATCCTTTGTCCCAAGTCCCTCTCCAGCTCTCCTGGAGCCTCTTTAGTAACTGCAAGGGACTCTAAGGTCTCCCTGGAACCTTCTCTTCTCCAGGTGAGCACCCCCAGCTCTCCCAGCCTGGCTCCAGAGCAGAGGGGCTCCAGCCCTTGGAGCATCTCCATGGCTTCCTCTGGACTTGCTCCAGCAGCTCCATGTCCTCCTTTTACTGGACCCCAGGGCTGGAGGCAGCTCTGCAGGTGGGGTCTCACCTGAGTGGGGCAGAGGGGGATGTGGTGATATTTTAAAATTGGTTCTCCTAATCATTGGTCCCTCCCATGGTTCCCATAAGGCTCCTGTGGTCATTCACTCTGAAAGACCTGAGTGCCACCAGTTTGATTTAGTTCTTTGTACCAAACCCCCTGGCGCCGTGCAATGTGCAGCCAGTTTGTCCTTGGGTTACATCTCCCTACTCACTGCTGCCAAAAGTATCTCCTGAAGGTTTGGTTCAGATTTTCTTGCTGGTATTTTGTATTTCTTGGAGTTCGGATTTATTTATGCTCTCTGCTCCGAGATAGGCAATAGTCAGGCACTCGACTAAAGTGAAATGTAAGGATGTGCTGGCTATGCTGAATGAAGGATAAATGCTAAAGCACCTGAAATGTAAAGGTCTTTTCCTCTAACCCAAGAGCATTCATGTCCCACAAGGTGGAGGATTTTGGGAGGGGTGGTCACTGTTTACAGAACAGCTTGTTTCACAACTGGAAATTGGAAAAGCATAAGGTCTGAAGGGCAGTGGTAAATCCAGCGTCTTCCCTGTGTACCAAAGATGCTCGTTTTGTATTTTAAACAGTTACAGATTAAGCAGAATAAAATATAAACCCTTCTAGATCCAGGGACAAAAATCTTGATTTTTTGGTGCTATCAGATGAGTGACTTCAGCTCAAATCAAGATCTGCCTTGACATCCCCATATATATGCAAAGGACAGGACAGGACTGACTGTCCTTGAGCCCCACTCTTCTTGTTTCATAACAAATTATGATGTTCCAAATCTTTCCAGAGTTTCAATATGAAAACAGATCCCCAAAACTTTGTGATTTTCCCAGGAAGGAGTTACTGTTCATACATTAGCATCACCGCCTATGTGAATGACTTCAGAAAGACTTAAACTTCTTTAAAGCCAGGGAGGAAAACCTCTTTTTTTTTTTTTTTTTTTCATTTAAACCAGGGCTGACTGCCTTGTGCTATTTCAGAACTCCACTCTGGCTATGCCAGTGGCTTTAGTCCACTGTGACTTATTCTGTCGTGACCCTGAAATGTGACTTTACATCTTTAATTGTGCAAGAGTTTAGAGCATCTGGGTAATATCCCACAACATGTCTTTTCAACTTTTAAGTAGTTCACAATCCTCTTTCCCCACCTGTTTCCTGAGGACCAGGAATGTGGGCAGACAGCACCCTCTGCAGTGAACAATGGGGAAATGAGAGTTTGATTTCTGCCAGGGAATTTTTCTTTATATTTGCTGTAACAAATCCATCTGCTGGGAGCACTCTTCCACACCCTGCTTTCAGAGGATGAGCAAAATAATGGAGTTTGGAGCTGGTGTGAAAGCTGAGACAGGCGGTGGCAGCTCAGGATACCTTGAAGCATATGTGATGTGTCAGGGAACGGAGATGGTGGATAAATTGATTTCAAAACATCCCCAAATCCATGTCATGTGCTGTTTCAGGTGTTATTGTCTCCTTTCCCCCCAGGCCGTTACCTCTTGTTTACAAGGACAATCGTGTCTTGTGCTACGATACGAGATTTGAGATTTTTTTCCTAAGTTGCTGTTTTATGGGAAATTTGTTAAAAGAATCACAGTCAAGGGGCACATCTCTCACTGCAGAATTGGAATCTGACCCAGACTCCAGGCAAACCTGTGTTGGCACAGCTGTGGTCACCCTTGTAGTTTACTCATATCTCCTACCAACAAGGAGTAGGAAATCCCCACTTTCCTGGAGGTGTTCCAGGTCAGGTTGGATGGGGCTTGGAGCAACCAGTTCTAGGGGAAGGTGTCCCTGCCCATGACAAGATGGTCTTTAATGTCCCTTCCAACCCAAACCATTCTATGACTCTATGTTAGAATATGAGAAAACTTGGAAAATACACAATAAATGCTATTTTCTGCTCTTTGAAAAAATGTTTTGGCTCCCAAATCTTTTCCATGATCTTTTCAGGCTTTCCAAAATATTCTGGTTTTAAAGTCATAGAGAGGTTAATTTCGTTGAGACTAGGTCAGTCCTGGTCCTGGTCCAAATTAGATTAATAATGGTTTTATCTGGTGGGTTTTTTAATTGTAGAATGCTAGCACTTCCTCATAATTTAAAGCAAGTTGGAAATGTGGGTTATCCCTCTTTGGTCTGAAGTTTGGTTGAACTGTAGGAGATTGAAAAAATTGTGCCTTAATGACCCTCGTTTTATATGACCATGTGCAAAATTTTAGGGTTTAGTGGGTTTGATTCAATTTGTTACCTGACACAGAGAATAAAATAAAATTGTTCACTTTTGGTGTTTCTCCTCACTCTACCCAAAATTATATAAGTTTCTCCATCCCAGACAAGACCAAAGGAGCACAAAGGGTAACATCCCAACTCTGAACACAGTATGTGAAGGTAGTGCAGGAGGTACAGAGCAATTCCTCCTCCAGCCTTCCAATCTTCTGACAATTTGATATTTAAAGCAATCATCTACCATGCCATGGTCAATAAATCAACTACAAGATTTTTTTTCTTTTTGTCTTTGGTTTGCTTGCTTGAGATTGGTTTTATTTCCTTCCTAGCGTTGGTTCAACAAATTCAGAGTGATTGCTCCACTCATCAAGGAAATTCTTTTAGTCTTTTTCTTGACTTAGCCCTTGAAAAGTCTGAGGGATGCTGATGTGCACTTCAAGACCCTCAAAAAAACCTTTTTGCA
Organism: Edolisoma coerulescens; assembly: GCA_013397115.1. Taxonomy (NCBI): domain Eukaryota; kingdom Metazoa; phylum Chordata; class Aves; order Passeriformes; family Campephagidae; genus Edolisoma; species Edolisoma coerulescens. The sequence continues at coordinate 916,243 of VWZW01002516.1, read as the reverse complement.
AACACTGTAAATTCTTCATTGCAATGTAATGAAGAATCTATTTTTAGTTGATTAAAAATATCTCAATGCTCACAGCTAAAGATGGAGGGAGATAACCGGATTTCATCGTGCTTTCATTTTTGAATTACAGGACTATGCCTTAGGATGATCACACTCAAGCTTATTTCTAGATAAAATGTGGGTGAAGGCTGTTAAAAGGTCAAGGAATGATCCTGACTTAACTGGAAACACTTCAGCGTGGAGAACACGGTGCCACTCAATATTGCATGGAAGGAAAAACCCTCCAAGGAAAATCTTAAAGCAGCCTTTTTGTCTTGCTCTAGCAATGTGTAAAAGCAAAGTTGTTTTCCCTGGCTTTGCTCTGATGAGTCATTGTAGAGAAAAAGAAATGTCACTCGCATATTAAAAGTGAAAAACATCACCTGGTACAGTTTTGCCAGGCTGCTTGGACTTACAAATTCTGCTGAAGGACAAAGGAAGAAGACATCATGAGCAAAATCCAAGAGCAGGCGACTGAGGGATTTCTGCATAAAATCCCCTGTCAGGTGAATTTTAGAATCTAAAATAATGCTAATGGTGCTGACCTCCTTTGTAAAGTGCTTAGTGATTTTCTGGACAAAAGGAATATACAAGGTAGATTGTTGTTATTATTATTATTACAATTATTATAGAATTACTACTCTTATTCCATAGCTATTGAGTACATCAAATGGCAACTAAAATCATTATCTCAGCATGTGAATTTCTGTATAATATTTATGTTTTCTATTCACAAACTAAGAGCTTTTCCTGTTTTACTTCTTTGTCACTTTTACCTCCCTCTTCTTGCTCCTATATGTATATATTTTATTTTCCTTAAGATTTGGAGTAGCTTTGCCACCATCCTGTTGTTCTTTGGGTCTTTTGAGGCTCAACAATCTGTGTCTTGTTTGGGGTAAAGATCTGGGAAAAAATTGAGGTGTAAAGCAACGTTTAGGTGAATTTCCATGAGCTGCAGCTGGGCACAGAACACCTTCCAGTATGGAGGACTCCATGAGATTAGACTGGAGATAAAACTAAAGCGATTTTTCCCTGCAATGGATTTCAGTAACTAATAGAGCAAAAAAAAGGGTCTGAGTGCCCTTAAGGATTTAAATCCTTGTTCTTCTAGGATGCTCTGATTTCTGCCAGCTTCTCCTTTAGTTCTTTCCTTTTTTGTTCAAAAGAGATGGACATTTGTGTGCTTTTTCTCCTAGAAAAATTTTACTCCATTGCTAAAATCATCATGTTCCCCTGACCCTTAGCAGTGCCTTCCTACAGGGAACTGGCAGGATGGCTGAATTTGACATCAATGCTGCAGTGTTCATAATTTTTTACATAATTATATATGTCTGGAATAGAACTTATGGAGGAAAGAGAGGTACAGCCTCCTATGAGAAATATCAGCTCCCAAAATCTTGTGTAAATAACCCAGCAAAGCGATTTTTTTACTGTCCTAAAATCTTCCTCACAGACTTTTTTTCAATAAAACCCCCAAAAAACTCAAAGTGTAATTGAAGTTAAGCAAGATGACAGAACGTGTGTAAGTGTAACACTGCCTGGATCCCCCAGACGAGCTGAGACAGATCCACAACCTAAACCTCTGCTTTAGGCTTGAAGATGGTATTTGCCTCAAATTTTAGACATTACCCATGACACAAAGGTTCCAGAAATCTTTTGTCCAGGATTTTATCTCCTTCTTGAAGTCCAAGAAATCAACCCAAGGCCATAGCAAAGAACAGAGGAGGAAGATGTTACTGAAAGTAGAAGTTAACTGCTCATCATCCCAAAGACAAGAAAAGACTCATTCTACCATCTGAGGTCCATTTTTAGGAATTGTCTTTTTATCTCATGTTTTTTCGTGGGTAATGTGAATGTTTCCATACCTGGAGTATTTGAGTACATACAATCCACCACACAGAAATGTGGAAATGAGACTCAAAAATATCTAGATTTATACCAAGACTGAGGACTGTGCTGCTGTGCTTGGGCACTGTCTGTTCTTGAAAGCAATATGGAGCTACACAACTTAAGCATAATTTTGTGAGAGATCCTTCTCTATAAGGCCCTCCCTCACAAAACTTAGGATAGTTCAAATACAAGTGAATTAGGCTCTAAAATCCTGCATGATTTAAAATTCTCTACTCTGCCCTATCCTGAGTGAAGCAGGCAGGATCACACACTTCATGCATTTTAATATGAATTTCAAATAGCTGCCTTGAAGTCCTTAAGGGAGCAGAACACCCGATGACCACTTTGGGTGTTGTTGGCTCGTTTGCCAGCATTGATGATCTCCTCATTGCTCCTTCATTTACTCTGCCTATCAATTAGGCTGTTATTGTTCTGGAAGTTACAGTAACTGGCAGGTTGTGCAGACACAGCTGACAGTCACTACACAGAAAGGTGGGGGAGGATGAATACATTTAAATACATCTGCATAGTGAAAACGCGCCCCTAACAACAGCAGATACAGACAGCCTTAAAATAGTTTTGATAATACATCACAGTCAAGGAGAATAGCCTGAAGTGTACCACTGATTGCAATTTGGGAGGCTCAGGAGACAGGAGAAGTGTTCAGCAGCCCAGGACGAAGAGAAATCTGGAGGTATTTGGCTTCTTATCCATCAAACACATTTTGAGTGATTCTGTGCTAGGCAGTTCTGCTGCTATTTTTGAAAGGATATAAGCCAGATTGAGCACTCAGGTTGATTTTGGTGTCTTAGGTCCTGTCTGTGAAGTGGGAGCGTTATTGCAATACTGATCTCTGCTCATTGTGACATTGGCAGGACCTGAGGGAACGGCTGGAGATTTGTCAGGGAAGGTTTAGGTTGGATATCAGGAAAAGGTTCTCCACCCAGAGGGTGGCTGGGTGCTGGAAGATGCTCCTCAGGGAAGCTGTCATGGTCCCAAGCCTGAGAGAGTTCTAGGAGTCTTTGGAAAACAAACCCTGATGTTCCCACAAGACTTCCTTTGCTCTCCTGGAAAACTCTCACTGAACCAAATAGAGGAGCCAATGGAAATGTTTTATATCTTCACCAAACAGAGAGATATAAAGCAGTAGCAGAGTAAGAAGCAGACAGCAATTAAACTCCAGTACTAGGTAACATTCAGTCCAGAGTTTGATGGAATTCATATGAAGTTGGTGAGCCCTCAGGTGGGCAGGATGCCCATCACAGCTTTACACATCAGAACTGCAGAAGGATAAATAAAAGCTGCTTTACAGAGGTGAAGCTGAGCAATCTGGTTTTACATCAAGAACTAGATGTAGAGGCAATGAAAATACACAGAACTTGCAGCAGCCTAGAGAAAAGATAAAAGATGCTAAAGAGTGGGGAAGAATAAAGTATTTTAGGAATGGGCATTGAGAGGAAAGAAAAAAAAAGAAAATAAAAGAAAACAAAAATATTGGCAGGTAGGGGTTTGATTGCTCCATGTCTTTCAAACTAGGAAATAGCTTTTAACTGTATTGAGGATTTATCTTGGACAGATTTGGCCTGTGAAGGACCATGGTCTTGTTTCAACCTTTGCAGCTTTTGTGGTAAGAATTGCTGCAAGGGGTGGGAGGCAGCTTCACATTTAATTCAGTGGTAGCTCTCCTTCCCTGGACTAACCCACACTGATCTGGCATGAGAGCCACAAAAGGAACTTAAAGAAATAATTCTGAGAGAAAATTAATACAAACATTTTCCTGCTTCTTTTGGTACTCCTGCTCTTAGAGACTCAAGGGAGCTGCATCATCTGTTGGGCTGCAGCTGGGGTTCAGAGCCAGGCTTCTGTGAACCGATTAATATTTATTGTCTTTATAATCAAGGTTCTGGGGCTGAGTTACCACTTCATGTCTGCACATTTTGAAAGTTGCATTTGCTCGCCCTTGTTAGAGCTGGAGTTTTGAAAAACAGGACTAGGATCCCAATTGTTTCATCAGCAGAAGCCCAGGTCTATGTTCTCTGATTTAATTTAGCTGCTGGAATAAACTGTTGTTTTGTATGCTCATGTGTTAAAATTACAGGTTCTTGAAAGTTGTTACAAATAAAAAATAATGACGGTGTTTGGCATTTTCCTGGATCACTTCTTTACACTTCTGGCACAGCATAGCAAAGTGTAAGAAGATTGCAAACCTGGCCCATCTCTATGTCTTGTTCTCTCCCCTACAAACTGTCCCTGTTTCCCAGAAATGATAAATGGAAAATCGTATTTCTCAAAGAATAAAATGAATTTAAATGGAGCTAGTGAGTACAATGTCTGAAAAAAAAAAATGGACTAAATTTACGCAAGAGAAAAATAACCAGGTTTGCACACAGAAACAAAATTGCATTTTCTGAAAATCTAGAGAACACTTAGTTTAAACTAAACAGCCCCAACACTGCACTGCACTGTCAGGATTTATTTACATGAAATCCCCTAGCAAAAACAAAGCTCTCTAGATGGCAATGTCAACATATGTTTCAGAAAACCATGCAGGTGCCTCTCCCCATCCATTACCTGTCATTTCAGACTAAGGAAATTACCTTTCCTAAATTTTGATTTGTTAAATTAAGGTGGATCCCAAAAGAGAAGGTAAAAATAATCACAGAATCAATCACAGGATGTTTGGGGTTGGAAGGAACCTCTGGATATCACCTGATCCAAATCCCCCGCTACAGCACGGTCACCAGGAGTAGGTGACACAGGAATGTGTCCAGGTGGGTTTGGAATGTCTCCAGAGAGGGAGAATCCTTGCCTTCCCTGAGCAGCTGTTCCAGTGCTCTGCCACCCTCAACGTGCAGAAGTTCTTCCTCATGTTGAGGTAAAACTTCTTGTATTTCCATTTATTGCCTTCAGTCCTTGCCCTGTTGCTACTCCCACATCCTTATTCAGTGAAATACATCTATTTAATCATGTGTTTATCATGGAATCACAGAATGATTTCTGTTGGAAAAGCCCTCAAAGATCATTGAGTCCAACTCTTAACCAAGCACTGCCAAGGCCACCACTAAACCACGTCCTCAGGTGCCACATTTACATGGTTTTTAAATCCCTCCAGGGATGGGGACTCCAACTCCACCTTGGCCAGTCTGTGCCAGTGTTAGACAACTCTTCCTGTGAAGAAATATTTAATTATATCCAATCGAAATCCTCCCCACTGGTGCTTCTTTTGCCACATGGGGACAGCTTACTGTTGTGCCTTTAAGATTTCCTCAAATCACGTCCAGCCTTCCTCTTTTGCCCTTCAGGAGATGCGTCCCAAGGGACTTGACAAACCAGGCTCTTAAACAGGCCAAAGCCTGGCCTTTGGGACCCTAAGGCAGCAGTTTACTGACCCCACTCCCTACTTCTTTGAGATGTGGTCGCTCTGCCCAAGTCAGCTTCCAACCATCACATCACTCAGAATTCCTTCTCTGGTGCAAACCACAGGTCCAGCAGGTGCCTTCCCTAGGGGATTCCCTCACCATCTGTGTCGGTGTGTTGTATTCCACACACTCCAGCAATCTCCAAGACTGTTCCCTCTCCACTGAGTTGTATTTCCAGCAGATGTCTAGGAGACTGAAGTCCCCCATGAGAACAAGGACTAGTGATCGTGGGACTTTTCACAGCTGCTCACAGAATGTTTCTTCTGCCTCTTCATCCTGGTTGGGTGGTCTAGACCAGACTCCCACCATGACTTTTGCCTTGTTGCCTTCCCCCTGATTCTTACCCAGGAACACTCAGCCATGCCCTCACTGCCATTGAGCTCGAGACAATCAAAGCCGTCCCTAACACGCAGGGCTAATGTATGGTTTAATATAATGTTTTTTCCATTTTGATTAATATTTATTCCATACTGGTTCCACTTGCACCCAGACCTTCCTTCCAAAGCCAAAACTCCTGCACAAGAACCAAAAAATATTGGGACAGAGGGAAAGAATGAAGAGTCTGTTGGTCAAGAGTGGGTTTTGTTTGCTTTCTTTGTTTGCTTTTGCAATGAGCAACAGTTTGCTATTAATCAAGAAAAGACTTGGAAATCTAATGTGATTTTAGTGAGTGGGAACTGCAAATGTTCTCTTTTGGTTTGAATTGTATTCCTCATAGCTTGACGTACTAATTTGTATTGTCTTCGTCTCCTCGCTCGTATTTTTCTCAACATACCAAAAAGAAGCTTTTCTCCTTTACCAATTTAACCTGCAGGATATTCCCTGCGATTTCATGTTCATACCTTGGAGCTCGCCTGGATTTTTTTGTTGTAAACCTGCCTTTATTATCCATTATTCCCTGTATGTAAATCAATGCTCACGATTCAGGAGCCAATTAACCAATCCTTTTGGTTAATTATTTTGATGTGTGGCCTACGTACTTTGATTTTTACTTTAAGTTTTGATTCTGACATTTTGTGGGGGCGGTCTTGATTCCTTTTTTCCCCTTTCTCAATGCAACTTCTGCTTTGCTCTCCATGGGGAAATTAGTTTTCTACTCAATCTTTCGTGCAGACAAAGGAAAACTTGGTGATGTTCTCAGCATGGCTGGAGGGTTTTTGTGAAACCATCTCTTACTGTATCTGCGACTCAGTGGCAGAACTGCAGTCTGCTAAGTCAACAAAATGAGAAAAAAATCACATCGGGGTGTGGAGTTAGAGGGGATATTAATCAGCACATAATGTCTTCGTGTCTGCCTATATTCCTTCTGCAAAGTTAACTTCCTGTAAAGCCTTCTGGTTCATTCAGTGCATCAGACTCCAGACTGGACACGTTGCATTGATTTCAATCAATTAATTTCAATGAATTTCAATTAACTAATTTCATTAATTTCAATTTAAAGTATTACCAGGGACAATACGTTTAATAGAGCTGTCAAGAAGACACATCTGGTTAAAATCCTATTCATGTTTCAAATACTCATCACAAGTTTTACCTGAACTTTTTTTCATTACAGTTAAATATTGGAATGGAGGAAATTTATATTGAACCAAATCATTACTTTGCAATTACAATACTATATACACACAATTAAATATTTCCTTCATAAAAATTTATGTTGAGTATTTGATGAAGTTTCTTTCTGGTCAAGGAGGAATTATATTCTCTGAACATTGTTATTACTAAACATAGCCCCAGTGAACACAGTGAGTTATTTCTTTAAAGGAAATTATATTAAAATCTCAATAATGCATAAAGTTTAGAATGAAGTTTTAGTACCTTGTAATAGTAAGTTTACAGCCATCTTCAAGTTTCTTCTTTTTTCTTCCCCAGAGGGAAATCTCCTTAATATTTAAAATTCATATAATTTATATAGCATATATATATATAATATATAATTTATATGATGCAGGGACATGGTGACACCAGACTTTGGTAGGTTTGCAGTGAAGATGTTACAATGTGAAGATGCTGACCAGTTAGACTCAACGATCAAAAAAACTATCAAATTGATCCAAAGTCCATAGGATAGTAATTTTGATTTGGACAAGTCCTTTCATTTTTTTTTAAATCACAGAATTCCCCAAAAATGTTTCTGGATTCAAGTTTTTAAAAGATTTCAATAGTTTTACCCATAAATCAAGCCTTTTTAATGATTTTTTTAACATTGTTATATTTCCATTATATTTGCATGTTTGAACTCTTATCCTTACTGATAAAACCTAAAATGTTTGAGGTCTTCAGCATTGTGAAACTGCTCTCAGCTTGTTTCAGTGTTTGTTTTTTAAGTCCTATCAGGAACATAAAGTACTGGCTGAATGCATCTAAAATCAGAATTTGTGCGCTCTGAATCCATCAATTCCCACCTACTCACTCTGGATGATCCAGCAATTTGGGTTTTTAGTCAGAGGATGCAACTGTCAAGAGTCATCTCAAAGAGACAGACCTATTCTGAAGCAAATTCCTTCTGCTGTCCCTTTATTTCTATTGCTGGGGTCATCATATTAAATAATCACCAAGGAAAACAGAGATAAATGAGAGTGTAAAGCGTGTACCAGCATACTCTGGGGAAAGAAACTGGGAAAAGGGAAAGGAGAAAAGGACCAGGAATACCTTCAAAATTACCCTAAAGATTTAAAAATCCTAACCCAAAGCGAGCACTTGTAACAGCACACAGCACAGATAAATCTAGCTCTGTGTTGTCTGGAAGGCTTCCTTGTCATGCAATCATTTGATAATTAATGTATTCGGTGGGTGATTAGTGCAATAATTACATTGTGATATATTAGAGGGCTCGTTATGCTTGTCAGGTAATGCAAACAAACATTGAGAAAAGTGTAGGTTAAACCACAGACAGTTTCGTTTAAATGTAGGAGTCAGGTAACAAATGAACAGATTTATACCAGAAAAAAAATATCCTCTGAATGATTTAGGATTTACAGCAACTTCCATGTCCTGTGTCTAGGAAAAGGCTTTCTCAGGAGAGAGTCTTTTCTACATTTCCTCATGCAAAGGTCTGTGCTGAAGCTCTCTCGTGCAGTTTTGTGTGAAACAGAGGGATTGACTGCTCCCAAAGCTACCAGACAAAATCAGTGAGTGTCCTGGTCCAGCTCACAACTCTTCCCCAAGGCTCCAGGGTGGGAATATCCCCAAGAAACTCACTAACCCTGAGCTGGAGAGCTCGGGCCAGCCGTGTAGCTCATGGGCCTGAAGGATTTTCAGTGCCAAGTGGTGATTAGATCCTTTTCTGAGCAACTAATTATCAGGTTCTCATGATAATCTACCAGTGTGTATCTCCAAAAGCTTTGCATTTGTACATCCCAGTGAGCTGGCGAGGAATGAGAAACCTCTCTTCTCTCATCATCGTTTGTCTCTTTTGGGACATGTCAGATGCATTTAGCAGTAGCTTGAAATGACAAATCTTGTTTAGAGCCCATTACAGTCAACAACTCTCTTCCCATAGACTTGAGTGAACATTGGATCAAATCTTTGGGTGTGCAAAATAGGCAGAGGGATGAATCCACCAGTCCTGTTGAGGGCATTTTGGACTTGGAGCATTGCCTACATCTGCTTTGAGCTCACCAGGATTCACAAAGAAGTGATTATTAATTGACTTTTTAAAATGTATCTCACACTTTTTGGTTTTGTTTAGACAGTGAGAGATTCAAAAATAAATTAATATGTAAGTAAATGAAAGCAACTCTGATAATCTGTTCAGCAGCAGTAAGAATTTACTTATTTTCAGGTTCTTACTCATGATTTTTTCATGGTCTTGGAACTTGGATTTACATGCTTTATTTCCATACAGAAAGCAGAGGTGTTGTGTACCATGCTGCCTCAACAAGGGGAGAAAAAAGAAGAAAAAAGTATTGAGGAAATCTTTAACTCTTTTAAAAGAAAGAAGTGAAAAGGCTTCCTTGGTGAAACTCAGACTTCAAAAATGATTATGAGAAGTTGGAAGGGGAATAATAGAATTTTTTTTCCTTTCCTCTTAAGATTGATTTTTTTTTTCAAAGGCGACAGATCAATTTGCTCTATTTTCAAAAGCATTTTCCCAGCTTGTTTTAAAGCCATTTTTCTTGAGGAAAGTTCTGTCAAATCTCATTCATTCAGAATGTTTTTTGTTTGGGTTTTTTTTTCCTCCTCTGGATGTTGATGAGTAAGGCTAAAAGGCAAGTATGATATTAAGGACTTGTGACAAATGGTGTTGGTGGGGGAGCTTTTCCTTTTGTTTCTCTGGGAACTGACTCCATCTGGATTGCAGCTGATGCTGGAGGAAGAGCAGCTTAGCCAGGACACACCAGGATACTCTCCCACCCCCACTAGACTCCACCATGTGCCATTAGGGGATTGAGTGGGACTAGAGAAAGAAACTTCCGAATTCTCCAGCTGGCAGAAATAGCAGCAGGCAAAGCAAAGACTCACGGGAAAAATAAAGTTGTAAAAGTGTTTGGTTTAGGCCAACCCCCTTCCCAATAACTCAGTGGTTGTGGGATGATAGTGGGGAGATCTCCAGCCTCATCACACATCCTTTGGAAACATCAAGACCTGGACTGATCCCATCTAACTTTAGATATCCATCTGAGGCCCCTGTATCTGGCTCCCTCCAGAACTGGTCCACCATCACTGAAGGCAGAGAAGCAATTCTAAAGATTGATGCCTTTGGACTCCATCTCCATCTATGAACTATTGAAAATATAAGGCAACAGGATCCCTAAATAAGGTGCCTTGGTGAAATGAATAATTAGTTGGAATCCACCAGAGTTGAGACCTCTGGATCCAGGGAGATGTCTGTAGCATGCAACTGAATTTTTCTGCTTTTTCCCCATTTCTTCCCTTCATTCCACAATCCTCCCTTCTCCCTGTACTTCCCTCCTTCCCTTTTAGTCCACCTGATCCTTTAGCCTCTTGTCATTTCTCACTTTCTCCTTGTCCACACAGTCAAAAACACCTTCTCTAAAAAACATCAGGCAGGAATGAGAGCAAATCAGCTGCTGCGGCACTCTGTGTGTTATAACTCTCCCTCCATCCCGACTGAAACATTTCTACTTAAATCACAAGCCCTGTGTGCTCCTCTCAGTGCAATGCCAAGCACAACAGGGACCTCTGAGTCCTTAAGTGCAAACATCATAAAGGCAGTAACAGCAGCAGAGGCGTGGGTGGGTGAGCCACCTTCCCTTTCCCTTTCATCCTTGCGAGCTGGAGGGCTCACACCGGCCCCGCTGGGAGCGGGGATGAATGAGAGCTCCACTTCCACGTGGCAAAATGTCTGCAAATAACCTGCAGAGCAGGTGCTCGCAGAAATTAAATGATTCCGAGTAATTTACCGTGGCAGGAGCATCAATCTGAGAATTGCTAAACTGCGAGTTACTGAAACACAGTATTTTATCACATTTTCAACCCGTAAATGTCAGCTGCTTTATTGGTTTTAACATCCTGTCAGGTGCACCGATAAATTTAGCGAACACACCAGTTGGGTTTCTAATAAGCATGGACTACTCACCTCAGATACCATTAATTCTGCTTCATTTCTGAGTGCCATGGTGCTGGAGGAGTATTTCAGGTGTAATTTGCTCCCATCCTAATCAGTTCCCTAGCAATTTATTGCACAATTTCTCTGTGTCTTGAGCAAAGTGTTATTGGTTTATAGAGCGTGGATCTTGTTTTATTTCAGGTTTAGTTCTATTAATCAAGTTCACTCAAATCTGGAAGAATATTAAAGCTGATTTGCAAGCCAACAACTTGCCTTTCAAAGTTAGAAGGGATACCCCTTAAAAAACCTCCAATTTGGCATTAAAAAATCATGACCTGGCTAAGCAGTCAATTAAAAGCATGAAGAATGCCAAAATCAATTAAAAGAACTTCCTGTGCAGCTTAAATCTTCTGCTGACGAAAAGGGATTTTTTCTTACTGTTAAAAAAGAATGAAAAAAGAATCCATCAGCATGGGCATCCTAAAGGCATTTGTTGAGTGTAAAGTTAAAAAAAACCATCAAAACACGAGTTTGATGAGGAATGAAAAGACACCAATCCAAGGTCACTAAGATGATTTTTATGCTCTATGAATATGACGTTGGATGCTGCAGTACAATCCAGGGCTCTCTCCCATTCCCAAATCCTTTGTCAGTCCTGCCATGTGATCCTGCCAAACCACACGATATCACTTTGCATTGATGAGGTCTCTCAGTGCTTGAATCCCTCCAACCAAGGCTGATGTGGGGGTGTCTGCAGAGGGAGGAATGAGCTCACCTTCCACTGCACAGCATCTCTGTGAGTCAGGCATGAGCTGGAAGTGGGAAAGGGTTTGGATCGGCTCTGGCAGGGCAGGTTTGGGTGGGTGAGGTGAATTCAGTGTGGGTGGTGGGTCGACTTAGCAGCTAATATGAAAACTTGCCAGCGACAACAGGTGGGAAGAATCTGTTTTTAATTTTTTTTTTTATGCTGGCTAAAGGAACTGTAGTGAATTCAAAACCTTCCCTCCCTAACCTAAAGGAAGGCTGCCATCTAATGATCACCAGCAGCAATTCCTGCCACACCACCAGCTTTTCCTGCCTTGGAGGAACAAACTTTATTCCCAATATTAAGAGCTTGTTTCAATCTGTAGGTTCAGCAGCTCAGCTGACCTTGACCTCAAAGTAGTAACTGATGTTGGGACCTGGCTCCTGACAGGGCACATGAGGATAAAGAGATGCTGTCTACAAGCTATTAAACATCATCTCTGCCTATTATTTTTCATTCTTGCACCTCAGTGGGTATTGGAAGAGTGGTTTTGCTGCCTCATTATATCACCTTTATCCAGATTCACAGTCAAACACACTCATAAATATCTCACTGCAATAAAAAACCCACAGTGACCACTCTAGGGAACAGATTCTTTGCAATTGCCACCGGGTGCTGCATAACAAAATTATTCTTTTACTACTCCTGGGACATCAGGAGCTCTCTGCAATGTGTCACAGAGGAGAGATCCACAGCTGATATCCCTGTTTCCCTCACCTCTGAGCACGCTGGGTGTGGAAATATATTCCATATATTTTCCTATATGGAAAGTGTTCCAGCAAAAACAAGGAAGAAATCTGGTTCCATATATGTGGTATGCAGGAGAAGAAGTGAGATTCATAAACTGCAACAACAAAAAGGAAAAGGTTTTTAAAAATTAGAGGAAGTTTCTAAAAGCAGGGATAGTGAAGTGTTGAAATCAATTGTGTGGGACATTGCTAAAACTCTGTTAATGGAGTGTTTTGGAAACAGGTTGGACAAAATGCCTGATATGGTCAAAATTATGCCTGACAAGTTCAAAATTATACTTGATCCTGCCTTGGGACAGAAAGATGGACTAACTCATCTCTGGAGGCCACACACAATGATTCTAGTTTTAGGGGTATCAAAAATGAAAAAGCAGCTGATTCTAGAGGCTTTATAAATAACTTTCAGATTCTTTACAAAAAACATAAACTCTTTTCAAAATTATTGCCATTTATCCTACGCACTTGTGAAAATAGGACTGCTTTATTGCCAGGACTAAGGCTCCTTTTTTATCTGACAGAGCAGACATTTTTGACCTCTGGAGTATTTCCCACCTCCTGGCCCAGTTCTGGAGCATCCCAGCTCTCCCTTCAAAGGCACACAGCTGCACAAACTGTCCAGCCTGGGTGCTGCAGTTCTGAACTGCCACATTTCACCAGTGGTTTGCAGTTATAAGTAAGGTCATTCCATCTCTTCTCACTTAAATCTACCTAAATTACATCCTCTGCAAAGCCAAAAGTTAATTTAGGCAGTTATTTTAATTTCAGGAGTGCTGTGATGAAGTGACCTCTGAAGGTACGAGTTAATATTCTCAGGTGCTTCTGCCACCACCTTTGCTTTATTTTCTTTATTTCTAAAAGTCAACCTGAAATTGCTGTAATTCTTTTGCCTCTCTGGGGACCGTGATTCCAGGGGATGTGACTGGTTTCAGCTCACACAGAGGAATCCCTCTGGAAAAAGAAGCAGCTTTTCCTCCAGCACATACCACAGGCAGACCTTTGTGTTTTGTTTTAAAGGAGAGATTCTTCCACCTTCTTACCCAGCAGGGACCAGGGCAGTCCCCAGACTGAGAGATTTGGTTTTTTTCCTGGATGGAGTCCTCAGACAGTGGTCCCAGGCCCTTTCTAGTAGCCCTTGCTGTCCACAAGTGCCTGCCTCAAGCAGTGAGCTTTAAATAGCCCCCTAATCTTCACCAGCCCATTCCAACACACATTTTTTCCCAAGCTGGAGGTTGGTCAAACTCATCCTGCTCCAGCTGAAATGCCTGTCTGGAAGAACATCATGGGGAAGAAGCAGCTGTCTGCGGTGAACACAAGAATGATAAAGCTGGCAAACTCCTAAAATTTTGGATGTTTAAAGTGTAAAGCTTAAGGATCAGCAACAGCAAAAGTGGTCCTGCCGCCACTGAGGGAAGGCTGATAACTGGAAGGGTGGTAAACTTTGTGTAAAACCACAGTTCTGTCACTTATTTTTTCTTTGTTTTTGCCTTACAACCAGGCATCTTCACTCTGAACATGTTTCAGCAATGATCAGATCAGATTAATTGGTGGAGAAGTCAGTGTAGCCCACAAGATGCCTGAAAAGCTCGTGTTGGGAATCCCAGTGCCATTTACAGCACAGCTGATGCTGTAAACCAGTGAGTGATGGTGCTGCCAGGTGTAAAATTGGCTCTTTCTTCCCACTGCTGCACTGTGAAACACCTGAATTTCAGCCTGTGCAGATTGAATCTCCACAATTTTCAGCCTGGCCCAAGAGCTGCAGGCCCAAGGGTGTGTGTGACACCCCAGCCAGCACTGACACTGTGGCTGAGACTCTCTTACTGCCTTCAGGAGACAACGCTGAGGATCAACATTTTTGAGCTCACAGAACCATTAAGGCTGGAAAAGACCTCTGAGATCATCAATCCAACGGAGTGAACCTAATTACCTGAGCCAAAGAGCTCCCATGTAAGCCCAGATCTGGTGGCAAACATCCTACATGGCAGGGCTACGGCACCTGGGGCAAACCCCAGGATCAATCCGGGTGGGGACGAGCAGATGTTTGCAGTACAAGTTTGCAGTATTTGACCTGGTAGAATTCACACTTATTCACAATTATAAAGCAGCAAAGCACCTATCGAGCTATGTAAGGATTTTGTCTGTGTTTGACCAGATTGTAGAACTTTTTATTCTCTCACTTAGCGCTTTTCACGAGTCAGTGTTCCCCAGCTTTGGGCTGTGATATTAAATCCTCAGGACATGACCACGTGGTTTGCCAAGCAAATGAGCACTACACGCAAACAGATTTTGTTCCTCTCCACTGTTTGTGTTTCTGTTGTATCTTCTGCTGCACTGTTACATCTTCAACAGCCAAAAAAACCCCCAGAAAACTGCTCAGGATGTCCCATCTACTCCTGTCTGGATTTCATATTTTTTTTAACCTCGTGTCTCCAAAGGAACAGAGAAGCAGATGCTCTCATTTCATTAAAATACTCTTTTCCCTTAAAATGTTAATTCTTATCAAACCAGCCTTACATCGCATTAATTCTACAGGCCAGGTAGCAGTGACTGATCTGTCACTTCTTTTCACTTTAATTTTTATTTCACCTTTCTTCTGGTGACAGTCAAAGCAATTTATTGAAGAAAACCAAGCCTTGGGGACTCATCAAAGGTTGAAGAGCTTGGATTCTGTCTGTGTGGAGGCTCCTACAGTTCTGATACCCCCATGAGATACCATCACTACACAGATTGGCTGTAGTGATAAGCTCTGCAGCCATGGAAAGCTCCACTTATTTCAGGGTAAAGTGATTTTCTGGTGCTGCTTGGGCAGAAGGGATGGTCTTCCATCCACCAGGGAGGGTTTCTCTCCCCAAGCCAACCCTTGCAATTCCCTGGGAGGACTTCCTCCAGCTCCATGAGACCCATTTTGCCTTGACTGGTGGAAAGAGTGAAAGATGTGTCTGGCAATATAATTTTCTCCAGATCTGCTGCTGCTTCTGCAAAAGCCACATGCTCTGTCACTTGGGAATGCTGTACATGCAGCCTACAGGAGAGATGGGATTTGATTCCAGCATCACAAGAGCTCCAGACTTTTTTTTCACCCCCCCAAATGGTTCCTGAGTGTGCTATGAAGCATCTCAGAGACCTGAGCATCACAATTACTCTTCTGCTCAGTGTCTTTCAGAGTGGGTGTCTACTGAAGCCTCTTTTCCTCTTTCCCAAGTGCTATTGATGGTTAATGACATTTCAAAGGATCCATTAAAAACATTTTTACTAATATACTTTTATTAATTTCAGAGGGGTCTTTGCACAGCGCCCTTGTTTGCAGGTACTTGGCATGAGATGAAGTGTTCTTCAGTGGGTTTGATAATGAATCACTTCCTGAGATGAGATCAGCTGTGGAACTCTCATTTTCTCTCCAGTAACCATTCCCTGTTTACCTTCTTTCAGGAAATCTACTGCATTTGATAAAAAATATCCATTTTAATGTTTGACAAATAATTACTGTAACTGTTTAATGACCTAATATGGGTCATTTGCATTGCACAAAGGCCAGATGGAATAGCTCAGCCCAAATATACGACAAGACAATGACACTGGAATAAAGTCCCCTGATAGCAATCAGGGGAAGATCTACTTGAATTAAACAGTACCAATTCACAGGATCATCAATAATTCCTATTTTTAAATGGTCCCAAAAGGAAGGCAATGTTCTGTGGTCTGTCTATGATCAGGAAAATTACAGAGTAGGAAGACCTTTGAATTGTGGCAGGGTTGGATGAAAAACAGAATCAAAAGAATTGCCATAGCTACCTTCTGATTGAACTCGTGAAAGAATGATCAGCAAAGGTGAGCAGAGGTTTTTACAGGGCCACAAACCTTCACATCAGGGATGATTTGGGACAGAGGAAGTTAATGAATGACAGCAGAAGTTAATTAGTGCTCGCGTTTTCGGGAGCTGCTGGGTCACAGGTATTTACAGCGGCTCGAGATAGTCCTGTCTGTGCAAACTGCTCTGTTTTTCCAGAACCAACTGGGAGAAGTTTCAGCAACATCAGGATCACTTGGGGTTTTTGGTGGGTTTTTTGATGGTATTAGATGAGATAAAGAACAGTTCCTGTTAACTTTTAACAGATTTCTGACACAGTGAGTAATTAGGGGTTTGTGGAATAGCACACACATTAAAGACATGGAGATATGTGCTAATTTTCGTGCTCTCTGCTGCCCTGGATCTGTTTAACACAGGCTGGGGTTTGTTTTGCTCTCTGACTGAAGAGGGAGTGATCTGTCATCTTGGCAAGTTTTCAGTATTGGTTTTTTAGATCAACTAATTCAATTATATTTTAACATTTTTGCTGGCGTGTTTCTCAGAATATAAAATCCAATGATCCCATCTGTTATTTAAATAACACAAACTATAGTCCTTTATTCTGTGTCTCCCTTCAACAAGCCCACAGCATGTGATTTACTTGGAGCCACAAGACTCAATTAAAGACTTCAAGTGACGGCAAATTTCACTCAGTCCTTACTAAGATGTTCCCATGGTTAATTGAAACAACTGTAAGAAATGTTCAGACTTAATTATAGGCCTGCATTTTCCTAGATTCAGTTTCCAGCCATGAAATCTTAATATGTCTCTGCTAGATAGAAAGCTCTGTCTGCACCACCAACCCGCTGGTTTTTGTGTTGATTTTGAATTGAGTTTGCTGCTCTTAATTGGTGTTAATTGCCAGATTTGTGGCAGCACGTCCAGTGCACTAACATCCAGAATTAGTGGATGTTATTTGATGGAATGGCTGAGAGCTCTTTAAGTGGACTGTGCTGTAGAAATGCAAAGCTTTTCTTGGCTTACGCTTTCTATTTGCACAACGCGATTTAAGCAATGGAAATAAAATTCCTTTTTGAAGGGCTGTAGGATCTGTCACCCTGGGTTGCACCTCAAACCCTGCTTGGGGAAGAACTCCATGGTTCTATGAGGGTTGAAGAGTCCAGACAAAAAGCACACTTTGGTTTTACTTACATGTCAAACATTTTAGCATTGGCCCCTGGAGGTGGCCTGGGGACAGCCAAGTATCCAATTCCATCAGCTGCAAACCCCAAATGCCTAAAAGCACAGAAACAGTTAACACTTTAACTGTTTAAATATTTTAACAGAATTTCCATCTCTTGCAACATCAGCAAAGCACAAAAATGCATATTTCATTAGGTAACACACCAATTTTTCATACCTTTGGAAGGTGCAGGAGTAACACGTCTTGATTTGAATAACAAAATACCATAATTTCAGCAACACTTTTTTGCAGACACGAAATTTAAATATGAAGCGTGAAGCTATTCAGCTCATGACACAACATTTCTTATTATTGTTCATTTTAAAATATTACTATTTATTACCAAAAAAAATTACTTTCTACATTTTAAGATTCTTTTTCTCATGAACTTGGTTCACAAATTGGTAGAATCTACAATTACAGAAGCTGCAATTACCTTAGCAGATGGAAAGCAAAGACTTTTTCAAGGCATTTCCCAGACCACCTAAACACCAGATTGCCTGGATTTTGCTGCATAATTAGACATATTTGCCTAAAATTGAGATTAATCTGTGCCATGATGTCCAACAAGTTATTAATGTTTAATATAGGATGAGGAGGACAATCCAGATCTCAAATGTGCATCATGGTTGAGGGTAAAATATCTTTTCTTCATGATGAATATATTGGATATAGAAATACATATTAAAAAAGTGGGTTTTTTTCCAAATTTGTCTATATTAAGGTGCGATTCAGACCACCAGTATTTAATATTCCATGGGTGCCACTTAATCACATGCTCATGGCACCTTCAGCAGCTCTGCTTCTGCCTTTCAAAGTACTTCAAATAAACCAAATAAATTTGAAGGCCGGGAGAGAAAGAGAGACCCTGGGAGATAAACCAGTGCATTTTCTGTGATTATAAAAACTAAGGCAGGTAGTTCTGGGGGAACAATTTCTGAATTCAGGAGAAGAAATGCCTTCTTTCTGCTTGTTTTCTGCACTCTTGGTAAGCCTTTCAATTTTTCTTGAATATCTCCCAGGCAAGTTTCAATTTTAGGAGATGATCAGGTCTCATATGACTTACAGGAAAAAATACATTTAATATCCTCATGTTTATTTTTGGTGAGCAGATGCCTTCTGAAGAAAAGCAGTCACATGGGGAAAAGTGAATTGTTATTGGGAAATGACTGTGATATTTATCTCTTCTTTTTTTTTTTTTCCATCTGTAAAGAGCTTTCTTTGGTGTACAAGCATGAAAGAGTGGGGATAAAGGAGCACATGGAAACAACCCACTATTTAATTCAGCTGGTGTGGAAGTTTAATTTAACAAAAAGAAAAAGAAGGATTTTTTTTTTTCTCCTAACAAATCACAAAGAAGCTGAGTTCATCCTTCATTTCAGCTGTGAAAACCAATGAACCAAACATCCAAACCAAATTTCCTTTAGCTTAATTAATTGTACCAGCCCCCAGACAAGAACACTCCACTTCTATGCACACGGAATAAAATGCTGGATCTTTTTGGATGCAGCTCTCTGGGGACACTTTGCAGTGCTGCCAAAAGGAAAGGTCACACAGTGCCCTCCATGAAGTGCAGCATTGGTGCAATAAAAGTGAAAGTCTGGGCTGTTTTCTTTCCTTCCACCCCTGGAAATTTCAGATAAGTTCTCAGCAAGTCCCTCCAGCAGTTTAGGATAACTCTGCTCCTACCCCAAAGCCTGATTTCAGCGTGACTTAGGAGCCATCAGGCAAAAAATCCCACAGCTTTCCACAGGATTCTACAAATATGCAACAAACTGGTTATTTCTGTGATTCCAGTGGCCTCAGATGCCACAGACAGCACAAGAAGTGACACATTTGCATGTGAATTCTGCAGAAAAGCAGTGAAACAAAGCTCGGCTGCTGCTGCAAATATTTTCAGAGCAGTGAACACGTGATAAATATTATGTAGATGGTGACTCCTACCATTGGGATTCACAGGTGCCAGTCAGAGGGGAAGGAGAAGGGAGCAAATTTATCCTCCTGCTTGATCTCTGGTACAGGATTTCCCAAATAATCTCACCCATTTTTTTCCTTCATGGCTTTAGGCTGAAATTTACCTTCCATAAAAGCATCGACTTCATATGGGGAATTCACCACTCTTCTCAGTTTTTGTTCTTAAATATGTGCCATTTCTCATCTGCATTTATCTTTTCTGACCTTCAAAATGGCCAAAAATCACCGAAAGCATGGTTGTATCCCAACAAGGTTGTGCTGTTCTGCAGGGGAGAGGGATCTTAATGAAAATTATAAGATGAGAATGAGATTTTGTACCTAAAAGAAGAATGAGAGCACAGTATAGAGTAGGTACGCATAATAGAGAGAAAGGACATGAGTTAAAATAATCCTATTTCATAATCATTTAATCTTTTTTTTTTTTTTTTCTCTCCTGGACTCTTAGGGACTTGGTTGCAACCAAAGACATCTGTTCTTAAGGGAAATTACAGATGTAGGGTGGTTACCACATACATTGTAATTGAACAAGGCTGAAGTTCTTTAAATAGAGGCTTTTTAAGATATATATAAACCATGAAAAACAAAACTAAACCACTCAACCATATAAGAATTAAGGAGAAAGTATGGAGGATTCTAGATTTTGAAGTGGCAATGGTGGAATAAAAGAAAAATGAGTCACACATAGAGGAGGGGCAGCCCATTTCTGAAATAAATATTGTTTGATATGAGAAAATTACCTGACAGCTGGAGCTGGACTAACATTAACGTATTAATTGGAAAAGCCTCCCTCCAGAAAATATTAGATTCTACAGATTCTGCTTGGATTTTAGTTACATTTTCTGAAAACTGCATTATTCTTAAAGAATTTCTAGTTCTTCTCAGGATGTGAGTCCTTGAAGATCCTTTTCAACCTTTAGGAAGCAGTGGGATTTTCAGCCAGCACTCAAGTTCCGAGCTAGAAAATTTTCCATTCTTTTTCTTTCCCTTCCCCACCCCCCCCAGAATCTCATTTGATAAAAAACCAGAGGTTGCTCAAGTTCTAAAATGGAACATCAAACATTTCTGCAAGAGCTGGCAAAGCTGCTGAAGGCACGATAATTGTAATGAGCAGAATCACCGCCTGCTTTGACTCACATCCTGTTTCACTCATGCAAGGTATTAAGTTTATACAACGGATTAGTTGATGAGAAACTTTCTCCTCTGTGGATTACAAATGAGAAAGTTGTAAAAATATCAACATACAAACAGTGTTACCGGGTATTACAACTGATTTGCACCACAGAGCACAGGATTTCAGGTGTTCTTTCAAATTGCACCCAGCTCAAACCAAATGATAAGGAAAATGTGAAATTCTGACTACTTCTAGTGGAGAAAGACCTGTGTTCTGTAGTAGTTTTTCCTTTCTGTTTGAGGTATTGGACTGGTATGGAGCCCATCACTGGTGACCATTTGATCATGACATAGAAAGAGATTTATTTATCTAAAACTCTTTGTAAATTAAAATATATGACCCTAATTCATATACATGACCCTAGACCCATAAGGAGTGGACCAGCTGTGATGCATTCACCAATCTCTTACGAATTAAAGCCCAGAATAATAAAGAACTGAAATACAGGGAGAGGGAGTAAAATATGTGATTCAGCTTCTAGACTACCTGGAAGGAGAATAACTGTTTCCAGGTATGTAACTATTCTATTTTCTTAGGCAACCTGTCACTGTGGGGCATCAGAGTGACAGGGCAGAAAGAGTTCCATCCTTGTTAACATTTTCAAGAAATTTCATGTATTTACAGTGAATTTTAAATTGCTAGCAGATTAAACTGCCTAAACACCAAGGTACTGTAATATTGGATTAAAAAAATAAAAAAGAAAAATTTTAAACATCCCAAACAAACAAAACAAACAGAAGCAATTTTTACCTGATTGAGTAGCACTGAGATTGCAATTCTTGCCCTTCTAATCTGCTCTGGCTTTGTGCAGAACAGTGTTTAGTAAGTGTTAGGGTGTCATTGAGATGGCCAAGCTCCAAATTGGCGGGTTCATGAGACAGGCCAGTGGTGTTATCTGCACTTGGTGAAAGACAGATCATCATCAAGTGAGAGTAAGAGGTGGAGGCAAACTGGGAAATCAACTTGTAAAAATCTTGGAATGAAATTCAGATTTACCTTATGCTCACAAATATATGGGTGGGCAGAATAGAAAAACCCATTTGTTCCTTAGAAACAAAGTAGGGATCTGGAAATATCTGTGATATAGTTGTTGGGAAAAAATATGGGGGAAAAAAAGTGAAGTTTCATGCTGAATATTGAAAGAGCATCAACAAGTTTGGCAAAACCTCTACAAACACTTTGGAGGTGGAGCTGGGAGAGGCTGGTTTGGATGTCTCTGTCTTTCTGAGCTGTTGTCATGGGAGCTGTGATAACTGGTGATGGTAGAAGAATCAAGCTGTCATTTTCAGAGAGGTTTGAAAGAAAATGAGCTAAAAACAAAGGGATTTTCAGCTTGGAATGAGACTCTTTTGTCCTTGTGAGAAACTTCAATCAGTGCTATTCATGCAGGAGCTCCCCTGATGTGCAGGTGGGCTGTGGGACGTCCTGTTCAGTTTCCAGGGACTCTGCTCAGCTAACAGGAGAACACAGGACTGACTGGCTGGATGTTTGTGATCCACCTGGCAGCACAAATTATGTGAAGCAATTACTGTAACAAATGGGCTCATTCTTGTGAACAATGAGGAGGAACATCTTCTACCTGGCAGACTTGTGATTTATAGATTCATAGGATGGTTTGAGGTGGAAGGGACCTTAAAGATCATCCAGTTCCAACCCTGCCATGGGCAGGGACACCTTCCACTGTTCCAAGTTGCTCCAAGCCCCATCCAGCCTGGTCTTGGATACTTCCAGGGATCCAAGGGCATCCACAGCTTCTCTGGGCACCCTGTGCCAGGGCCTCCCTACCCTCACAGGGAAGGATTCTTTCCCAATATCCCATCTCTCCCTGCCCTCTGGCAGTGGGAAGCCATTCCTCCTTGTCCTGTCACTCCATGCCCTTGTCCCAAGTCCCTCTCCAGCTCTCCTGGAGCCCTTTTTGGCACTGCAAGGGGCTCTGAGGTCTCCCTGGAGCCTTTTCCAGCCTGAACCACCCCAACTCTCCCAGCCTGGCTACAGAGCAGAGATGCTCCACGCCTCTCCCTTCAATCCTGGCTCCTGAGAACAATTAAATCCAAGCCAATTCTTCAATCTCTACCCAGCCCGCAGCTACTTCTGAATTTTTCGGAAGAGCGAGTGTGTGTTTGTGTACCACACGTACCTATACGGACCTGTAGACATACAGGTAGATAAGTTTTGGCAAATTAATCATTCAGATGAATGTTTCAGGCCAGAGGTCACAAAGCAAGAAAATGTCCAGGCTGTCCAGTTCTCAGAATATCACAGAATTTCTCCAAAATTTTTGAAAAGGCACATGGCTAAAAGAAAAGAGGTTGTTACAGCTCATCCCTCTGGCTGATGGTGGCTACTTTTGACTGCAGCCATATCCTGACCACAACAACAACAAAAAAGGCCATTTAAAAAAATTAGATTGATTATATTAATTTGAATTAAAAAGATTGCAATTACTCATTCTTTGGAGGAAAGAATGTGTTTGCCTTGAGATGCAGCAATTTGGTATCTGTGAGCATTTTTAGTCATAGATCCATTGGATTTCGCATCATACTGGGAGAAAAACTTCAGAAAAGATTCCCTGGAGACTCTCAATTCCTCTGAGCAAGTAATTGATTTGCAGGAGGGTTTCATGCATTGGTTGTCCCTGAGGAGCTCATGTCCTGGCCTTGCAGGCTGTGAATAGCACAAATCTAAATATTTCTGTGATTTCTGGAAAAGTCCTGTGATGCAATAAGCTCCTGGCTCCTTGGAATGACATAAAAAAGGCCCTGGTAAAGTAAGGCTTTTATTTCTCAGTTTTAGCCCAAGGAACTTCAATTGCTTGCACAGTATGAGGAAAAATGCAAGGCATTCCTCTTAGTTTCACAGCATTTATGCCTGTGGGGTGCAAATTAGAAGTGTGACCACTTAAAAATATCCCGGAAATATTACTTTAATGGCTTTTCTCAGCACCTCAGTATCAGTGACATGTTTGCTGCGTGCTTTAAGCTACTTATGAACTGCAGTGACCCATTTCCTCTGACAAGCTTGTAGTAATGTTTGTAAGTGATAAAAAAGAAAGAGCATGGAAAATAGAGATATTAATGAAATTTGGAGCCAGAAGGAATTTTCCTTATGCACTTGTTCTTAATCAAGTAAAGTTCCTTCTGCCCGGGAAAGAAGGAAAAATTCTTATTAATATCAAAGTCCAGCTTTTGAATGGTCAGAAAGTTAAAAACAGAACCTTCTTCAGCAGAAGAAGTCATCTAACAGAGAATATCAAGAAAAAAACTTCACAATATTTAGTATCTTGAAGAGGGCTTTAAGGATGACATTGAAAGGAAATCTGTTTTTTAAATTTGGTCAAATATCCTCAGTCATGTTTGTGAAAACTGCAATTCCCTCCCCTACTAAATTCATAGGAGAAAATTGAGGACCTGCCTCAAGTTGTCAGAGGGAGAGGAGTGGGCACCTCAGAGACCTTCACAACTTGCTGGGTTCCTCAATGAGGCCTTTCTGGTTGGGCACCTACAGGGTTTAAAGCTTGGAAAAGGAGAAGGAAGAGTAAGGAAATCGTTCTGTCCTGAAGAAAAATGGAATCACGGAATAGTTTGGGTTGGGAGGGACCTTAAAGACCATCGAGTTCCACCCCCCTACCACGGGCAGGGACACCTTCCACTATCCCAGGTTGTTCCAAGCCCTGTCCATCCTGGCCTTGGACACTTCCAGGGATGGGGTGTCAACCCATAAATCATCTTGTTCCAAATAATAAAAATCTTGGGCTTATAAAAGGGAAAATGAAACGACTACAATTAACCTTACATGTCCAAAGACAGGTGTGGCGCCCACACCCGAGCTCTTGTGCTACAAAGAAACACTAAGCCAAGTCGTTTTGCCCTTCTACTCTTGCTCTCAGCAGCCACAGAAAAGCAGATATTCCTGAGCATTTTGGTATTGTGAATTTTTCAAAAATGGCAGGACAGGAAAAAGTTCTTTGTGCTTACCCATTTTCTAGAGCATTTTCAATAGAATATTGTCCCCTGAGACTTTCTCCAGGCTAAACAACCCCAGCTCCTCTTCATGGGACTTTTGTTCCAAACCCATCTCCAGCTCCATGCCCTTCTCTGGATACTCTCCAGCCCCTCAATGTCTTTTTTCAAGTGATGGACCCAGAAGTGAGCATGGGACTCAAAGTGACTCAAAGTACTCAAGGTGGTTTTCAAACACTTGTTAATGCTCTTTTCAAAGCAAGAAAACAGATACAGCTGAACCCTTCTAAATATTTTATCGGTAAAAGGAAAAAAAATAAACAACTTTCATTTCCTGCAATATTAGTAGGATGGAGAAACTCCTAGGGTCCAAAAGCCCAGGTTTTAACTCATTTTCATTCCCCAGCTCTTTGATGTGCAACCAGAGAATGCTGTTAATTAAAGCAGGTCCCCAAAGGCAAATATTGTTGTTGTGTTGAAAGCGAGAGAGAGAGAAAAAAAACAACCTGCATCATTTCGCATTGCAAGGGACCAAAGCAACACCCTTAAAAAATTCATTTCCACTGAGTGCTCTGAAACCTGATCCCTTGTCCCCAGAAAACACAAGCCCTGGGCCAAATATTCAGGTGGTGTTGATCAGTGTGGCTGGCACAGGCATGGAGGGGGCTGTGATTCATGTGAACACTTCGCGTCACTTCTGACCGTGCTTTGGCTATGCCTTGGTGCTATCAAAAACCACCACAACCAGACCAAGGATCATCAGGCAGCCCAGACTCAGCCCCAGCAACTTGTTTTTCATTCTTCTTGACCAAATCCATGTCTGATTGACTTAATATGTATTTTCTGCTTTATTTCCAAAGCTGCCTGAGCTGTTGTTGCATAACAGCTCCATGCTGCAGCACATGGTCTGTGGTTTTCTGCTACTCTTACCCCTCGTGCTGGTTGCAGGGCATCCCTTTCAGCCCCCCCCAGGTCCCCTGAGCCTGGCCATCATCCCTCAGCCTCCCTAGTCCCATCAGACCTGTTGTGGTGGCAGCTCCCATCACTCCCAGGAGACTGTGGGTGGATGAGCCTGGAGGTGACACCAGCTGAGCCCCGGGGTGACAGCAGCTGAGCAGAAAGGACCTTGACACTGCACAAGCACTGCTCAGCAATTACATATCTCTTTATTTTCAAGTTCTAAGCACCAAGTGAAAATAAACCCCACATGAGCCTAAGCCCGTACCAGTCTGACTCTCCCCCAGTTAAGCCAGCGCACTGGGAAAGCTGGCTGCTGCCTACTCCAGGATCAGGCAGCTGCCTGTGCTGCCTTCCTGCACTGCCAAAACCATCTCAGTGCAGCTCTGCCCCTCGGAGGGGCTGCTCCCCAGGAGCTTGCAGGAGCAGGAGCAGGGCAGCAGCATCAGACGCCGGCGCGGCCACTGAGGCAAACGCAGCCAGGCTGAAAACAGCAAGCTTTGCACCCAGGTGGAGATTTGCTCCGGGTGTAAGTAGGAGCCTGTGCAGAGGGTTTCTAGGAGCAGTGAGCTGTGATCCTGCAGGAGCTCATTGCCCCAGCAGTGGACAAAACACAAGGAAAAGCTCATCCCATCACATGCTCCATGGAGCGCTCCAGCACCACACAGATGTCAGAGCACCTCTCTGGCTGCTGCCCCACGCTGTCCTGCTCCAGGATGGAAGAGTGACCAGGGGGTGGCCACAGGAACACAACCAGCTGGTAGAAGATTCAATTCACGTGAACCTTCCAGGATTCACAGGGGCCATTCATCCCAGTGTGTGGGGAAATCTTTGGCATGAGTGCTCTGTGAAAACTCCCGGTTGATCAAGAAGTCACTCAGCAGCTGCTTCAGATTCCTGCCCAGGTGGGCAGTTCCTGCCCTGGAAATAGGGTAGGCCAAGCCAAAGACCTGGCAGCATTTTGTGCTCCCGTGATGTCTTCATCCACCTCACTATCATCCTCCTCTTCACAGCTGTAGTTAGGGCAGCTGCTGGAGCCAAGCTGCTTTTGTATGCAGAACTCAATGAGCACGGCTGCCACAGCGGCCCAAAAGAGCCAGTAAAACATGGAGTGGAGGAAAGCTTTTTCCAGGGCCTTCTGCTCAACCTCCTGCCACAGCCATGACATCTCCTGATGCAGAAACTCCTCACGCTGCTGCGTCCGCTGGGCCGTGGCCACATTGGCCTGTGGCTCGTGTGTCTGCCCAGGCAGGAGGGCCAGCACAGCCAGGAGGACTGTGATTGCCACAGCCATGGCCTGGAGGAGATGGGAGAAAGGTTTATCCAGCAGGTCTGGGTGAACAGGCTTGAAGGGACCGCAGTTCCTGGCTGGAGGCAGCACAGGGCCCATCCTGCCCAAGCCACCCTGATGGTCATCCCCTGCCTGGGCTGTGCCCCATGAAAGGGTAAAGACACCCAATCAGAGTCTCCTGAGGCCCCATCCCTGCCATGCTGGAGCATTCCATGGAGCCAGAGGCAGCTGGCACACCCAAAGCCTCTCCGGGCACCTGCCACCCCAAGGAGCCCCAAGCTCCTCTGTCCCCAGCCCCAAGGACAGGGTCATGCCCTGCCCTGAGGGACTGAGCTCTTGCTCTGGATTAGAAACACCCCTGGGCATCTGGCCCTTGCCCCACCCAGCCCAGCCTTGCTGAAAGTATCTTGTAACATCTAATGGTCATCTAAGATAAGAACTATAACTAGTTTGGGCTGAAGTTTCCCATGCTGGCATTGTCCAGCAGCCTCATGCTGTCCTGTTTAGCTTTCTTGCAGGTGGAGTAAGGTTAAGATGGAGAGGGGACAGTTGGTTCTTTCTCCCCCTCATTTTTCTCTAAAGTGCTGTATGTACTTCAGGAGATGCTAATTAAAGAAGTTATGTTCTGTTTGCCTAGCCTGGAAGAGTATTTTTAAAAAATAATCAGAACCAAATCCACATTTACTTTATTGTTACTCATCTCATCCTTTGACACAAAGACTTGAAATCTATCAGATTGTTGCTTCTTTTCCATTTTCCTGCAATGCACATTATTACAAGCATCTGAAAAGCCTTTGTTCAATGAAGACTTATTGAATCAGGCAGTGAAGCACAGAGCCTGCACTGAACATCCTGTATTCCCTCTTTCAAGATAGTTATTCTGCATGCACAGCACACAACTACCAGATCTCCTCTGGAGATGGATTTTCTCTCACAGCTGCATTTCAGGCTGTAAAAGCACTAATAGCTTTAAGGAAAACATACTGAATTGGAGATTCTGCAGTTAATTCAGTAATACTGTAGTACTTTGGGCCTGAAACAAGACTTGCACAGGATATTTAACTTGGGCCATGTGGAAATTAAAATGTTATTTTAGAAAAAGTCCTTCCCATTTTTATCTGGTGGATGTATTTGTGCCTTATTTTGCAGGAAGGTAGACAGGATCAGAAGCTGGAAGGTATTATACAGTGGAGTAGAAGAGAGGTGAATAAACAAATGCCCAAACACTTCAGTGCTCCCCAGTGCCTCTTCTGCTGTTTAGGAGCTATTGGTGACATGATTTAAACTTGCAAGGTTTTTACCTTAATTTTGGTTACTCTTTTCCATGACATGGTGGAAATTTGCGGACACTGATGCTTTTAAAAGTACAAATTCAAGCCTTTACTTTTGCGAAGCTGGGCATGAATCGGCTCCTTCTGCCAATCAGTCCTTCCCAAGCTGTGGAATAATAATCTCTTACCAACAAACTTCCTTTCTCCTTTTCAGGAGAGCACACTATGACTTCTTTTTCTTTCCCATCCTGGCTGTTATTTGATTTTAAATGCTAATGTTCCATGGGAATGCTTTCCTAAATAGAAATGTTGTGATATACCCCAGTGGATATCAAAATAAGGTTCAACTCCCCAACCTCCAGCAGCAAGAGCACAATTCTTTTTGTTCAAATAACTTTAATATTTATATGTACTTTCTCCTACTCTTTTCTGGATGATACTTTTTTTTTAATGGGAGAAAGTTGCCACAGAGGGGAAAAGTTTTGCCCATTGCTGATACTAGAGCTGCACCACTTCTGATGCCTGTGAATAAAAACTGAGGGTGAATATTTCAAAGGCAAAAGGATTATTTTATACCAGACCCTAAAATATAAGGCAGCTCTTACTCCTGAGGAATTAGTCATGTTTCAGGAAAAAAATCCCTGTTCATCTGGTAGATTAGTTTGATTGTTTTATTGGTATTTTACACTTTTGTTTGGTTTGAGTACAACCCAGGCCAGGTTATCTTTGATGTTTTAACCATATTATTAACATGCTTTCCGATCAGCCAATACAGCTGAAAAAAAGGTAATATGCCTGGCATTAATCCTTTCCTGGTTTTTTAAAGCCAAACAAACAAATCCTGAATAATAATGTGGGATTTTTTCCGGTTTGGCTACAAACAGTTTCTTGCTATTCTCCTCTTTAAAAAAATTTCCATCTGACATGCCAGCAGTGCTGTCTTGTTTTTGTTCTCATATATAATTAGAATGTCAGGAAAAATAAAAGCTTGCAACCAGTTTAGTGCTGAGACCAGGGCTTTTTCTGCTGGAGGAGCAGAACATCAAGTCCTCATTTGGATTAAAATCATTAGTGCTTAAATACTCACTTGAAAATCCTTAATGTAAAGTGTTCTCTTAATGCTACAGAAGTATTTCCTTAATCAGGGCACTTTTAAGTTCAAGGGTTTAATTTCAGTTAGAGCCAGTAAATATGGAAAAATTACCCAGCACATGAAACTGTGCTACAGGGATGTTATGGATTATGAAATGTGGTTATGGATTAGGAAATACAATTAGGACCTGAACTTGGCCCCAAAAGTTCAAAGGAGTGGATGTATAAAAAAACCCAAATTCTTTTTGTTTTGTGAGGGAGAAAAAAAAGCTGAGAATTATTGAACACTGCCAGGGATGGGGCAGCCACAATTTCCCTGGGCACCCTGTGCCAGGGCCTCACGACCCTCACAGGGAAGGTTTCTATTACAGAACTTGCATTTCCATTTGCCTTTTTTTAGGCACCAGGGCCTTCTGAATGAAGGCAAGATGTATTACTTTTACATTTTCCAATTCAGAGTTATTTTCATAATTCTTACAAGAGCCTCCAACAATTGAAGCTCATCAGCTGACATTTAATGGCTTATTTGAGATTGTCGACAGATTTGGAAAATGTTTTTAAAACCCTGCTTAGTGACAAAATTCTCTCCCTGCAAAAAGGGACGGGAAGGGCACAGTAAAACCCCAAATACTTTCTAACTCTCTTTCAAACAAAAATGTTGCACCCTTGCCAGTGCACACACATAAGCATAAAGCAGGTATTTCCTCACAAAAGGAGAAAATTGAAAGCTTGAAGTCGCTCCTCTGACACTCCCATCCTCTCTGTTCCTGAGTCGTGAGAGCCCTCTAGGGTTAGTCCAGGCTCTTGGTGTTGCACTGATCAGACCTAAGAGGATCTCAAGAAACAGCACACAAACTGTGCCACATCACACAGCTGGACACCCTCACTTCTGCCCACAGCTACAACTACTGAGAAATCTGCTTCTCTGAATTTACACACAATTTACATCCCCATGCTCCTAAATCCCCACCTTAAAGAGTTCTTGTGTTAAAGCCAACTTCCCCCTTCCCTAACAAAGTGGGATGTATTTTCAATCTTGCTACAGGTAAATTTTTTCCCCTTATTTTCTAATTTATAATATTGCCAACTTGAATCTGGGCTGCAGCAAAGAGAAATCCCTCTATCCTCGTAAAAGAGGTAAGGAGTTGGGCAAGTCACAGTATTTAAGCACCAATGTGCAACTGCTTGTAGGAACTGGTAACTTGCACCCTGTCAGGTTTTAAACTATATTCTCGTTTTAAGATTCCTATTCTTAATAAGATAAGATTGAGACTACTTTCATTCTCTTGTTTGTTATTGTTATTACCATTATTATTATTAAAACCCAATCGTGGCATTAAGAAGTTGAACAAGTGTTGGGCTGAGTGGCAGTTCCTGTCAAGCACGTTCTTGCAGGACTTTTCCAAAGGAAATATTGGTACAAAGACAGAAACCAAAGATGGGCAAACCCCAACAATATCAGAACAAGCTCCTTTTCCAAACTTCAGAAATCTTGTTTCGACTTCACACATGAATCATCAGTGAGGACACACACAAGGAAGAGAAATCAAAAGTAGCAACAAGCAGCAAAGCAAAAACAAGTCCAGCTTTTCTGATATTGTTGTTATATATATATAGGCAGAGGTTTCTTACATAAAATTTCAGGTTAAAAGTCCCAAAGGTGTCTGTTTTCACAGAAACAGGACCATACACAGCCAAAGAGCGGGTTATAATTCCCTGTATTTAAGAGGCACCAGTTTCACAGTAGAGACAAACCATTTCCCCTGTGGTCTCTTCCTGTGTCTCAGAGCTTACACTTCCATCTAACACCCATTTTTTAATTTTCTTTTGCCAAATTCCCTTCTAAATGTCACACATTGCAACACATATGAAAGCCACGTGTGGGGAAAAGGAAGCCAATTCAAGTGGGTGATGCTGTTACTCACAGTTTAATGCCCAGCTTCAAAATACACCCAAACCTCAGTATTGTGAAATACAGAAGTCTTTTGCTTCTGTATTCTTATTGCTTTTTTTAAAGTCAGATGTTAACAGCTGTAGCCACCACTTTTTTATTAAGAAGAAACAAAACTACTTAGAGGCCAGTTTGTGGCAGAAAGGCTCAGAAAGCCAAAGGTAAAGAGAAGGAATACAGAATGTGCTCTTCACATCAAAATCCCTTCAGAAGAAACTCAAATTCCCACCTGATTTTGCTGACAGGATTACTTAGAGACACATGGAGTCATTCAGGTTGGAAAAGACCTCTGAAATCACTGAGTCCAACCCTTAACCCAGCACCACCAAGGCCACCACTGACCCATGTCCCCAAGTGCCACATCCACACGGCTTTTAAATCCCTCCAGGGATGGGGACTCCAACACTGCCCTGGGCAGCTGTGGCAGGGCTGGACAACCCCTTTCCTGAGGAATTTTTTCCTAATATCTTGTATAAACTTCTGGCACAATTCGAGACCAAGTTTCCTTTTGTCCTGTCCCCTGTTACTCGGGAAAAGAGACCAATCCCCACCTGGCTACAACCTTCTTTCAAGTGGTTGTGGAAAGCCAGAGGGTCCCCCCTGAGCCTCCTTTTCTCCAGGCTGAGCCCCTTTCCCAGCTCCCTCAGCTGCTCCTCGTGCTCCAGCCCCTTCCCCAGCTCCATTCCCTTCCCTGGACTTGCTCCAGCCCCTCAATGTCTTGTCCTGAGGGGCCGAAAACTGACCCCAAGATTGAAGGTACCTCAGCAATGCCCAGCACAGGGGACAGTCACTGCCCTGGTCCTGCTGAGACAAAACTTGCACCAGTGAAAAAATGGACCAAAAAAAAGTATTTGTGGATATTTTAACGATATTTTAACTCAATGATTGAGTTTTAGACTTTCTAAACCCTTAATACCGGGTAAAATGTGGGTGGCAGCCAGAGCCCAGCAGTAACAGAACATCCTGAGTCACAACCTGAATATATTTCCCCACTCACATTTCCAAATCTCCTTCATCCCCTTCCCCCCACTCCATGCGGGTAGTAAAGAGATATTGATGATTTTCTCAAAGTTTGCTGTTGATGCACAGAAAAAGAGAAAAGGGTGGGAGAGCTTGACTGGCAATTCCCACTGCTCTGTTCTCCATGCTGGTACCTGCAGCCACGTGCTGGAAAAAAGCTTCTTGACCTGCTCTCTTCACCAATGTCCCCTTCAGCTCCTGGCAGGAGGGGGATGCTGAGCTGCAGCACATCCTGGATAGAGCAGCTCCTTCCAGCTGAGCCAGAAGAGGGAGACCAAGGATGCACTAAGGCAGATGCCAGCTCCTTTCACTGCTCACCATGCCCCTGCTCACTCTCCCTTTCAGGAGAACCTGACTGCAGTTTCTGCACCTGCGTGAACTCTGATTGATGTAATTTATAACCTACAAACCACGGTGTTGGATCTGTGCAACCACACTGTAAGAGAACCTGACAAGGGCTACCAGCATTTTGAAATCCTCGAGATAAAACACCTGTACAACCTGCTGGAAATACAGCAAAACAGCCTTAATATAGATTTATTTTTAGAGTCAGGAAACCTAAATGCTGGTATAAGAAAGTTGTTTTATGTGTTTGTGGACAAGAGCACCTCTACAGCTGCCTGCATTCCTAGAAAAGAGACCACAGCAAGGCAGAATATTCCTGGCGTTTCTATGCTCTGAATATTCGAAATTTCTGGGTCCAGAAGTGTTTGACAGGAGAATCTCTTTAGTAGTTCTCTTGATTTGAACATGCTTTTGTGTGCATTCTCATTCTTTTGCTCATTGCATTGTCTTTTTATCTACATGATGACTTTGGGGAGACCTAGAAGCCACAAAAATGGCTCAAAGCCCCTCTGTAGTGATTGGTGGAGAAACACATAAAAAGAAACCCCCTGTCACTTAAATCCTGCAGTCAAAGCAGATTTCTATGCAGGGCAGACAGAAAGGTGAGGGCTTGGAAAGGCTGAAGTGCCAGCAAAATCCAGTGACTTCTGCAGTAAGGTAACATACTACAATATTGTCCTGCATTCAACTGCTCTAGGCACATTTAGGATTATTTGTGGGACTATCTAGAGGTATCTTGTAGGAAAGCACTTGTTTGATTTCCTAGCCCTTATACAGGATCTCATGGATGAACAGTGTTGGGAAAAAAAAATTCAAAAGGAGATGCAGCATCACATTCCCTTTTCATTACCAACAAAAACAAACCAACAAAAACCCAAACTACAATGTTCTCAGAGGAATAGAAAATAAAAAAAAATAGACATCCAGTTCTCCACAGCTCCGCTCCAGACTTCAGCCAAAATTTACCAGAACATTTCTGCAGATAAAAAACTTCTTCAGAATTTGAAGCAACAAGCAAAACTGGCAAATGTTTTATAACCTCTTTGAGAGGTAAATTTGCAAAGAAGCAGCATTGCAAAATGTCAAAATAAATGTTTTACAGCAATTTCAACGGTGAATTTCCTTCACCCCATTCAATAACACTCTTTTCAGATGCTTGGATTTTCTCCTGGCTTTCTCAAATTCTTAGCCCAAGTTCACTAACAGCCATAAAATCACCCCCTGTGGCTTAGTGAGTTTTGGATCTGGTCAATTCCAAACTGCTTTTCTAGCTGATAAAAAAATTAATTTAATAAATTCATTTAGCCATGAGCATACCAAAGGGAACAGCTGTAGCCCCTTCCTGATTAAACTTGGGAGACACTTCAAAAAGACCAAGTTATTTCAGTTTTCCACATTTTCCATCCTGTCAGTGGGACAATTTGGGGGTTTGTGGGAAGAGTGCTGGGTGTGGTCACCAGGACTCAAGGAAAAGAGAGGAAATTTCTCCAGAGCAGAGAGAAGCAGGACTGTGCAGGTGATCCCTGCAAACAGCAGCCTTCCAACAAAAGAAAAGCCTGGGGCAATGTCAAATTCTCCTTGCAATGGGAATAACAAGACTGAATATTAACAAAATCTGCTCAGAAAGCGTTCAGAAAATCATTCTTTGGGTCACCAGGCCCAGAGTCAGGAGCATCCTGGTGTCGAGTCCAAGACATGGATGCTAATACCACAAAAACTCCACCTGATGTGAGTGGAGACAGCAGAGGGAGGGAGAGAACCAGCAGCTCTTTTAGATGCTGTAGCCTGATGCTCAGGTGCAGCCAAGACTTCCAAACCCCACTTTTTTGCCCCCACACCACCACTGTAATTTATATTCCTACAGTACCTAATTTTCTGTCTGCCAGTGGGCACAAACACAATCACCCAACTGCTCACACAGCTCCAAAACTTCTATGACATCCCAGGTTCTCTGGGAAGATTTGTCTTCTGCGGTTTTCCTAACATGTTGATGAGACCTCACTGTGCATCAAGAGGAAACCTGGGATTAGCCCTTTACACAGAGCCCTTACCTGGCTTTGCCCCACTCTTAGGGGACTCTGGGATTTGGAAAACCTGGTTTTGTTTTCCACCAATGTTTGATTGGAAGCAGAAAATAAACTGTAGGTTTCCTGCAAAGATGATACTGCAAATATGAGTTTTGGATACATTAATCCCACTGAAGTTGCTTTGTTTTGTGCAAATAATTCAATTTCCAATGCACCTAAGAGGAAACAAGCCAGAAAATGAGTTACTGTTTGCTCATTATTTTTTCCCAGTACCTGGGTGAGGAGACAAGGTCAGACACTTCTTCCAATGAGTATTTATTTATCCAAAATGGAATGACTTCAGGCAAAGATTTTAAGAGATGTGTTTGCAGGAAGGTCTGAGACTCATGATTCTTCTCTGGGATTTAAAAAAACATCTTCCAGAGTTGATCAGAGAAGAGATTTGAGACCATGTCTTCTGTTTCCCACATGGATCTCTTCTCTTCCTCCTCCCCTTGCCTGGTTATCTTTTCAGAGGGGTAAAGGCAAGTCCGGCTTCAGCATTCAGCGCAATCTGAGAGCTCACAGATGAAAATCCGAATCAAAGATAGGTCCTAGATAAACTTCTTCCTTTTTTTTTTTTAAATTTACTGGCGATCAGTTGCCTAAATACTTTTAAATCTGGACCTAAAGCTGCAAGGATTAGAACACTGATAACTAAAATGTCATCTAAGAGCTGAGTCATGTTCCTAAATGTCTTTGAGACATTTATTGTGGATTATACGGTGCAGCATTAATTTCTTTTCAGACTTTTTACTGCAACATTAAATGATGGAAATGAGGGAAAAAAATGATCAAGTGGTTGCACAGCCTAATAAGGCGAGGAACCATCTCAGCAAGCAGAGAACAACACAACTGAGCACTAATGAAAGAAATTACAGCAGAAAGGGGCAGTCACAGACAGCACTACACACACGTCAGTGATTTAACAGCTGAGTAACCAGAACCAAATTATTGAGACTTGATCCCGGCAGAAATGAAATATTGTGCTGTGCTGACACCTGCTGCACAAATCCATTTGCTCAGGAAACCGCAGCTCCCCACCATGCATTCCAAAAAGCAGCTTTCCAGCCCAGAGAAGTTACCCTGAGGCCTTCGGAATCATCTGATGTTTGCAAAGCACTTAAAGACATCCAGAGTTGTCTGGGAGCGACATCTTCCTGAGCAATTCAGTGCAGTAAATTTTCATCTGTTTACAAGACTTACCCTGAGACATCAAAGATGTGATTAGAGGCTTGGGAGCAGGTTTTTTTCCCAAGGACACAAGTGGCAGTGGAAGTGCTTGTCTAAGGAATATACCTTAAAACTAACTCTTTTTGCTTAGTATTGTTTAATTTGGCGGTTTTGAATGTCAGAGGTTTGTGGAGCAGAGTCACAGAACCACAGAGTCATTAAGGTTAGAAAAGACCTTCAGGAACTTTGAGTCTAACCCTTAGCTTAGCACTGCCAAGGACACCACAAAATCACATCCCTGAGTGCCACATCCACACAGCTTTTAAATCCCTCCAGGGGTGGTGATTCCACCACTGCCCTGGGCAATCAACCCTTTCCATGAAGGATTTTCCTCTAATATCCAATCTAAACCTCCCCTGGCACAACTTGAGGCTCTTTCCTCTGGACAAGTGACCAACATCCATCTGACTCAGGTAGTTCTAGCTGCAAAAAGTGATAAGGTCCTTAGGTCTTGTTTGGCCTGGGTTGCTCCCTTGGGTTAAACCCAGAAATGTTTCTTATCATGCGCCCTGTTGTGCTCCAACAGGCACCCAGGAGTTTGCAGCAGGATAGGAAGCAGCCTCCTCAGTAAACACAGCCTCGTGCAGCTCTCTCTTTTGGCACTGCCTTGATCCTTTCATATAACACTCTTTTCCTTTTTTAAAGGAAGAAACAAACCCAAAACATCACAAACCCTGTGTTTCCTTACTTGTGCTTTAGACACTCTTCTACATAGGCACCGTAAAGTTGCAGGTAGGGGAAAGAGTGACCCACCAACAAGCCTGTGATGTGAAAAGTGCCAGTTCCATATAGAGGCTACATCTTCCTTTCAGATCAATTAAAATAAAACAAATTGAACTATTGGACTTTCCAGCCTCTTTTAGTCCCCTTCTCTTTAGCCCAGCTGTAAATGGCCACTCAGTTTGGGAAGAACAGATTCACCCAGACACGATTCTTTCCTCTGCTATGGGAAGATGGTGTGCTGTAGCCAGATCAACCATGTGGCCTCAATTTTTAATTATGGATGCCCTTATTCTATATTCTTTTCTTTTAAACCCCCCACATTTCACCAGCCTTTTGCTGTTCGAGGGTCTGTGCAGGAGAGGCATTCTGCTAATGAGAGCAGTTCCCTGTAATTACCTATGCAGACATGGTGACCTAAAAGACACATTACACCGAGCAAACAACTCCCAACAGCAAACAGTGGGCTTGTTTATTTCCCTTGGAGCTTGTTAGGTTTAATCCTTTTTGGGTTATTTTTTCAGCTAATTGATTTATAGCATCAGTTTCAAAACTGAAACTTCTTATTTCCATTTTCTGAATACTCCACACCCTGGAGTGCTTTCAGTTTGTATTTAATATCAGGTTCAGGTAGCACATGGTGAAGAAAAATAGCTGCCTGTTAAGACTATCATGTGCCTCATTTGATGCAGGATTGAGAGGCAGCCAAAATACTACAAGAGCCCCACTTAGTTACCACTTACTTTCTCTGCCTATGTCCAGTCATTAGATCACACTAAACACATTTAACTCACAATGACTGGTCTTGCCCTTGGAATCCCCCAGTCAATTTTTTCTCCCTTAATCCCTTCGATACTTCTATTTGTTACCTGAGGCAGCTCAGCTCAGCAGTCCCTGGGAGCAGCACATGAGGAGCTGACAACAGATGTTTTAAACACACCACCCCAAGCACCTTTAAATGAGGTGGCTCAGCTGTCAGAAGCATCAGACTGGATAAAGGAAGGCAAAACACCTGGAGGTGAGTCTGTGATGAGCCTGGTGCCCTGTTAACTCTTTTACAGCTATTTCTCAACACCTGGAAATGCTGTAAATAGTTACAGGTGACAACACCTGTGGGCTTTTATCTGGATTTCAGTGTCAACTCAGGTCACGTCTGAAACTTGTGGTGCTTTCACATAATCTTTCTAAATTATTTTGTCATCACTGCTAGAGAGCTACAGCTCTCCTGATTTCATGTCTTGGCTGTTATGAAGTGTGAAGGTTGCAGGTTGTCACATCTGCACAATTTCCCCCTCCCACACTTTGCTGGACTTGAGGAAGGTCATCCAAGCACGCCACTTCTCATTTGTGCCTTTTCCCCGTTACTGTTACATGAAATAAACCATTTGTCTTCCTTGCATGCTGAGCAATACCCTCGTAGTGTTTTCTCCTTCTCAACTTGCCTGTTGTTTATTGTCATGTGGTGAGACTGGCAAAGAAGATAATCCTTTTATTCAGTATTTTTACAGCTCAGCACAGTGGGACTCTGCCCCGAGCCAGAAGCTGCAAAGCTGTAAAATAATCCAAGCCAGCAGCATGGATATGGCAGTATTTTACCCCAGCTTTCATGCAAATTGTCAATCGCTCTCCAAGTTTGGGCAGAGTCATTAAGAGTTGAGACTTGTGGGTTTTCCTGCAAGGATCGGAGGAATACAGCTCCCCTCTCCATGCCAGCAGGGAAAATGCCCACTCCTGTCCCTTGTTGTGCACTGCCGCTTTCTAGGCTGCCGTGTGTCCCCAAATTCACTCTTAACTTCTTTTCTCCCTGTCCAGAGAGAAGCCAGTTTTACAATAAGGTCCTCATTAAGTATTGCTTCCCTCGACTCCAGCATATTTAAAGGAGATGCTCACAGCTTTTAAGCTGCTTGTGGTACAGACTCCAGTTTTGTAGGCAAAAAATTGACGAAAGGCAGCAGAGGGAACGGTGGTTATGCCTCATTTGTAAATGTGATACAGGGGGTTTTAGGGTTTTGAGAGTTAATTGTTGATCGTGAATACTGCCAAATTTTGCAGCTGCTTATTAGACAATACATATGGCCTGCTCGATACTCTTGCATTTGCCAAAGATGTAAGGGAGGATGCAAGACCATTGAAAAGGGTTAGAAACCGTGACCGAAGATCCTGGTCTCAAACCCTGAAACCAGCTTGAACCAGCCCTAGAGCTGGGACTCGGGCCAAAGACTCAGCGAGTATGCGCAAAGAAGCAAGGTGAAAAGTTTAACCTGAGGAAGACGCATTTACTTCATCATGAAGACCCCTGCCCATGACCACCAAGAAGCACTGCGCAGGCCAAGGCACATGGAAATGACTTTTGGACTCATTACCATACGAAGTGGGGCTAGGCGGGGCTAGGTAATGAATATGTACAGGCGTATTGGGAAACTTAATGCATACGTAACAATTTAGAGAATAAGAAGAGAAACAAGAGCTGAGGAAGTTGCGCAAGTCTTTGTGGAACTATCCCACTTGCGTCTCGCTCGGCCGACCGAATAAATAGCATACCTACTTTACCACTTTAATCAGTGATAAAGTCATTTTCCATGCAACAAATTGATAGACCCAGAAGAAGGCAAGGTCCTGCCTCTTAATCCATCAGTCAGACACAATTTGCCTCAGAAACGTGAACTGTCTCACTAAAACATGATGGGGCTTGGAGCAACCAGGTCCAGTGGAAGGTGCCCCATGGCAGGGGTTGGAACTGGATGGTTTTTAAGGTCCCTTCCACCCCAAACCATTCCACGGGTCTGCGAAAACAAAGGATGCTCCCCATCCCACCCGCTGTGCACGTGCATGGAAACACATATTTGTTGCACTGAATCTTGCACACCGCACAGCAATTAATATTAGAAGAGAGCTCAATAATTCCATACAGGCTGGTTGGCATTGTGGGAAAAGGATTGTGAGAGCAAGTAATAGGTGAAATAAATGAAACACACATACTCTGGGTCGCAGACAGGGTCAAGCAAGTAGCTCGTTAACATCCCAAAGTGACCGTGTCCCTGCCTGGCTCTGCCCTCCCCGGTGTTACTGAAAACACATTTCAGTGGCTTCATCCTGTGCTTTAACACTTGGTTTTGCAATGCAGGGAAAGAAAGGCATTAGATTTTCAGGGCACCTTAAGCTGTTCACTTTTTCTTCTGTGAGCTGTCATAACTGAAGCTGTTCTTGCAGGAAGTGGATTCGAATGTGGACATTTTAGCATTTAAGAACCCTCAGAGAAGTGCATAGTTGCTTAGTGAGCAGTTCACATCCATCTCTGAGACTAGGGATTAAGAATGTGCATCTTTTACAGCCAGCACTCAGGAGATCCTGTCCTTCAGCTCATGCAGGAATGGACAGAGCTCAGTGATAATCCCAGCTAAAGCCTTTCCATAAACATAACTCAAGAGATTTTCCACATAATATTTGCAGAAAGTTTGACTGGTATCTTCCCCCTGGTGCTCACAGCTGCAGCCTTTCCTAGGTTAACAGTGCCTCCCCCCTCCACCAGCACAGCTCACGAGTCTCTGCGATGGGGAAAGCCAAGTCGGAATTCTTGAACGGGGTTTACATTTCTGCAATTAATAAATCTTCAGTAAGAGATGTGATAAGCTCTCTGGAGCTTTCTCTTCAGATGCCTCGAGATCTGAGCTCAGCAGGGAAACTGGCGACTTCTGGCCTTTGGCCCTTCTAGGGTCACTGGGGATTGGAGTCAGCATTCCGGTACAAAAACAGGGAGTGAGAACTGGCAGTGCTTTCCTCATTTCCAAGAGCTTCAGAACAGCCCTCTGGGGGAATGGACAGTTAATCAGGTCCCAAAAGTGTGTGGAGCCACACTCCAATACATGGTGAGTGTCCAAGACTGGTGTGGAAAGAGCTTCAGTGGTTCAGTCAGTGGGAATGATGGGGTGTGATACCTGCAGAGCTGCAGATCCCCAGCAGCAGAAGGATGTGGAGCTGCTGGAGAGAGTCCAGAGGCCCCCCTGGAGATGGTCCAAGGGCTGGAGCCCCTCTGCTCTGGAGCCAGGCTGGGAGAGCTGAGGGTGCTCACCTGGAGAAGGGAAGCCTCCAGGGAGAGCTCAGAGCCCCTTCCAGGGCCTGAAGGGGCTCCAGGAGAG
This sequence comes from Edolisoma coerulescens, assembly GCA_013397115.1. NCBI lineage: Eukaryota > Metazoa > Chordata > Aves > Passeriformes > Campephagidae > Edolisoma > Edolisoma coerulescens. The sequence continues at coordinate 875,616 of VWZW01002516.1, read as the reverse complement.
CTGGAGAGGGACTTGGGACAAGAGACAGAGTGACAGGACAAGAAGGAATGGCTTCCCACTGCCAGAGGGCAGGGTTGGATGGGATATTGGGAAGAAATGCTTCCCTGTGAGGGTGGTGAGGCCCTGGCACAGGGTGCCCAGAGAAGCTGTGGCTGCCTTTGGATGCCTGGAAGTGCCCAAGTCCAGGCTGGACAGGGCTTGGAGCAACCTGGGCTAGTGGAAGGTGTCCCTGCCCATGGCAGGGGGCACAACTGGATGCTCTTTGAGGTCCCTTCCAACCCAAACAATTCTGGGATTCTATAATTTTGCCTGTCTTGTGTAAGACCATGACACACCTAGAGTAGTGTTTCTCAGGTCCACAACTCTTCAGATGTCAATAAAAAGAGAGGCTAAAGAGAATGGAGATAAATCTTATCAAAACCTCCAGGTGGTTATGTTCAGATGTCGCCATGAAACGTTTTATCAGTGCTCAATCCTAAAAACAACTTATATATTGAAAAAAAATTGCCAGAATAATCAAAATTCATATCACTGAGCTTGGACCCTCAACTACAAACCTTCCACCTTATCATTTTGTTTGTTTTCAATGGTATGTTCCGTTAAGCAGTGACTGTGTCTGTGATTAAAAACCATTGCTTTTCTTCATGCCTCATTTCATATTTCTTCTGTAGTTATCCCATTCTTGAAAAAAAACATAGATCACCCCCAAAATTTTCAGTGACTCATTCTGGTGAGCAAGGATTATATGTATTTTATTTTCCTTATGTTGTCTTTCAAGCAGAAAAATATGAGTTATCATAAGGAAAACACAGGGGAGTCCTGAAAACAACAGCAGTTGTTCACTGGCTTAAGATATTTGTTGCACTTGAATTAAAATTGTCAGAGATGTTTTCTCAAGGAAAGTGATCTTTTTGTTCTTCAGGCATCTTGAATCTGTTTAATATCTGCTTTTTTTTTTTTTCTTTCCAAATACAGAATCACAGAATGGTTTGGGTTGGAAGGGACCTTAAGGATCATCTTGTTCTGACCTCCTGCCATGGACAGGGACACCTTCCACTCGACCAGGTTGCTCCAAGCTCTGTCCATCCTGGCCTTGAACCCTTCCAAGGATGAGGGAATATCCTACTAAAAGCTCTCAGGCTCCCAGGGAATGTGTCTGGATACCAGCAATATCACTATATGGGAAAAAAGGCCTAGACATGTATAGAATTAAAAATATTTAAATTTATATCAGTCAATCTGCTGAGATTCGTTCTTAAAAAAAAAAATTAAAATTCAGCCTTTCTGTTTGCAAATAAATTTAAAAATAGCTACATTTTAATTTCTTCTCCTTTCTTTACCTGTCATCCCATATCACCCAAAAGAGAGGGTCAGACTTCACACTCAAGTCAGTCTTAGTTTGAATCTCTTCATGGCAGCTTCAGAACAGAGTGAGAGAGATGTCATGCATGGATCAGGACTGACCTTTTCATCAAGACCTCATTCTGTTTGTTGTTCCCAAAAGTCTCACGGCCAGTTGCATGCACTGATTTTGTTTGCAAGAGGATCTAGAGGGTGATAATTGGAAAAGAGATTAACACGGACAGAACAAACGTGTGCTGCAGCTGGAACCAGCTCTTTGGGGTTTGTAAATGCGACCCTGAAAGGAGAATTACATTAGATCAGAATTAATAAAATTTTTCTTCAAGCAAGGAGACAATCAAATGCGGGAAGGTGAATAAATTATTTATTCTCACTGTGACCATTCTCTTTTTTGTCCATCTACCTTTCCCTCATGTTGCCCCATAACCTTTGGGGTAGAGGAAGAAGATGTGCTTCTGCTTGGCCCTTAATCTCAGAGCATGTTTCTACAAACTTTAGGAAATTAAATTTACCATCAAGCTATGGCACATGCAAAGAGCTTCTTGTTAAATAGACCAAATAAATCCTTTCACGCCAGAACGCTGGGCAGGAAAAGAAAGCAGCCTTGCAACAATCCTGGCAGAGCTGTGGTTCTCAGCTCCCACCTCAAACCCTGTCAGTAGTGTATTTAAATGAATCCATTCCTATTTTATACCCAGGAAATATTAAACTGGAGTTGATAGGGCTTGAGGGGACCTTGAAAGATCAACTTGTCCATCCTCCTGCTTCAGGACAAACACAACTCTATGTAAACCCGTCCTTTCAGGCAGTGTCTGCTCTGAGGAACCTCTGAGGCTGAAGACATTCCTGCTGTCTCAGCTAGTCTGTTTCAGTCCTTTTTTCTTTCTGTGACCATCCTAAACCCTAGTTAAACTATTTCATTGTTCTGGATGATTAAATGCAAGATTTTTAACTGACCATCAGATTAGATTTGCCCATAATGTAAAGTATGCTGAGACTAAACATACTTCTCCTACTGAATAATGAATATCCTTGTCTCCTTTCTGAGAGAAAGCATCTCTCCATCCTCTTGAATTCTTGGGGCTGCCCAGTGCAGGAGTTGGACTCGATGATCCTTGTGGGTTCCTTGGAGCTCAGGATACTCCATGATTCTGCATGAGCTGGGATTCCATTGCCATTTCAGTCTTGTCCTTCACAGCTCATTTCTAGCCCAAGAGCTGCCTTTGGAACAACCCTGGCTTTGAAATCCCATTGAACCTGGAAGGCCAGAGCTGAAGTTTGCAGCAAAAGCCCACTATAGCCTGACTAATAGATAATGTGAATAAAAATCTGTAGGACACCTATTTACTTGGACAAATCTCCTCTAAATATCCTTCTTATTAGGACAGAATAAGACTTAAGGTTGAGAATTTCTGAGTTCCCAAATAATGCTTTGACAACATGACTGCTTCTGGCCAAGACATGTATTGGTCTGACTTCATTAACCATCCAGTTTCCTGCAAGATATTTAGCAAAAACCCTCTGAACACAAAAAAATGCAAAATCCAGCTGGGTTATTTTTGCCCCACAAGGGACTTAAGCCACTTGCAGAAGGACATTTTAATCTATTTAGGTGTTAAATTAACCTGTTTTAAATAACCATGAAGTAATAGATATTGGGATTCCTGTTTTGGTTTAAATCAACTTTATCTTTAGTTCCATGCCTTTCAATTACTTTAATAGTTCTGTGATTCAAAAAAATAGTTATTTTTACGGTGAAGCCAAACAATGTGCAAAAAATATGATGGATTCAGCAGAACAGTTGTGGGTAAACAATTTTTGGTTTGTTCGTGTGGGTGAGCAAACCTCTAAATTTCAATGACCAATAAACCTCCAAAGGGCAAATTTTTCTCCATATTTACAGCAAAATTCTGCAAAATAACCACTTTTCATTGTGTTTGCTCAAAAGGATTGTGAAATTGTGATCTGAGCCTGGCATTTGGATGGGATGCAGCCTGTAACAAGATGCAGATACAGGGAATTCTTTTGGGCAGGGGCTCGATGCCAAAAGCCTTAATTTAGTCTAATACAGACACGTGATCCAGTGTCATGTGTGTGAATGGTTTAGTGAAAGTAATTATTTGAGTCATGGGGGCTTTTGAGGGACTTTAGGGTAAAAAGGGTGAGAAAACAAGAGGGTAAATAAGTGATGTGAACACAGTAAACACGTAGAGCTCAGTATCTGAAGTGCTTTGCATGGAGTACATCAAGATCTCACTGGAAAAAACAGATGCTGTAACTTCAGAGTCCAACAGATTTAGGTGGCCAAATGGCTTTGGAAATCCTTGCCGTAAAAACCTCTCAACAACAAAATCCAACCACAAATTCAAGAAGGAAAACATGGTAGATTTTTCTGTGTTGTTACCATATAATAGGAATGATTTTGGTAAGGAAAGTAATAAAATGCTACTTGCAAGCTGAAAGAGGGGAAATTTAGGTTACTTATAAGGAAAAAATTCCTCGCTGTGAGTGTGGTGAGGCCCTGGCACAGGGTGCCCAGAGAAGCTGTGGCTGCCTCTGGATCCCTGGAAGTGTCCAAGGCCAGGCTGGACACGGCTTGGAGCAACCTGGGCTAGTGGAAGGTGTCCCTGCCCATGGCAGGAGTTTGGGATGAAATTATTTTTAAGGTCCCTTCCAACCCAAACCGTTCTGTAATTCTGGGATTCTCTGTAAATAGTTGGGGGGTTTCTGATGCAAATAGCAACATTTTCTCTCTGACTTGTATGTGTGTATCACAAATACACAGTTTACAATAATTTTTTTTAATAAATAAAGTGTCTATCTCACGTTTTGAAACTTCTTTAGCTCATTTTTTTCCTCTCTACAGTTACCAAACCTGTGGGTGTTGCTCTCTCTGATCCTCCCCTGACTGTCACCTTTTTGGCATTCACTCACAGTGCTTAAAAGAGAAGTTTCTTCTTGAGTGAAAACACAATGGGATTTGATGAATCCCATGAGAAAATTGCAGAGGGGAAGGAATCAGATTCAGATTGCCTCATTTTCACAAAATGCAGACAGACAGAATGCATCTGTATAAAATATTACTCATAATTTTTAGCCAGACGATGACAAAGCAAAAGTGAGAACAGAGCATTTCTTATGGCAAGTGAGACCATTTCTGAGGGACAGAGGAGGCCAAGAAAAAAGCTCTGTGGGACATTGTCCTGATTTTGGCTGGAAGAGATATCATTTTCTCCCCAGTAGCTGGCGCAGTCCTGTGTTTTGGATTCAGTATAGGAATAATGTTGATAACACACGGATGTTTTAGCTGTTACACAGTCATGCTTAGTCTACATCAAGGACTTTTTAGTTTTCCGTGTTCTGGGAGGGAGCATGATCAGGACAGTTGCATTAATTGGCCAAGGGGATATCCCACTCCACAGAACATCATTCCCAATATTTAACCTGGAGAACTTGACCAGGAGGGGACAATCACTTCTGGGGGAAGGGCTGGGCATTGGTCAGCAGGTGCTGGGCAATTGTGTTGCGCATCACTTGCTTCTCTAGGGTTTTGTTCTGTTGTTGTTGTTGTTCTTATTCTTCTTCTTCTTTTGCTTCTTCTTCTTCTTTTTCTCCTCCTCTGTCTTCTTTTTCTTCTCCTTCTTCTTTTTCTTCTCCTCTTTCTTCTCCTTCTCCTTTTCGTCTCCTTCTCCTTCTCCTTCTCCTTCTCCTTCTCCTTCTCCTTCTCCTTCTTTCTCCTTCTCCTTCTCCTTCTCCTTCTCCTTCTCCTTCTCCTTCTCCTTCTCCTTCTCCTTCTCCTTCTTCCTTTATCATTATTATTATTTTATTTCAATTATTAAACTGTTCCTATCTCAACCCTCTGGGTTTTTTGTTTGTTTTTTTTTTTTTTTT